>CM069903.1:82181553-82781553 GCA_036172215.1 Camellia granthamiana
AGATCAACCTTAATTTCACGAGGCATGTGCTATTTGTGTGAGCCCTGCTCATGACTTGAACGAGTGCCCTTCGGCATCACAATTTCCGGAATTAGTCCAAAAGCATGTGAATGTGGCTCAAGGATTCTCTGGACTGGGTAATGACCCATATTCTAACACATACAACCCGGGATGGAGAAATCACCCCAATTTTTCATAGAGACCTTCTTCGTAAAGCACTTCTTATAACCTTCCACCACTAAGACAGAATTTTAATAATTTTGCCAACCAATCTTCCTACCGACCACCACAACCTTATTGGCAACCACAACCCCTGCCTGTTCCTCAAGGCAACTTGGCCTTTGAGACTTAGGAGTTGGAAGTTCTCTCAGAACTTAAGGGGTTAGCACTAGTAGTTCACTCTTATACTCACTTCATTGCCAAGCTAGAGGCCCAATTAGGTCAAATGGCTAACAACATGAATATGAGGGAGGAGGGAAAATTACCGAGTCAAACTGTGGCCAACCCTAAGGGTCAATATGGGGCAAAAGGGTCAAGTGGGAATGGAAAGCACCATGAACAGGTGCAAGCGGTGATCACTTTGAGAAGTGGGAGAGAGTTAGAGCCTCGGTCAGTTACGTCTAATGTAACTAGGGCTCAAAAGGGTAACCATGGTGGTAAACCCAATGAGAGCAAGGGTCAGGGAGAAACACAGAGAGGGGATGACTTAGTCCCTAGTTCTTCACATGAGTCTAAGGCACCTTTTCCCCAATGCCTTGACACACCGTCCCCTTTTAATAAGAAGGCGGCATCCATAGAAGAGATGATAGAGGGTTTTAAACAAGTTAAAATCAACCTCCTCTTATTAGAGGCAATTAAACAAGTACCTTCCTATGCTAAACTTTTGAAGGACCTTTGTACGCAAAAGCGTAAATCTAGGACACATGTGTCCCAAAAGGTCATACTCACGGAGCAAGTAAGCTCTATCTTATTGAGTGACACACCCCCTAAGCTTAAAGACCCAGGTGCCCCAACCATTGCATGCATTATACGGGACCATTTAATTGATAAGGCCTTGTTAAATTTAGGGACTAGTGTCAATTTGTTGCTGTACTCTATATACGAGGAATTCGAGTTTGGTGAGTTGAAGCCCACTACTGTCACACTCCAATCGGCTGACCAATCCCTCAAAATGCCACATGGCATGATTGAGGATGTGCTAGTAAAGGTCGATAAGTTTTATTTTCCTGTTGATTTTTTGGTTTTAGATATGGAATCGGTAGCCAGCTCTAAAAAACAAATACCAGTGATCTTAGGTCGACCTTTCTTGGCTACGGCTAATGTATGTATTAATTATCATATGGGGGTTATAAATGTTTCATTTGGGAATATGCAAATGAAATTTAATGTTTTCTAAGAATCCCAACAACCCCATGAGAGAGAGGAGTGCTTATTTGTGGATGTTGTGAGCAAGATAGTAGAGGAGGCTTTACCCTCCATTCTTGTAAAAGACCCTTTAGAGGCTTGTTTAGCTCATTTTGGGTTTGAGAATTTTAATATTGATAGGTCAGTTGAGGAAGTGAATGTTTTACTTGATTCTTCTCTTATATCGGATTTTCCTCCGTGGAAAGCTAGTTTGAGCCTCTTTATCCTCTATCTAAGGAGCCTGCCATACCATCTCTAGTCACACCACCTACGCTTGAGTTGAAGCCACTCTTGGCCACACTCAAGTATGTTTTTTTAGGGCCTCAGGATACTTTACCGTCATAATTGCATCTGACTTAACTACAGAGCAGGAAAGTCAATTAATGAGTGTTCTTATGGCACAACGGAGTGCTAAGTCGGTAGCTAATTTACGAGAGATAGATCCCTCCGTGTGCATGCGTTATATACATCTAGAGGAGGACACTAAACCTTCTCGTGAAATGCAACGGAGGCTTAATCCCAATATGAAAGAGGTAATAAAAAAAGAGGTGTTGAAATTGTAGGATGCAGGTATTATATACCCCATCTCGAATAGCAAGTGGGTGAGTCCCACACAAGTGGTGCCCAAGAAATCGGGCATCACTGTTGTTGAAAATGAGCAAGGAGAGTTAGTCCCCACACGAACCACTACTGGGTGGCGAGTGTACATTGATTATAGGAGACTAAATTCCATGACTAGGAAGGACCATTTTCCTTTGTCATTTATTAACCAAATTCTGGAGAGGTTAGCGGGTCAGGGCTTCTATTTCTTTCTCGATGGTTACTCGGGGTATAATCAAGTTCCGGTGTACCCTGCTGACCAAGAAAAGACCATATTCACTTGCCATTTTGGCACTTTTGCTTATAGGCACATGCCCTTTAGGCTATATAATGTACTGATGACTTTTCAACAGTGCATGATGGCCATTTTCTATGATATGGTGGAGAAATTTTTACAGGTTTTCATAGATGATTTCTTGGTGTTTGGACCGTCTTTTGAGGAATGCCTTAGAAATTTGACTAGAGTGTTGGAATGATGTATTGAGGCAAACTTGATTTTAAGTTGGGAGAAGAGCCATTTTATGGTTTGTGAGGGTATAGTGTTGGGACACATTGTGTCCCCTTGAGGTATAGAGGTAGACAAAGCTAAGGTTGACCTCATTGCAGGCCTTCCTCCATCCACTTCTATGCGTCAAGTTCGGTCTTTCCTAGGGCATGTAGGTTTTTACCATCGATTCATCAAAGACTTTAGCAAAATATCTCATCCTTTGTATAGTTTACTTGCTAAGGAAGTACCTTTTATCTTTGATGATGCATGTTTGAAAGCCTTTGAAACACTTCGAGTGGCCCTTATTACTGCCTTAACCATAAGATTACCAGATTGGTTGCTCCCATTTGAAATCATGTATGATGCCTCGGACTATGATGTCAGGGCTGTATTGGGCCAAAGGGTGAATAGAGCACCCTATGCTATCTATTATGATAGTTGCACTCTTTTTGATGGCCAATTAAACTACACTACCGCCGAGAAAGAGTTACTAGCTGTTGTTTTTGCACTTGATAAGTTTCGGTCCTACTTTCTAGGGTCTAAAGTCATTGTGTTTACTGACCACGTCACTTTGCGATACTTATTGTCAAAAAAAGAGACCAAACCTAGGTTGATTAGGTGGATTCTACTCCTTCAGGAGTTTGACCTAGAAATCCGGGACAAGAAAGGATCTTGTCACGACCCAAACCCGCCCCTATAGGTTTAGCGACGTAACCGACCTGTAATCCTGGGATTACCAAAGGCCTCTTAACAGAATAACAAAATATAAAGGACTGCAGAAGCAATTATACAAAATACACGGTCCATAGAGCTGTGTAGACATACATGAGACAGAAAAGAAATTTTAAGCTTAAATAATGTCAAACTTCCATAAGGCTTGTATCACCATACATATAATGTCATAAGGGACTTAGCCCAACATACAGATAAGCAAAACAAACAACAAAACATCTTCAACGGTTCTCAAAACTTGACTTCTCAAAAAGGAACCTCCCCGGGAAGTATAGTGGTTGGCTGACCCAAAAACACTCCGAGTAGCAGCTTAGGCCTGGTCACGCGCCTGCTCGCTTACATACCTAATATAAATAGTGAGCGAAAGCCCAGTGAATAATAATAGAGTAAAGGGTTTAAATGAATGAGGTCCATAATAGATTCAGAAATCAGAGTTCATATCAGAAATAGATTTATGTTCATATTCTTGTTCAAACTGCGTACAGAAATTAGAGTTCATGATTCATCATACATGGTGCATCCATTAGCGTTATCATGCTTGTCAGTTCTATGAGGAACCTCCGATACTAGGAACTTGTAATATACTTGAGCCACGGTATTATTACCCCCGGGCAAGGGCTATGAGACCACAATATTGTTACCCCCAGGCAAGGGCCTTGTGCTTATGGACCACGGTATTATTACTCCCGGGCATGGGCCTTGTGTTAAGGATACCACGAATACTTATCAGAAAATGGGACAGCCATTCATCGTATAGAACATAACATTTCAAAAAAACTGATAATTTTATATCATCAGAAAATAATTAAAGTTAAACATAACTTTACAGAGTTATTACTCACTGATGGTTCCAGACGCGGACAGACGGAGCAGACAAAATCAAACAGCTTATAGCACATGACCTGCACAAACATAACAGATACATACTTGGATGTCATATAACTTCTTTCATTTCGTTCTTAGTGTGTTTCTAAATCTGATCCTCATTATTAGGTCTTAATTATGGCCTAGGAATGTCTAGGATGCAATGAGGATGCCAAAATGCACTTTGGAACTCTTAACAAAAGTTGCTGAAAACAGGGGCCCCGCTCTGTGCAACATCCCTTGCTCAAGCGGACATGCAAACATATGAGGGGCCGCTCGAGCACAACATCCTTTGCTCGAGCGATCTATAAACTCTGAAAAGTACTGGTTGTGTGAATTCTCTGCTCGATTGCCGCTCGATGGTCGCTCAAGCGGTCTGCAAAATGTGTAAACTTCTGGGAGCTTGCATTTCACGCTCAAGCCAACTTTTGGTCGCTCAAATGGAAGTGCAAGATCATAGAGTGGTCGCTTGAACAGAAGAGTAGAATCTGGAATTTCCAAATTGCACTCCCAAGCTCAAAACTTGAATCAAACACTTTAAAACTCATCCTTTTTGGCCAAAAACTTGAGGAACCTTGTATAAACTTGGAAAACATCTTGAATTCAAAACCATTTCATAAAATCAAGGCCCAATAGCATGCCTGTAGACACCCCATTTTTGACCGCCCTTAAGACTTGGGCACTACTGATGGTTTACTTGGTGGTGAAAGTTGTGTAGTGCAAAGGTTCGATTTCTTCGGCAAGAGGAGAGTCAAATCCTAACCTCACACCCCATTTTTGGACTAAAACTATTTTGAATGGTTTTTGGACTTTAAAACCCTCTCTTTCAAAATATTTTTGAGAAGAAGTTTCTGCGATGCTCCGAGATGCTCGCATTTCGTTAAATGTTGCGCTTTTCGGTAAACCGAGCAAGGACAAAGTGGAAATAAATGAAATAGAGATGAAATCTTTGGAAAATCTTTCAAAACACCTTGTTTAGGGGTTTGGAGTTCAAGAAAATCGGAGGAGAGGGAAGAAACCAAGTTGAAGAAGAAGTTAGGTATGAATCGCTAAGAGAGAGTCGAGCGGTCCTCGCTAAATCAGGTCTATCTGTATATACACTTGGATTTAAGATATGAGGCTACCACCGTTGGAAATAAGACTTCCGGGGCTTCATTTTACACTCAAGAATCTCCTAAAGCCGAGTCCGGATGGGGAAGATATGGTTGGTTGAAGTTGGGCATCAATCCGGGTAGGATCGAAACTGAGCGGCTTCACCAAAACAAGCATAACTTTTTTCACAGTTGGAATTTTGATGCAAGGCTGCCACCATTGGAAATCTTACTTCTGGGGCTTCAATTTGGACACAAGAATGACCTGAAAAGGAGTCCATATGAAGGAGTTATACCCGTTTGAAGTTGGACCTGCAGGGCAGAATTTGCTATCGGCCACAAATGTGTGCAGTCGGCCAAAAAAGTAGCAGATCGGCCATCACAAGTAGCAGATCGGCACCAAATATGGCCGGTCAGCCAAGAGTGACCCAAACTCAGAATTTTTGAAGATATTTTGTCCTCCAGCTGTTTCCAGGTTGTGCCACCTGTCCAAGCTCAGATATTTCGACCAAAGTTGATCTTTTGCTATATATGAGAGCCTTATATCTCATATTCAAAGACTTAGAACTTCTTGGACAAGTTTGAGAGCTTCTCTCACTAAAATCCCTCTCTCTCTACAAAACTTCCAGAGCACAATCTCTGCCTCTCTCTCTTGCCCTTTTGTGCATAGAAGTAGAGAAATACTTCTAGTTTGCCTAGGCATCCTTCACCAAAGTTGCATATCTATGGGCTGAGGTCCCTTGGAGCTTATTTGTGGGCTGTTGGAAGGTCATTTGAGCCAACAAAGAGGCTGTTTTGCTGCTGTGCATCAAGAGGTATAACTCTCTTCTTTTGTATTTGTTTTGCACACTTGCTTCACTACCTTTTTTCCATTGTTTTGGGGCTATTTTTGGGGTGGTGTTGAACTACAAAAACCTCTGTTTTTCCTCTATTTTTCAGTCCTAAAAGTGTTGGTTTGTGCCTTGTTTGGCTAGGGGGTGCTTCCTCTTTTTTGCTCTTTGGCTTGTAAAGCCTTTTGAGCCAACTTCCTAAGCTTTTGAAACCATCTTTTTTTGGCCTTTTAACCACTGAAATCCAGTGGATTTTCAGTGGTAGAAATCCTATTTTGTGGTCCCAAATAGGAGGGGGTTGTCCACCCTCCTCTTCTCTCCATGCCATGCCTTGTTAGCACTATAAAGTAGCATCTTTTTGTGGTTTATGTTAGTTCTTTTCAAGCATGTTTTTGGTGTTATTTTGGCATGTCATAACTCTGATTTTGATTGGTGGACTCACCTCTTCCATGCTTTATACACTTGTAGTGTAATCCTTGCTAGCTAGCCTTGCATGCTTGTCTCTTTAGCCTATTATTCTAGCTTATTTTGGCTATACTCCAGCATGATTTTATTCATATTTTGGGTTATTTTAGGATTGTTTTGGGCTGCCTTGGTCATATGACTCATGTTTTGTATAGCTATAGTGCAAATGCCTTGACTAGTCTTGAGTTTTGAGGCCCTTACCATATTGTACTTGTGATCTTTGCATGCCTTGGCATCATTTGGCATGGTATTTCAAAGCTTATATCTTTGCCATACACTCATGTTTATCACTCTTTAATTGTATTTGAGAGTTGAACTTTGTGCCTTGCTTGCGAGCCATCATTTGAGCATGCTTTTTCTTGCTTATCATGCTATCATTTCAGTCCATTTTAGCCACTATTTTGGCATGCATGAGGTTTGTTTGGGGTTGGTTTAGTCAATTGAGCATTGTATTGCATGGTACTAGTGTAAAGCTCTTCACTAGTTTCAACGCTTAAGTGTTCTAGCATGTTGTCTGTGCGATGTTTGCATAGTAGAGTCTTGCATTTCATGCCACTTTAGACTGAAAATCTGCCATCCTTCTTATTTCTTCACTTTTGATTTGTTTTGAGGATTAGTTAGTCTTGAGTTTGAGTTTAATGCAAGGGATTGAGACTTGTGCTTAAATGGCTTCAACCCTCTTTTGAGGGTTACTCCTAGTCAAAGGCATTGGTCTCTCCCATGTCTTAAACCATTCTCTTTGATAGACCTCTCTCATTAGAGGACTCTCATACTTGGACAAGTTGATTAATGAATGGATTGGTAATGTTAAAATGTGTAAACAAAATCAATCAAGTAAAATGTGCCAAGACAAGCATGTTGCATGTGTGCATCACTTTGTGTTCAACCGGACGTTATGTTGAACACAAAGTGAATTGGTCCATTTCATACTTGAAGTGATGAAAATGGGCCAATCCCCTTTGTCTCCATTGTCTTTGATTATCCATGATAAGGTGAAGGTCCAAGTGTCTTGTTTGTCATGCATTCATTGAATTGTGCAAACTTGGCTTCTCGGCCATCGTGCATTGCGATGCTCGGTTGGTGACCCGAGAGTCGAGTACCGCACTCCCTTGAGCTTAGGAAATGATAGGGAGGGTGATTGTGCACACATTCCTTGCAAATACACTGCCATGCCTCTGTTAGTGCTCTATTGCAGCAAAAGGAGAATCTGCAGGAAGCAGTGGCCGACCGGCCACCAAAGCTGCCAACCGGCCACCAAGACTGCCGATCGACCATCAAAAGTGGCCGATGACCATTAACTTTGGCCGATGGCCATTCCTCTTGGCCGACCACCCCTTAGCATGTTCCTAAGGTGGATCAAAAGCATCTTGGAGGTTGGCACAATTTTCAGAAGTCTAAAACAGTGTAAACAGAGGCATCATGAGGCACGGCAGTAGATTTTCGGGAGGACGTGACCGAGCATGCATCATTCATCATTCCGAGGCGGAGCTGCGGCAGCCTAATTTAAATGTTTTTCATACTAAATTGGTTTTGTAACTTAATTAATTTGATTAATTAGTTGGTTTGTAATAATTAGTTTAATTAGCGTAGCTAGTTAGCTTATCATTCGGACCCTCCGTCGGGAGGGCACAAATGTTGTAATAAAGGGTGCGTGTGTGTGATGCATGTTTTCCAACCCCCATTTCTTTCTCCCTTTTACTTATCCACTTTCAGTGGTTAGTTTTTTAGGGCATTTTTCAATTAGCATCTTTATGCTTGCATGCGTGCATCCATTCATTCGTCTTGCATACACTGGGCTCGGCGTATCATACAAACTGCATCGTATTTCAGTTCCAATTTGAATACATGTATCAATTGTTGCATTTCACATGACATCTTAGAATAACCGAGCCTATCTTAGTTGCATTTTGTATGTGTTGCATTAGGAATTCTTGACATAACTAGGATCATGCATTGATTACTAACTAGCTTCTTTTTTGGCTCGGAGTACACTGTGAGTGTTTATACTTTAGCATCTTGCATGTGTGTAAGTGCTGCCATGATAGCATGCTTGCCATGAGGCTAACTGCTTAAGTGTTTAACTGCATGAATGCCTGTGGATGAAGGCTTCATTGCTTGAATTGGAACAATTCATCGAAATGTGCGTTTTAAGCCCACTTGAGAGTGGCAAATCATATTTTCTAAGCCCACTTGAGGGTGGCAAATCCGCATCTTAGCCTACTTGCGAGTAGCACCTTCAAACTATTTTCAAACAAGCAAACATGAGATGTTTTGTTCTAATTTAGGTGATCTAGTCTATACTTGTATACTGTGCGCATCACGTAGTAATGATAGATTAATAATCGGAATAAGAACGCATGTGTTTTAAAAAACAACATATCATGTTAGTAAAGGCCGATCCTTTGATCGGGCGAGCGAGGGTGCTCATTGCATGACCTTCCCCTCTCGTACCCAAGTTCCAGAACTGAGGCAACTTTGGTGATGACAGATACATGGCCTTAGGCACGAGTCAGGGTTTCCTAAATTTCCCAAAATAAAACATTTAGGTGGCGACTTTGAAATCTGGCAAAGCAGTCCATGTTTGGCGTTTTTTTGATTAAAATCGATTTTCCAAAACGATTTGCCAGATTTGGACTCTTTGGTGATTTATCAGTCTCACATTGCACTTTGTAAGATTAGATTCAGAACCGTGCCATGAGTCCAAACTGTAGTAGCTAAGAACAACGATTCGCGCCCTCGCGCGCAGAGCGGAGTTCCGGGCGATTCATAGTTTCTGGCGACTCCGCTGGGGATTTAGAGAACTTGACTTGAACTCATGATATGTTGTTTTGTCTACACTTATGTGTTTCTTTGCATTGCATTTGCATAGGTGCGCCTAGGACACCGTGTTTGCCGTCTGCTATTCTTGAACGGTTTGCCGGAGGCTTGCTTTGAGAAGAAGCATGCCATAAGGCTGACCGGTTACGGGCTCTGCCACGATGGGAACACAAACCTCGGTTGTTACCAAGGCACCCTTTTTGACCATTCGACCTAGTTGCATATTGGAAACCATAGTGACCATTCCAAGCTAGGACAGGTTGCTTACCCGATTATAGGTTATTTGAAACCGCTGCGTGTGTAGTGAAACCCTAGTTCTTGACAAAATAGGACAGGGAAACCCTACCTCACCATAGGGGTGTTTTGGCTTTTACTTGTTTGGTATGTGCTGTCAGGGTGCGTCTCTACAGGTTGTATGTATCAGTTTGCAAGTCTGGGTATCAGGCCTGAAGGCATCAGTATTTTGGGAGAATCAGTTTTACCTGAGGGTATCAGTTTACAGGCAGAATTTGGGGCAGAATTCAGTAAAGAGTACAGTCATTCAACTATGCTCAAATCTGTTCTGGTGAAATTGGGCTGAGATGCTGCCTGTTTTCTTTTTTGCTAGGTAGTCTTGGAACCATAGCTTCAGAAGGCTCCAATATCCCCTGGGTACATTGGACTTGTGCTAATAGACTTTGTCAAGTCAGAGATTCAGTTCAAGGGCAACCAGTTTTTCTTCGTTGAGGCAGGGCAAAGAAAGGTCAGTCAGGGCTCACCGGTTCAACTGATCTGACAGTCACCAGCCACATCACCTTTGTTCTAACTCAGCAGACCGTGATGGCACAGGGTTCGGAAGAAGTTGTGGCCGTGATAGCATCATTAAATCAGGGAACTGCCATGTAGGATGAGACCAATGCTGAATTGCAACGCCCATCTGGGGCACCTACCACATATCCAGCCTCTGGACCCTAGCCGAACTTTGACCCACTTCTGCCAGCTGAAGATTTGCAAAGTCCGGATCCCCGAGAAGGGTTGGCTTAAGCTCAGGTGTTCAGACCCCTAGTGCAACCTAATGAGAGGCTTTATTCCCTTGATGTTAATGAGCTCAATCCGACTGCAGTGAGAATTGCGAACCTTGAGAAGCAATTCAAAAAGGTACAGGGCCTTAACTCCATTCCCGACATTGAGGATGGGTACACCGAGGCTGCCGTACGGCTCCCAGACAGATTCAAAATGCCACATATTGACCGTTTCGACAAGTCTGGAGATCCTATGGTACATATCCGGCTTTTCTTAGATGTCCTGAAGCCGATGGGTCTGACTAAGCCACAAAAACTCTCTCTGTATGGAAGAACCCTGTTAGGTGTAGCAGCCGCATGGTATGCCAAGTTGGAGAATACAGTGAAGTAGAACTGGGAAGAGTTGGCTGAGGCCTTTGTCGATCAGTATTCTTACAATACCCAAGTGGAAATGACCACCCAAGAGCTTAAAGCAACCCACTAGAATCGCGTAGAGCCTTTTGTGGAATTTGTTGCGAAGTGGAGACCAAAGGCAGCACAGATGACAGATCGCCCTTCTGAGAGGGATCAAGTGCGGATAGTGGTGCGAAACCTCGAGCATAATATGTTGCAAAAGTTGATAGTCGCTCCACTGTTCACTTTCAAAATTTTGCATGAACTGGGGGTTCAGGTCCAGAATGTGTTCAACACGGGGATTATTCCCAGAACAAATGAACCGATAAGAAGGGTTTTTGCAGGGAGTACCAATGCTGGCAGTAGCATAATTCCCAAACCCATTGAGATCAATACAGTCGCCACAGCTGACCCTTTTGCCAAACCAAGCCTACAAACAGCTGGCCCGACCCGAGCTCAGGGAAGAACTTTCACCCCCCTCTATATAAGCCTGACTAGCGCATTAAAAGTCTTGATGGAAAGAGGGTATCTCAAACCCCTCGATCCTCAACCTTTGCCTGGCCCACTCCCAGCCAGACATAACCTCACTAAATACTGCGTGTATCATCAGCAGCGCGGTCATGGCACCGATCGTTGCTACCGCCTTCGTCATGAGATCCAGAATCTCATCGACAACCAGATGATAGCTCCACCTCCAGACCCCAATGACCAAATATCTCCCGCACACCTCAACCTCATCCATACACAGCCATCCGGCTACAACCCAAGCATATACATCACCCCAGTCCATCTACCCAAGCTCGAGGTGTTCATTCCAGTCAGCATGGACTTATGCGTGATGAATGCACTCGAACCGCAATCATCCCAAACCCGGGAACCCACTACTTCTGAGCTAATGAGAATGATCAAAGATTTTCAAAGGACTGTGGCAGATCTGGCCTTTGGAATATTGGCTCCGTCATCGACCACATCGCATGCCAGAAATTTCACGCTAAAAAGCTCCTCAATCTCGGGACGGGCTGCATTGGAAGAAGGCCAATCCCTTGGCAAAGTGGAGGCAAATGACAAGAACAAGGTAGGGGCAAGTATTGGTCCCCATGAACACCTTCAGTGGGCTGTTGAGGCTTTGAAAGCTGAGGGACTGAACAAAGAGGGACTGAACAAACAGCAAGTGCTCGTAGTTGTTGCAAAAACTATGGATGACACTTTTGCCACTCAGAATGAGAGTAGTTTGAATCAAGGAGCAAACCGGGAGAAGGGTCGTCGTACCAAGAACGCTCCTTTCAGCTCTAATCCTGCACTCGGAAGAGATCAGCAAACCCAGTCAACACCTGTCGACCCTTTCGCCGGTACATCCAACACAACCTCACAAACCTCGAAGTACCCACCCCGAGGCTAAAGGTTCTTCGCCCCGCTTTTTATGTCCTTATCCAAAGCCATGAGTGTGTTGATCGAAAAAGGCCATCTCAAACCCCTTGAGCCTCGGCCTCTCCCGAATAATCTCCCTCTCTCACATGATCCGGCCAAGTCCTGTGCCTTTCATCAACAAGCCGGTCATGGCACTGACAGTTGTTTTCGCCTTCGCCATGAAATTCAAGACCTATTTGATAAGAAAGTCATCACTCCACTTGGAAATCCCAAAGCTGTCAATGACCTCCTCCCTGACCCCAATATATTGCCATGCCATAACATAAAACCCACAAATAGCTTGCCAATGGTCAAACATTCCCCTAGCCAACATATCATACCCGCTAATAAGCCCGAACCCATTGAGTTCACCCCAGAATCTTCTGATTCCAATCTGAGCAAAAGGAACAATGTCTTTGAAAAGACGAAAAATTCACTTGATCTCGATGTGTGGAAGATTTATGAAGCAGTGCTGCCAACATTGGTGGTTGGAATGAGGAACCTCAATCTCAACTAGGGTGGACCTCAGGTTCAACTAGGGAAAAAGTATGAAATTAATCCTTTTGGGTGTGGATGTGTAAAGGCAGGTTTGGGCTTTCCTATGGGCTACTTCAAGTTGTTTTTGAATTCTGCGGATGGACTTGGAGAAGGGCAATCCCCTTTTGGTCTCATAAATGCTTTATTTTGTTTTGATGTGTGTCTTATAAATAGTTTTGTTGTGAATGCTATTTTCTTCCTTTTCTTGCGTTGTAGCGTCAGTTGAGTCTTTTCCTTTGAGTCGTCCTTATGTACCCTCAGGTCTTCATCTTTATAAGAAAATGGGATTCAAGTTTTTGATCATTTTATTGTGCCTATAGTGATGCATGTGTGACCTTTTGCGAATAGAAAAGACTTTGAATTTGTTTTCTGAATGAAATTCCGCTAATAAGCTCAAGTATTAAGAAGGATCCCTTGAATAGTTTGAGTGAATTCTGACTTGCTGGCACAAAGTCATTCCCGATTTCGAGAATTTTCAACTGTTTCTTTTGCAAAGCTTGCGAAGTTAGGTTCAGAATTGTGTGTGGTATTTTACTTTGTCCTATGGATTCTCTTCGCCGTTAGGCGATCATTTTGACAAGCACAAGCCGGCTTTCAGACCTATAAGTACAAAGCAACTTTCAGATTTTACAAGTCATAGAATCTCTCCCCTTGGTGTTTTTATTATTTCAAAGGGAAAAGAAATAGAAAGAAAAAAAACAGGAAAAGAAAATTGAAAGAAAAAGAAAGAAGAAAAGAGAAAAAGAAAATTGAAAAGAATTGAAAAAAAGAAAAGGAAATAAGAACAGAAAAAGAAAAGAAAGAAAAAAAAGGAAAGGTCAAACGTCAAGCCAGGGGCATCCATTGGAATGAAATCCAATCAACTATCAGGAAAGGAACTTCTGTCTGAATTCGGAGAAGCCGATGTGCGGAGGTACCACAGTGCAAGAAGAGCCAACCTTCAAAATGGAGCAAGAGAAAAGAAGAAGACATGCTGAAGAACCAGGCTCAAATCAAAGGGAAGTCAGTTCCAGTGATTAGGGCAAGGGTGACCATTGATCAAAATCACCACATTCACCACAAATGCTATAACATTATCCTTGAGAGGCTCGCTAGGGCCGAAAACTCGAAAGGGTGACCTAAGCAAAAGTTAGAGCATGAAAAATGAGAAATCAAATAAATAGAGCTAGCAAGGTTGAAAACCCCGAAGGGACGACTTTGGCAAAAGTCAGAGTGTAAAAGAAGAGTGTTAACACCTGAGGGAACCTCCGCCATGAACTACGTTGACCTGATTCCCATTCTTGGGATACGTAGGCAACTTCATCCTGAAGTTCGGTCTTAATCATATCCATCTCATTCTGTCTCAACTCAATCACCTTGCCCAAGTCTTGTCGTCAGCTTCACATCAATCCATGAGCTACACCGACTGCTGTGCATATCATATACTTGCGCTGGGTAAGAAAGAAACTAACTTGAATCGACAAGTGGAGCAATTTTCAATACTTGAACTTATCAGTGGAATCTCTTTCTTGAGCAAAATAGGAATTAAAATTGAATTTTAAAGGGAGCATAAATAAAACTAGGGGCACTATGAATGATTAATTACCTTGAGTCTTTTTCTGCTTTTGGGTCAGTTGTGAGTTCTGTTGTGTCGTGCCTAGTGTTTGTCTCAGTCTGCGCTCTGTATCGAGTCACTATAGCATGTCGTTATTTGAGTCACCATAACATGTCTATTGTGCTGTCAAAAAGCGCTCTTTATCGAGTCACCTTAGCAAGTCTGTCGCTCGAAAAAGTCCAACAGAGTGGCATAGTCAAAATTCCATACACAAGTGTTTGCTTTAACTCGAAAACAAGTCCATGTGTGGAATTCAAAAACGAGCTGAGAGTGCCCATGCAAGGGGCAACACAGTTATGATCAGTGTATATGAGGAATCTATCACTGCTTTGGAGGAGACTGGAGTAAGTTTCTTAATATGTCAGAAGAGAAGCATGAGTCTGATGGGTTGACAACGGATCCGATGATCCCCATTACCTGTGCCTGCATAATATTGAAAACAGTGGCCAATGGCTGAACACTAGGGGCAATTTTCAATGCATTTGATCGGGTCATCAATGGAACAAGGGGCATAAACCCAATTAGTGGCCAATGGCTGGACACTAGGGGCAATTTTCAGTGCATTTGATCGGGTCATCAATTGAACAAGGGACATAGATCCAACCTATCTCTTAGCTTGCCAAAGTCATCTGTTGGGCACTTTCCCCTGGATTAGGGTGGTTTACCCCCATGATGATTCTGATATGATTCAACTTTTGAAAACTATCTCCGACCATTTCGAAACTCTCTTGGGGATTGCTATATTCCCTCTGATTAATGCATGTGTGTTATGCCTACATGTTCATACATATGGATTGCCTTGAACTGCGTGATTGGTTGCTCTTGCTATTGACTTTGTTTTGTTCTTAACAGAGTTTTGTTGAGTTGCCTCCCTCTGTAGTACATTTCAATAGGTTGTGGCAGAGCGCCCTATACTCATCTTATAATGTACATGACGCATTACGCTGAGTGTTGCTCGTTTCCCTCAATATGCTTTCACTGTTGCATAGAATATGCTTGTCTCATGCATAGAATATGTTTTCAATATTGCATAGAATATGCTTGTCTCATGCATAGAATATGCTTTCAATATTGCATAGAATATGCTCTCGTTTCATGCATAGAAAATGGCCCCATACTTGCATGGAAAATGCTCGTATCTTTTGCATAGAAAATGCACTCTTCCATACTTGCATAGAAAATGCTCGTATCTTTCGCATAGAAAATGCACCTCATTTGCATAGAACATGCATTTTATCGCACTTTCTTGTGCACCTTACTTGCATAGAAGACGCATTTTATAGCACTTCTTTTGTGCACCTTCCTCGCACTTTCTTGTGCATTGTGACTCACTCGCACTGTTTTGTGCACTTACACTTTGTGACTCACTCGCACTGTCTCGTGCACTTACTTTTTGTATCTCACTCGCGCTTTCTTGCGCATCGCACTTTCTTATGCACTCTTCGGTCTAGAAGACCTTAAATCCTCTGAAGGTGCAATTCCTTTGGTGTTTGTCGTGCCCGAAACGACTTCCAGTGGTCTGGTATAGCCACCTGCCTGTGTTTGCTGTGAGTTCCTAAGAGATAAACTGAGACAATGGAAACTAGAGTTCGAATGGCCGATGCCTAGAATGCAAAGGTTCGAGATTTTCGAGACTAAAGTCTGATTTAAATACCCAGGGGTGTATCCCCGGCTTAAAATCTGTATGGCAGCCCCATAGGTTGAGGTAGCGGGTATGCGCCTCAATTCTAGATACTGAACCAACCTAGTATGTCACCCTATTGGAGAATAGGGAAAGCTGCGACCATAGTCAGGCAGAAAAGTAGTACCTGTGGTTCGAAAACGCAAGATGCAGAAGAGGAAGATCCTCAGCAGCATAAGGTGAGTCATCGCCGATTGCCCCTGTAAGGTACTTTCGAGAGCATCGCTTCCTAGCCGCATCATCGTATCTATCATAAGTGTTGCATAACATCTATCACATTGCATATAGCATTTATCGCATGCATCTATTGCATCTACTGCATTGCATCCTTTCCATGTTAAGCCTGGTTTGGCATGCGTCCATACTTTTCTTCGTTGAAGCATGGTTCTATGTTAATGTGTACGCACCTATTCCACTAAGAGAATTGTGGTCTGAGGGTGTCGACACCTTTTCTGTGTCAGACGTGGTCTGTTTTGTGTTCATGCCTTTTTTAGGCAAAATGTGGTTTGGTCGTGCGCCTTATTCACTTCATCCATTGCACCCATTGCATCGTATTTTGTTTTGTTGCATTCAGCATGTAGGATCATGATCTTTCATCAGCAGATCATTCCTCACTTATATCATGCCACCCAATTACTTATATTCTTTCTATGAAACACATAGTTTTGTCTGTGTATGCACCTATTCCACTAAGAGAATTGTGGTTAGAACGCTCCGGCACCTTTTCTATGTTACACGTAGTTTGATTTTGCATCTTCATCCCTTTATGATATTTGTGTGGTTTTGTACTGTTTGTGGTTTGATGATTCAAATACATTGTATGTTATTACATTGTTTTGTTGCATTGTATATCATGTTGCATTCTGCCCCCTGAACTACGCTGGTTTGATTCCTTGCAAAGGGATACGTAGGCAGCCTGCGGGCGCAACCATTTATTTATCTGTATTTTGTTTGTTTGTCCAAGTCTTCAGCCTTGTCAAAAATGGATTGTCTCTGGGCTTTGACATTCACTCACGTCATTTCATGACTCTGAGCTCTGTCAAAGAGGGGCAACTGTAGACACCCCATTTTTGATCGCCCTTAAGACTTGGGCACTACTGATGGTTTACTTGGTGGTGAAAGTTGTGCAGTGCAAAGGTTCGATTTCTTCGGCAAGAAGAGAGTCAAATCCTAACCTCACACCCCATTTTTGGACTAAAACTATTTTGAATGGTTTTTGGACTTTAAAACCCTCTCTTTCAAAATATTTTTGAGAAGAAGTTTCTGTGATGCTCCGAGGCTCGCATTTCGTTAAATGTTGCGCTTTTCGGTATATCGAGAAAGGACAAAATGGAAATGAATGAAAGAGAGATGAAATCTTTGGAAAATCTTTCAAAATACCTTGTTTAGGGGTTTGGAGTTCAAGAAAATCAAAGGAGAGGGAAGAAACCAAGTTGAAGAAGAAATTAGGTATGAATCGCTAAGAGAGAGTCGAGTGGTCCTCGCTAAATCAGGTCTATCTGTATATACACTTGGATTTAAGATATGAGGCTACCACCGTTGGAAATAAGACTTCTGGGGCTTCATTTTACACTCAAGAATCTCCTAAAGCCAAGTCCGGATGGGGAAGATATGGCTGGTTGAAGTTGGGCATCAATCCGGGTAGGATCGAAACTGAGCGGCTTCACCAAAACAAGCATAACTTTTTTCACAGTTGGAATTTTGATGCAAGGCTGCCACCATTGGAAATCTTACTTCCGGGGCTTCAATTTGGACACAAGAATGACCTGAAAAGGAGTCCATATGAAGGAGTTATACCCGTTTGAAGTTGGACTTGCGGGGCAGAATTTGCTATCGGCCACAAATGTGTGCAGTCGGCCAAAAAAGTAGCAGATCGGCCATCACAAGTAGCAGATCGGCACCAAATATGGCCGGTCGGCCAAGAGTGACCCAAACTCAGAATTTTTGAAGATATTTTGTCCTCCAACTGTTTCTAGGTTGTGCCACCTGTCCAAGCTCAGATATTTCGACCAAAGTTGATCTTTTGCTATATATGAGAGCCTTATATCTCATATTCAAAGACTTAGAGCTTCTTGGACAAGTTTGAGAGCTTCTCTCACTAAAATCCCTCTCTCTCTACAAAACTTCAAGAGCACAATCTCTGTCTCTCTCTCTTGCCCTTTTGTGCATAGAAGTAGAGAAATACTTCTAGTTTGCCTAGGCATCCTTCACCAAAGTTGCATATCTATGGGCTGAGGTCCCTTGGAGCTTATTTGTGGGCTGTTGGAAGGTCATTTGAGCCAACAAAGAGGCTGTTTTGCTGCTGTGCATCAAGAGGTATAACTCTCTTCTTTTGTATTTGTTTTGCACACTTGCTTCACTACCTTTTTTCCATTGTTTTGGGGCTATTTTTGGGGTGGTGTTGAACTACAAAAACCTCTGTTTTTCCTCTATTTTTCAGTCCTAAAAGTGTTGGTTCGTGCCTTGTTTGGCTAGGGGGTGCTTCCTCCTTTTTGCTCTTTGGCTTGTAAAGCCTTTTGAGCCAACTTCCTAAGCTTTTGAAACCATATTTTTTTGGCCTTTTAACCACTGAAATCTAGTTGATTTTTAGTGGTAGAAACCCTGTTTTGAGGTCCCAAATAGAAGGGGGTTGTCCCCCCTCCTCTTCTCTCTATGCCATGCCTTGTTAGCACTATAAAGTAGCATCTTTTTGTGGCTTATGTTAGCTCTTTTCAAGCATGTTTTTGGTGTTATTTTGGTATTTCATAACTTTGATTTTGATTGGTGGACTCACCTCTTCCATGTTTTATACACTTGCAGTGTAATCCTTGCTAGCTAGGCTTGCATACTTGTCTCTTTAGCCTATTATTCTAGCTTATTTTGGCTATACTCCAGCATGATTTTATTCATATTTTGGGCTGTTTTAGGACTGTTTTGGGGGATTCCTTGGTCATATGGCTCATGTTTTGTATAGCTATAGTACAAATGCCTTGACTAGTCTTGAGTTTTGAGGCCCCTACCATGCTATACTTGTGATGTTTGCATGCCTTGGCATCATTTGGCATGGTATTTCAGAGCTTATATCTTTGCCATACTCTCATGTTTATCACTCTTTAATTGTATTTGAGAGTTGAACTTTGTGCCTTGCTTGCGAGCCATCATTTGAGCATGCTTTTTCTTGCTTATCATGCTATCATTTCAGTCCATTTTAGCCACTGTTTTGGCATGCATGAGGTCTATTTGGGGTTGGTTTAGTCAATTGACCATTGTATTGCATGGTCCTAGTGTAAAGCTCTCTTCACTAGTTTCAACGCTTAAGTGTTCTAGCATGTTGTGCATGCGATGTTTGCATAGTAGAGTCTTGCATTTCATGCCACTTTAGCACTGAAAATCTGCCATCCTCCTCATTTCTTCACTTTTGATTTGTTTTGAGGATTGGTTAGTCTTGAGTTTGAGTTTAATGCAAGGGATTGAGACTTGTGCTTAAATGGCTTCAACCCTCTTTTGAGGGTTACTCCTAGTCAAAGGCATTGGTCTTTCCCATGCCTTAAACCATTCTCTTTGATAGACCTCTCTCTCATTAGAGGACTCTCATATTTGGACAAGTTGATTAATGAATGGATTGGTAATGTTAAAATGTGTAAACAAAATCAATCAAGTAAAATGTGCCAAGATAAGCATGTTGCATGTGTGCATCACTTTGTATTCAACCGAACGTTATGTTGAACACAAAGTGAATTGGTCCATCTCATACTTGAAGTGATGAAAATGGGCCAATCCCCTTTGTCTCCATTGCCTTTGATTATCCATGATAAGGTGAAGGTCCAAGTGTCTTGTTTGTCATGTATTCATTGAATTGTGCAAGCTTGGCTTCTCGGCCATCGTGTATTGCGATGCTCAGTTGGTGACCCGAGAGTCGAGTACCGCACTCTCTTGAGCTTAGGAAATGATAGGGAGGGTGATTGTGCACACATTCCTTGCAAATACACTGCCATGCCTCTGTTAGTGTTCTATTGCAGCAAAAGGAGAATCTGCAGGAAGCAGTGGCCGACCGGCCACCAAAGCTGCCGACCGGCCACTAAGATTGCCGATCGACCATCAAAAGTGGCCAATGACCATTAACTTTGGCCGATGGCCATTCCTCTTGGCCGACCACCCCTTAGCATGTTCCTAAGGTGGATCAGAAGCATCTTAGAGGTTGGCACAATTTTCAGAAGTCTAAAACAGTGCAAACAGAGGCATCACGAGGCACGGCAGTGGATTTCCGGGAGGACGCGACCGAGCATGCATCATTCATCATTCCAAGGCGGAGCTGCGGCAGCCTAATTTAAATGTTTTTCATACTAAATTGGTTTTGGAACTTAATTTATTTGATTAATTAGTTGGTTTGTAATAATTAGTTTAATTAGCGTAACTAGTTAGCTTATCATTCGGACCCTCCGTCGAGAGGACACAAATGTTGTAATAAAGGGTGCGTGTGTGTGATGCATGTCTTCCAACCCCCATTTCTTTCTCCCTTTTACTTATCCGCTTTCAGTGGTTAGTTTTTTAGGGCATATTTCAATTAGCATCCTTATGCTTGCATGCGTGCATCCATTCATTCATCTTGTATGCACCGGGCTCGGCGCATCATACAAACTGCATCGTATTTCAGTTCCAATTTGAATACATGTATCAATTGTTGCATTTCACATGACATCTTAGAATAGCCGAGCCTATCTTAGTTGCATTTTGCATGTGTTGCATTAGGCATTCTTGACATAGCTAGGATCATGCATTGATTACTAACTAGCTTCTTTTTTGGCTCGGAGTACACTATGAGTGTTTATGCTTTAGCATCTTGCATGTGTGTAAGTGCTGCCATGATAGCATGCTTGCTATGAGGCTAACTGCTTAAGTGTTTAACTGCATGAATGCTTGTCGATGAAGGCTTCATTGCTTGAATTGGAACAATTCATCGAAATATGCATTTTAAGCCCACTTGAGAGTGGCAAATCATGTTTTCTAAGCCCACTTGAGGGTGGCAAATCCGCGTCTTAGCCTCCTTGCGAGTAGCACCTTCAAACTATTTTCAAACAAGCAAACATGAGATGTTTTGTTCTAATTTAGGCGATCTAATCTATACTTGTATACTGTGCACATCACGTAGTAATGATAGATTAATAACTGGAATAAGAACGCATGTGTTTTAAAAAACAACATATCATGTTAGTAAAGGCTGATCCTTTGATCGGGCGAGCGGGGGTGCTCATTGCATGACCTTTCCCTCTCGTACCCAAGTTCCGAAGCCGAGGCAACTTTGGTGATGACGAACACGTGGCCTTAGGCACGAGTCAGGGTTTCCTAAATTTCCCAAAATAAAACATTTAGGTGGTGACTCTGAAATCTGGCAAAGCAGTCCATATTTGGCGCTTTTTGATTAAAATCGATTTTCCAAAACGATTTGCCGGATTTGGACTCTTTAGTGATTTATCAGTCTCACATTGCACTTTATGAGATTAGATTTAGAACCGTGCCATGAGTCCAAATTGTAATAGCTAAGAACAACGATTCGCGCCCTCACGCGCGGAGCGGAGTTCTAGGCGGTTCACAGTTTCTGGCGACTCCGCTGGGGATTTAGAGAACTTGACTCGAACTCATGATATGTTGTTTTGTCTACACTTATGTGTTTCTTTGCATTGCATTTGCATAGGTGCACCTAGGACACCGTGTTTGCCGTCTGCTATTCCTGAACGGTTTGCCAGAGGCTTGCTTTGAGAAGCATGCCATAAGGCTGACCGGTTGCGAGCTCTGCTATGATGGGAACACAAACCTCGGTTGTTACCGAGGCACCCTTTTTGACCATTTGACTTAGTTGCATATCAGAAACCATAGTGACCATTCCAAGCTAGAACAGGTTGCTTACTCGAGTGTAGGTTGTTTGAAACCGCTGCGTGCATAGTGAAACCCTAGTTCCTGACAAAATAGGACAGGGAAACTCTACCTCACCATAGGAGTGCTTTGGCCTAGGAATGTCTAAGATGCAATGAGGATGCCAAAATGCATTTTGGAACTCTTAACAAAAGTTGCTGAAAATAGGGGCCCGCTCAAGTGCAACTTCCCTCGCTCGAGTGGACATGCAAACATACGAGGGGCTGCTCGAGCGCAACATCCTTCGCTCGAGTGATATGTAAACTCTAAAAAGTACTGGTTGTGTGAATTCTATGCTCGATGGTCGCCTGACGGTCGCTCGAGTGTGAGACTGAGGTACTTGCTCAACGTAACTCTTCTCGCTCGAGCGGTCTGCAAAATGTGTAAACTTCTGGGAGCTTGCATTTCATGCTCGAGGCAACTTTTGGTCACTCGAGCAGAAGTACAAGATCACAGAGTGGTCGCTCGAGTGTAGCTTCTGTCGCTCGAGCGGAAAAGCAGAATCTGGAATATCTAGATTGCACTCCCAAGTTCAACTCGAATCAAACACTTTAAAACTCATCATTTTGGGCCAAAAACTTAAGGAACCTTGTATAAACTTGGAAAATATCTTAAATTCAAAACCATTTTGTAAAATAAAGGCCCAATAGCATGCCCATTGTTCAAAAGTCAACTTGAAACTTATGAATATGCCATGAACATGACTTGCATGAATTACTATGAACTTAAACTTTCCAAAACATGATCAATTAAGGTCAAATGGTAAGAAATGTGATGAATTCTCAAAACCAAGTCAAAATAGACATATGCATGTGGAAATTCTTTAGAAACAAACTCAAAATGCTATGATATATGCATACATATATGAATGGCTCAATTTTCTTCATTTCTAGCTTAGTTCTTCCATTACTCAACTTAATTCTCTTGAATTCAAGGTTTAGATATCATATTTGAACAATCCAAGGGTTGAATTCTTACATAGGCTTGCCAATGTGAGGGCTAGAGGCTTGCTTCTAGTATCTTCAAGTTCAATTCTTTCAATTCCTAGCAAATCCTTTAATTTGAGTCCAAGGTTTCTTCTTTCTTTCCTCTCTCAAGTTTTGTTTGGTTGTATAGGCTCAAAGATGTGTTGAAGGAAAGAAATGGAGCACACATGGGAGCCTTATATAGGCTTGGTTAATAGTTTAATTAAATTGTTGATCAACTAGTCAATTGGTCATTAAATTGTTCTAATTAAATCGTTCTAAATCGAATTTTAATTAAACCTACCATAACGTTCTAAAAATCCTAAATAGCACATAAATCAAGCCAATTTCGTGATCGAATGCCGATAAGGCCTTCAATTCACAGAACAAAACAGAACTCAAACATATATTCCTACATTAGACAGATATAAGCACAAATAATGCGACACACATGTAATTAATTCAGAATCACACCTTAATTACTTATTAGGCTTATTTAATCATGAATTAACATGAATCAGAGGTCGGGTTTGTTATAGATCCAAGAATGTTGTTGCGGATCATCTATCCCGAATCTTTATTGAGCACACGAGTGATCCCTTAGCCTTGTACGACTCGTTTCTGGACGAGCAACTTTTTGCGGTGTCACAAGTGACCCTTTCGTGGTTTGCTCACATAGTGAATTACTTGGCGGTTGGTCAAATTCCTAAAACTTGGTCTAAGCAAGACAAAGATTGATTTTTCTCACAAGTCAAGCACTATGTCTGGGAAGACTTGGAATTGTTCAAGTATTGTCCGGATCAAGTGATTCAGCGTTGTGTGCCTGAGAGTGAAACCCATAGCATTCTCACTTTTTGTCACACTCATGCATGTGGTGGCCATTTCAGTGGGCAGAAAACGGCTGCCAAGGTTTTACATTGTCCTGGCCCTCTATCTTCAAAGATGCTCATAACTTTTGTAGAGCTTGTGTGCGTTGTCAACAAATGAGGTCTATGTCGCGATGAGATGTGATGCCATTGACCCCTATTTTGATTGTTGAGATTTTTGATGTTTGGGGCATCGACTTTATGGGTCCCTTTCCACTCTCTTTTGGATATGAATACATTTTGGTAGCTATGGACTATGTCTCCAAGTGGGTTGAGGTAGTGGCCACAAGAACGACCGACCACAAAGTTGTGGTTAAATTCCTCCATGAGACCATTTTTTATCGTTTTGGGTTTCTATATGCCATAATTAGTGACGGTGGCAAACATTTTTGCAACCGATTCTTCGAGGCATTGGTGTACAAATACATGATCACACCCAAAGTTAGCACTCCTTATCATCCCCCGACTACTGGTCAAGTAAAGGTTTCTAATAGGGAAGTCAAACACATCCTCGAGAAAATTGTGAGGCTCGATAGGAAAGATTGGTCCACTAGGCTGGTTAATCTACTTTGGGCCTATTGCACTACATATAAGACACCCATCGGGATTTCTTTATATAGGATTGTGTTCGGGAAACCATGCCATCTCCTTGTTAAGTTAGAATGCCGAGCTTTGTGGGCCATTAAGAAGTTCAATTTTGACATGGCCAAAGCCGATGACCACCAGAAACTCCAACTGAATAAGTTAGAGGAGCTCCACAATGATACATATGAGAGCTCCAAAATTTATAAGGCTATGACTAAAGAATTTCATGAAAAACACATTTCTCGTAAGTCCTTTGAGCCTTACCAAAAAGTGTGGCTATTCAATGCCAAATTGCAGTTGTTCCCGAGTAAACTCTAGTCTCGGTGGGATAACCCATACGAGGTTATCAAAGTCTTTCTACATGGGGCGGTTAAGATTAAAAATCCACAAGATGGTACGACCTGTAAGGTCAATGGCTAACGATTGAAACATTATGTGGATGGTATTAAGAAAAGGGAGATGATTGAGGTTGTCCACTTGACAGACTCAATATATCTTCCATTGTAATTATTTTGAGTCTAGGAAACTTTAAATCCTCTAAAGGTGTAATTCCTTTGGTGTTAGCCGTGCTTAAACGACATAGGACAGTCTGGTATAGCCACCTTACAGTGTTTGTAGTGAGTTCCTAGGAGACCAACTGAGACGGTAGAAACTAGAGTTCGAATGGCAAGGCCTAGAACACAAAGGTTTGGAATTTCCGATACTAAAGTTTGGTTTAAATACCTAAAGGTGTGAGATTGCTTCAAAACCACCCCGGCTTGAACTCTATATGGCAACCCCATAGGTCGAGTTAGTTTTATGCGCCTCGATTCTGGATACCGAATCAACTTAGTCTGTCACCTTGTTAGAGAATAAGGAAGGTTACAAACATTGTTACGGAGAAAAGTAGTACCCATGGTTTTTCGCGTGAAGATTATACCTCTGTTGAGCATTTAGATGTTTTCGAAGTACTATTTTTATTTCAGATTTGCAATGAAGGTAGAAATGGTTTGAAATTTTTTTTTTTGGGGGGTTGTAATTGGGTTTATAAAAAAAAAAAAGCAGCAGACCGCACGTGCGGCCCACATGAGCGTACAAGTGGCAAGTCCCAACATGGGTGCGCGAGCGACCTAAGCCCAAAAGCATTCTACTTGAACGCCGCTGGAGCAGCCAAATTCTATCCCCACGAGCGGCCCAATATTCACCGCACGTGCAACTTAAATGGGCGCACGAGCGGTGTATCCAAAAAAAAAAAAAAAACAAAATGGGGCACATGAGCGAAGGCCCAAGCCGCACGAGCGGCCTAAGCCCAAAAGTATTCTACGCAAGCGCCGTTGGAGTGGCCCAATATTCACCGCATGTGCGGCCCACATGGGTGCATGAGCGATTTGTTCAAAAAAAAAAAAAAAGATGTGCTGATTTTTTATTTATTTATGTATTTATTTTAATTTACTTATTTTATTTCTGTTCAAAAACAAAAAACAAAATCATGCAGATTTTTATTTATTTATTTATTTTAATTTACTTATTTTTAAAAAAAATAATCATGTAGTTATTTATTTATTTATTTATTTATTTTAATTTACTTATTTTATTTCTTTTCCAAAAAAAAAAATTTGATTTCTTTAAGCCAAACCCTAGCTCACCTTGACCATCACTTTCCAAACACTTTCTCTCTTTACCTCTCATCATCTTCTTTGCTCTCTCTCTCTCTCTCTCTCTCTAAACTCCACAAACCCATCAAACCCCACCATCACCAACCCTTCTTCCTTCAATCTTCACTTATCCTTTTTCTCACCACCACCTTCCCACCGGAGCATCACCATCTTCTCCGACTGTTCGGCAGCCATTTTTTCTAGCAGATCTTACATATTCTCTTCTTCGTATCTTTTCTTCCTACTTTTTCATGGTAATCACTCTCGTTTTGTTTAGATTTCTTAGTTTTCACTTGTAATATTAATCCATTGGTAGTTTAATGGTAGTTTTTGAGCTTTGTTCACCATCCTTGTTCATCGTCATCATTAACACTCACACACACACACATATACACACACACACACAAAAAAAAAAAATTGCTGCTGGAAATCGACCACCTCACATGAAGCCAACTCCGGTGCACATGTGGCTCGCCCTAATTTAAAAAAAAATAAAAAATAAATTTGAAGTTGCTGGGCATCAAAGAACGACTGCACGTGTGGCCATCTCCGGCGCACGTGTGGCCCAAAATAAAATAAAATAAAATAATAATAATAATAATAATAATAATAATAATAATAATAATAATAGTACTATAGCTTGTGGTTGTCTATATTTTGTTTAATGTAGTTGTTTAGTTTAATTGTTTAGTTAGTGGTTCTTATTTCTTTAACTTCAATTTAATTGTTAGTTTAATTTGATAGTGGATTGTTTTTATTTTTGTTTTTATTTTTTATATATATTTTTAATTTTCTTTAATTTAATTTTATTTTCTTCCCTTTTTGTACTAACTTTTTTGTTTATTCCTTATATTTCATATTTTCGTTTGTCAATTTTTTTCATGTAATTTAGTCTAAGTTAATTTAGGGTAGTATTCACCAAAAAAAAAAAAAAAAATTTCCCAGTGATATGATAATAATGAGGTTTTGAGTGATTTGAGCATACATAAGCTATTTGATGAGTTCTGATATAATAGGTTCACGTTTTTGGTTGTGTTGGTTGTATTATTTTGTGCAGGTATGGCTTCCTCGTCCAACCGAGCACCCAAACGGCCTCGCAATGCTAACATAACAGCTAGGGATGTGCCAACCGCCGTCTGGGCAGGTAAACAAATTGCCTCTGACACATCCTTTGACCCAGCCTTCTTCCAACACCACCAACCCACTATGTGGAGTGTGCAACAACTCGAAGACCGTTGTCTACTGGGCATTTGCAACGTCATTAAACCTGCATATCCTCGCATTGTGCAAGTCTTTATCAGAACATGTATATCAGTGACGAGGCCTTGGGAACCCTTTTTTCCAATGTTGATGGAGTGGAGTTAGCGGTCACACCAGATTCTATTGCTAAGGTTCAAAACTACTCCATGGACACTATCAATGCAGAGCAGTTCACGGTGTTCACTCGGGAATTCACAGTCCCGGCATTACTGACCAAATTCTATGAGGGGCGACAAGATGATGACAACCGAACCAGCATTCATTGGGCTAACTTACCACGTCCCCTCCTCTTCATTGATGTGGTTCTCAAACAGAATGTCATACCTCTCGGCTACAAGGAAGAACGGCGAGGGGACTTCCACCGAGTCTTGCATCAATTTGATTTCGGGTTTTGGATCGACATCTCTTCATTGATCTTCAATCAAACGGCCCGTATACTGAATGAAGTCAAATTACGCAACACCCAAGGCAGTTCTACATGGGCCCTCCCCTTCGCCAACCTCATTGCAGCACTCATCAAAGGCTAAGGGACTTACCCATTTGACCCCAATGAGGTTCAGCTTCTGCCGCTAACACTTTATGCTAAAACCCAATGGTGCCAAACCACTGCTCGCTTGCCGCTTCCACTAGTCCTCCCCGATGCCCTGACTAATCCTAATGATGTTCCGGCAGAGCCTGCGGCTGTGCCAGCGCCATTCTGGATGACACGTACGCAATATCAGGCTATTTTGGATAATCAAGCCGCTATTTAGCAATCTATGGTTGATCTCCGGATAGACTATCAAGCATATCGAGATTACTCACAGACGACATTTGACCAAGTTAATGCCCGCTAGCTCAAGTATCAACTGTCAGTTGCATCTTTACAAATTGACTTCTACGCATATCGAGAGTTAAGCTAGCAGCGTTTTGATCAGCTTGGCGCTAGGGTTCATAATGAGGCATTTAAGACTTCGACGCTAATGCATGCCTTATTTGAGCAGCATTTTCCACCACCGCCAGATCCACATCAATGATATACTATTTATTTTCTTTGTTCTATTTGTTTATTTATTTTTGTTTTGTTTTATTTTATTTTTTCCTTTTCCTTTTATACTGTACAATAAAAAAAACACACACAAAAACACAACCAAAAAAAAAAACATAATTTTTTTTTATAAAAAATGTGTGTGTGTGTGTTTGGTTCGTTCCTGCCTCGTTGGATGTGCGCCTACGCCATATGGTAAGATCCTCTCTCTCTCATTTTACTATCTACTTTATAGTTTCTTACATTGAGGATAATGTTGCATTCCAGTTGGGGGATGAGGGTATTTATAAAAATAATTCATGTTTGTACTTGTTGTACTTGATTGCACCACTTCACTTGATGTTCATTTTTTGCCAGTATGGTGGTGATATAAGCATATGTTAATTGGGGAACATATAGGAGAGTTGTTTGTGTTTGTGGTATTAGTACACTTGCCATGAGTATGCCTTGATTCACATGAACACAGTTTCATAGCGATGACCTCTTTATTCTAATCCCTGGTGTACATCATTGATAATTGCTAGTGTTGCAGAAAAGAATAAATGAATAACCTTGATTCTCACAAAAAAAAAAATAAATAAAAATAATAAACTTGACTTGTTTAGATTCGTAGCCTTTTGAACTCGAGCTATTAAGTCCGTAGGAGTGTCTCTACACCTAGTGTCCTAAGACCATCTAGTTTAGGAGTCATTGGTCCAATATTTGCTACATGAGTTATTTAGAAAGCTTAAGGGACCTAGACATTGCACAGTTAACAAAAAAAAATAATGACTTGTTCGGAACCGTAGCCTTTTTAGCTTGAGTTATTAAGCCTGTAGGAGTGTCTTCACACCTAGTGCCCTAAAACCGTCTAGCTTGGGAGCCATTGGCCCAATGCTTACTACATGGGTTAATTAGAAAGTTTAATGGATTAAGACATTGCATAGTCTATAAAAAAAATTGAGAATCCTGGTTGCAAAAGTTTAGTTTTTATGTATATGTTGGGTGTTATTATAAGTTACATTGGGCTATTATAGTGGACAGTTAACTAGTTATGGGGACTGCACTTTACACCGACGACATTGATGATGTGTTTACTAGCATTCACAAGTACAGGGGACTTAACTTTTGTAATAACTGAATTGTGGTTCTTGCTCAATAGATGTCTTCATGCTTGTCCACTGTACCTTCAATGACTCATCATGTCTTAATATCACACTATAGTTGACACATAAGTTAATTGATTGTTGGAGTAATGTGATTACTTATTGTTGTTGAGCAGATGTGAATATGTTAATGTTTGTGGGTATCATTTCTAGAAACCCTCACGGAACTATACTCTTCCACTTAGGGTAACTTTGTAGGTTAAAGGCTTGTTGCATGTGCTAAATGCAATCGTGATCCCTACGAAAGTGGCTTAGAGTATTTTATTTTTCTTTTTTCTATTATTTTGCTCTAGGACTGGCAAAACGTAAGTTGGGGGATATAATGTAAGTCGAAAGGTACCACATTGTGGCCGCTTAAGTTACATTTATAGTCTTTGAAGTTTGTTTATTTGGTGGAGATGATGTGTTTTGTGCACTTGTATAGATTTGGCAAGCAACACACAAATTCAAGCAAAAAGTGGCGCAAAAGCAGATTCTTCGTGCGAGTAGTGAAAATTCCCGGCCTACCACCTCATCGCACGTACGGCCCACCACCGCTCGAGCGGTCCACATGGGTGCTCGAGCGGCCCACCTAGGGCTGCGTGCCCAAAAATTGAAGTCTATTCTGGTGGGAATAAAAAGGAGAAAATAGGCTATTTTTAGGGTTCGAAAAGATTTCAGAGGAAATGAAAGGCTAGGGCTTGAAAAAAGGGAATTCTCAAGCTTCAAGGACAATTTCTATGGAGAGTTCTTCTTCTTCTACTTCTTCCTACTCCTCCATGAGTGGCTAGGCTCCTCTTTCTAGGGTTTCGATAAAACCCTAGCCAAGTAAATAGGTTTTCTTTTTGGTTTTATTTTATGTAATGGTTTGAACAATTGTATGGTTCTCAAGAAGTTTTCAAATATAATTTTCCATTATTTTTTCAAATATTCATCTTTTTATGATTGTTAAATGCTTTCCATACAATGGTTTTCTATTCTTTCATGTTTAAGGTATGAGATGAGCCACACTACAAGGGATGAGTCTGGTTGCTACCCTAGTTTAAAGCGAACGACTCGTACTACTTGAGATGGTTTGTGCCTATACATTGAACGTGTCAATTGTCTTGATAAATGCTTTGAGCTTGTAGTTGCAAAATATTATTTAGTTCGAACCATAACATAATTGAGTCTCAAATTGAAGCCTTATTTATGTAACTAGTGGTGAATTTATTACCCTAAGTTTTTCCCACAAATCAGTAAATTCCAATTTTACTTATAATTGCTTAGTTTAATCTCATAGTTTATTTTAGTTATTACTAGTTTATGAGTCATCATCTTTTTAATCAAAATTGAATTAGAAATTTAACAATTAAATTAGTTTAATTTTTCATTTGTCCCCGTGGATCGATACCTGGACTTACCACTATTCTAAGGAATTTGGTATAGTTTAGTATTTTTATTTGGTGTGTGAACGATCCATCATATGACCTCGTGTAGTGGACCAGTACATAACTTGTTGCCCAGATTTTTATTTTCTTTCTTTTTTTTCTTTTCTTACTTTTTCTTCATTTTATTGTCTGTCACCGAAAATAATAAAAGCCGATGGATGAATTTCCTTTTTATTTAAATAATAAGGTAGTTAATGAAGTTAATTATCTATTTAATTATTTTCTTACTTTTATTTTGGTTCCACTTGCGCCACTTAATTGGTTCAATTAAAATTAATTAGTTGCGATTTCAGCCCTGAGCGTCCGGGGGTTAGGTTGTGACAAATGTGGTATCAGAGCAATGGTTTTAATTCATATATATATATATATATATTACCTGCCACGTTAGCCCTCCTATGTTACACGTGTACCATGACTAATTTTGGTGATGTAGGAATGTCCGAGCAAGTTCTTAGTGAGGCGTTTTGAAATGAGCTCGAGACCCTAAGTATAGAGGAGATCTTAGGAGTGCACCACATCCCCGTCTCACCAAAAGCTTGGGGAGACTCCGAGAACAAAGTTAGACAACTACACCCTGGCTTTGACCAGTTGATGGGTCGACCGGTATACCTCCAAGCCGATCTTGATGATTTGGCATATCTATCATGGAGACAGAGCGGTACATATACTTGAGGACGGTATCTCGGACCTACCTGCATAGTCGGCCTTGCCCCAAGACTAGACTGCTCTTATTACATAGTTGTTTACTCTCACATTTTGCTGAGAGGAGGGGAAATGTTTTTCCCTACCACTATATATTCATCGATGTCCCTAACCCTTTGGACATTATTAATGTCCAGAATGTCGATTTCAGTAGTGACTTAGTATATATTGAGACACCTGGGTGGATTGTTGACCGAGCGTTTTGGGGGTATTTCTAGTCTGTCCCCAATTATACAGTTCAAGCAGCATAGGTCTGTTTCGGGGTAATGCAGCTGGGATAGGAATTCGAGCTTCTCATACAGCAGTACTTTCCATGATTGTTTGACTAGATACAGGAGAGGAGGATCCTTTGTTTTTGTTTCTATTTTTTTGTGAGCTAACATGTGTCACTTGCTTTTCGTGCTCCTCTCGGACACGATTAGCCCTACAGTTCGACTCCCGTGGTTTTGAATCAGGTTTTACAAGTGCAATGTGAAATAGAAAAATACAAATGAGTCCAAATCTGACAAATCTTGTAGAAAATCCATTAATCATCAGAGATGCCAAAAATGGACTACATTGCCAGATTTCAGAGTTGCCACCTAAATATTTTTGAGAATTTTAGGAAACCTGCGACTCGTGCCAAATGCCATTAGTCCTTCATCACTAAAGTGTCTCGACTCAGAAAATTAGGTATGAGAGGGAAAGGTCATGAATTGAGCACCCCACTCACCCGATCAAATATTAGCCTCTACTAATCATGATGCGATTCTTATTTACATTATATGCTCTTATTTCGATTATTATGCTATCTATACTATGTGATGCACACAAGTATAGACTAATTCACAAAAGTTGGAACGCTTTGATTTTATGTTTGTTTTGAAAAGTGTTTGAATATGTACCACTTGAAAAAGTGATCTCAGATGTACATTAATCAAAATTATCCAACGAAAAAACCTTCATCCATAGACATTCAAGAGATATATCAATTAAGTACTTAGCCTCATGGTAAACATGCTTGACATGGCAATAATTGCACACATGCAATATGCTAAAGCAAAAGCGCTCACCTAGTACTCAACCGAGGCAAGCCAAAACAAAGAAAATAGTTAGAAATAATGCATGATCCTAACGATGCAAATGGCTAATGCAACACATACAATATGCAAATAATAGGCTCGGCTACTAGCATGGCATGTAAGTCAATTCAAGGCATGCGATAAATCACATATTCGAGTAAATAATTTGAAATTGACATTGGTTAATATGATGAGCCGAGCCCATATGCATGCAAACTGAATGGATGAAAACCATGAAAGATGCAAAGGAAAACAAGATGCCACCATTACAAGCAGATAAATAAAAAGGAGAAAGAAATGGGGGTTAGAAGACATACAACTTATTACATATTTGGCCATCGCACAAGAGGATCCAAATGTCCAAGTGTCCAAACTAATTACTTATTACAGATCCGAATGAATAATAAATAACTATCTAATTTATTACAACAATAATATTACAACAAAAATATGTAAAGAATGCACAAGGATTGCATGCACGTCGATGAAAACAGTCCTCAGAAATTGCTATCTACCTTGCTGGGAAACTGCCTTGTGTTCACCTTCAGCTACTGCTCTATATTTCTCAAAATTGCTCTGTGTACCACACATTGGAGCCCGATCGGGCCCAAACAAATCCGGTCATGCCTTATTTTGTTGCAGAAAAATATTTTTGTGCTCTAAGGTGAAAATAGTACAGACAGAGCATTTATAACCCATGTTTGTCATTTCTGCTCCTCTATCATAAAGAAACTCAAGGGAAGAGCGGATTTGGTTCTGAATCCATCAATGGTCGCAAGTTGATTTGCATTATGGTTTTGGACACGATGGGACAAAAAATTAATTAATGCAATGAAAGACACATTACCCTTCCCTCCTATCATGAAATTAATTCAAGAAGAGAGGTAGACACGCCTCGAGAATTATCAAACATCACAAATTAGTAGGTGATGATTGTAGAAGCGATGGATTCGGCATAATGTCTGACCAAATCCAACCAATTTTATTAATCTTTTTTATGTCGGTTTGATCGATTTTAAGCTGATTTTATTAGCCTTTTTCAACTTACCATTCCATTTCTTTATCTTTTATTTCATTTTGTCCAAAGGTGATAGTTAAGTCCACTAAGTCCAAAAGTAATGTAAATGAGCAAGTATTGACTTAACCCGAGAAATGAGCCTTTCAAACCCTTTTCTTCGAGGGAAATTACAAAAGAAGTGTCAAACTCTTTTACGAGCGATAAGGGATTCGGAGCCCAACCCAAAATGAGCGATAATGACTAGTCAAACTCAAAATAACGATAATGACATAGCCGAACCCACAATAACCGATAAGGACTCTAAACTCAAACTCGATAACAAGCTATAATGAAACCTTCTTTTGTGATTTCCAAGGGCTGAACTAGAAAGTTAGTCCCTTAGTAGTAAATACACCGATGATAAAGAGGAGTGACAAACAAGAGGTTGTGTTTAGCATAAGAAAGCTGTAATGCCTTGGTAATGAACCTCCAAAGAGATTAAACCATTAAGCATGGAGGGTCTCTTTCTTATGCTTAAATAACAACCTTTTATTAAACACAACTCTTTGATCAAAAAAACAAAAAATGAAGGGAGGTTGCAGAGATGATTATGCAAAGTTGATTATTACAAAAATGAGACTGTTTACTTGAAAACTCAAGTAAACATGACTATCAACTCAAATGGATTGGTGTCCAAGGCCTAAACAACCAAATCCATGAGAACTTATGACACTACAAACATGATATTCAAAACATAAACTAATTAAATGAATTAAACAGCCCCTTAAAACCAAAAAAATAGTGACAAAACTACTTCAAAAAGGGGGAAAAAAGTAAACAAAAATAAAAGAGAACAAGCTAGACAAGCAAGCTTGAGGAAGGGAGGCTAACCCCTCTCTTTTTGTGTATTAGGAATCACATACTTCAGCCCTTGAAAGTAGCCTCCAACAGCGCACAAACTCAAGGAAAATGAAGAAGATGATTAGTAAAAAAACAAAAGAAAAAGATGATAAGAGTTATACCTCTTTAAAGAGTATGTATGGTTGTTGATCAAACTTGATTCCAAACACCCTCAAGTTTATGAAATATGGTTTGAAACTTCAACAAAAAGCTTCAAGAGCAAGCTCTAATGGTGTATGTATTGTGTATGTGTTGTTCAAGAAGATTTGAAGATCAAAGGAGTAGGGAAGATGGTTTTAGCTCTCAATATCCTTCAAGGCCTTTAGGAAAATCTTCAAACCTTTAATTCTGAATGCAGGGGGTCTATTTATAGAATTTGAGACGTTTTGGCCAAAAGTATCTTCAAAAAACAACAGCCAGCGAATTCTCGTCAGCTGCTCTGTTTGTCGCTAATGAGAGCCGGCCAGGCCACAAAACACACAGCCGAGCCCAAAAATGAAAAGCTGGGTCTAAAAGGCACTTATAGACTATTTTTCATTGAAACCTAGCTGGGTCCAAACAAGCCACGGTTGGATCTAAACAAACCCGGTTGGGTCCAAAAAATTAGTTTCAAGCCTGACTTCAAATGGCCATAACTCCCTTATCTGGACTGAATTTTAGGTGATTATTGAGACTAAATTGAAGCCCCAGAGGTCTACTTTCCAATGGTGGTGGTCTCACATCTATATGATAAGTGTACAAAGAGATATATCTAATTTAGTGAAAGCTGTTCATTTCTTTCTTAACGATTTGATGCTTAACCTTTTCCTAAACTAGTTTTCTTCCAACACCTCCTATTTCCTTCAACTCCAAACCTATAAATAAGATGTTTTTAAATATTTTTCAAAGATTTCACCTCTGTCCATTTATTTCCACTTTGTCTTGACTCGTTTTGACTGAAAAGTGCAATATTTTAATCGAAATGCGAGTTTCGGAATATCGTAGAAACATTTGGAAAAATATTTTGAAAAGAGAGTTTTAAGATCTAAAATAGTTTGGCCAAAATAGGGCATAAGGTTTGGAATTAGAGCTTGAATCCAAATTTCTTCACTGATAATTCAAAAGATTACATAGTGTAACTTTCATCATCGGGTGTTTGAAATAAAGCGCCCAAGTCTTACGGGCGGTCAAAAATGGGGTGTCTACCCCATGATTAGTTCTAATCTCTATTTTTGTATTCAAGGATTAGACACTAACATAACTTTTAACTTTTGGATAAGAATGTAGTACTAACACTATATTTGTATCCATAAGAAAGCTGGTGTTCTATATATATACATGATGCTTTATACATATGATGCTATGCTCATTAAATCATTTCTACTAAATTTACCTTGTAGTAATGGCCAATTATAGTAGTGGAACCTGGTCATTAGTCAACAGAATAGAATCAATAAAAATAATCATAGAAAGAGTAGTGACCAATTTTTTTCAGGCCCTGCAAACCAACATAAACAACGGAATGCTAGAATGGCGAGAAGAGCCGGTTGTGATAAAATAATTCCAGGATTTGAAGCCCACCACATTCACTGGCAGTTCAATCCCATTGATAGTAAAAGCTTGGGTTAGGGATATGGAGAAGATTTTTCGCGCGCTGTCTTGCGCAAAAAGTCAAAAAGTAACTTTTGCCACTTTCACTTTCAAAGATGATACCCAATAATGGTGCCTTCTCACCTTGGAAAAAGAAAAAATCGTGACTTGGGCAAGATTCTTGGAAGTATTTTACGCAAAATACTTTCCGGATTCACTACGAGAACAAAAGGCATCAAAATTCATACATCTAAAGTAAGAAACAATGTCGGTGGCTGAATATGAAAGAAAATTCACTAAATTAGCCCGATTCACAACATATGTCATTCCCACCGAAGCCCGGAAAACTAGAAAGTTCGAAGCCGGCTTAGATGATGACATCAGAAACAAGATTGAAGTTCTGAAAATGCCAACATATGCAAGAGTGGTGGATCAAGCATACATCGCTGAAAAAGGAATTAAAGCCTTGCTCTTTGGGGAACCAAGCCAAAAGAAGTAATTTTGGGACAGAGACCACAGAAGATCCGGTGCTACGCCTCCCAAAAAGGTAAATACGAGCTCAACTAGTCCAGGCAATCAAGGTCCTACTAACCCTAGAAATGGCACCATTCCAAATTGCCCTACGTGTAGGAAGGCTCATAGGGGACAATGCCATCGAAGCACGGAAGCATGCTTTACATGTGGTCAAGTTGGCCACTTGCTGTGAGATTGTTCAAAGTTTAGCAATCTTGTAACAGGCCCCTCTGAACCAGCCCCAACACCCGCAGTACTTGAAGGAGTGAGGATGGACCAAAAATGCTAAGGAAGAGCTTTCGCCTTGGTGCTTGGAAACCCGGAGGTTACTACGAACGTTGTGTCAAGTACACATTCTATTTGTGGTCATTTAGTTCATGTCCTCATTGACTCTGGTTCAACTCATTCTTTTGTTGCACCACAGTTTGCTTCCAAGTTAGCATCAACACCCGAACCCTTAAGATATATATTGTCTCTGTCTTTTCCTTTTGGTAATTCTCCCATTGGTACTGATGTGTACAAATCTTTCACTATATCCTTAAAAGGTGAAACCTTATACGTAGATTTGATTCCCCTTCGTATTGGTAACTTTGATGTGATCTTAAGAATGGATTAGCGGGCTGCTAATAACGCCTCTATTGATTGCAAAGCCAAAAAAGTCTCCTTCTGCTTACCAAATCAACTAAAGATTGTTTTCGATAGAACTGGAGTTTCTACCACTCCATGTGTTATATCCTCCATGATAACCCAACGACTTCTAAGAATGGGTTGTTATAGTTATATCTATTATGTGATTAATACTCAACAAGAGGCCCCCACACTTGATGTAGTCCCCGTGATTCGAGAATTCCCGGATGTCTTTCTTGAAGATCTACCTGGTACCCCGGTTGACCGGGAAATTGAATTCACCATTGAAACTCAACCTAGAACATAACCAATATCAAAAGCCCCTTATTGCATGCCAATGATAGAATTGAAAGAACTAAAGACCCAACTTCAGGAACTACTGGACAAAGGCTTTATTCGATCTAGTACCTCGTCCTCGGGAGCTCCAGTACTGTTCGTAAGAAAAAAGGATGGCACCATGAGATTATGTATCGATTATAGAGAATGGAACAAGTTCAACATCAAGAATCGACACCCCCTGCCACAAATCGATGACTTGTTCAATCAACCTCAAAGCGCCCAAGTGTTCTCAAAAAATCGATTTGCGTTCCGACTATTATTAACTAAAAGTTAAAACGGAAAGCATTGAAAAGACTGCCTTCAAAACATGTTACGGGCACTATGAGTTTCTTGTCATGCCATTTGGCGTCACAAATGCTTGTAGACACCCTATTTTTGATGGCCCTTCAAGACTTGGATATTTTTGCAAGTACATCCGATGACAAGTCTGATTGCTCGCTGAGCGCTCGAGGTCTTCAGTGGAACGCCACAGGTTTGAGCCTTTCAAACCCTACATCCATTTTGTCTCCTTTTTGGACCATGTCTCGGTCTTTCTCCCCTGTAATTTTTGGTGGCCTACCGGCCATCTATGAAGGCTGACGGCCAAAAATTCTGGTCTGTCAGCCATTGATGTGCCTTGCCGGCCATCACTGATGGTCGACCTGCCACCAGTGTTTTCTACAAATATTTTGTGCCAGCTGGTTGCACAGATGCTTGCATCTGTCCATACATGGAGGGCTGGATCTCCTTGTATAGAATTCATGTTTTCTATATATAAGGAGGCCCTTTCTCATGTTTTGAGGTTAGAAGATTTCAAACTCAAAAATTCTCTCTCTCTCTCTCTCTCTTGAAATTTTGTGCTTAATTGTTAGCTACACTCTATTTTTGTATATCAATCCTTAACCCAAAGTGATCACCCTTGAACTGAGGTCCTTTGAGGTCTTGTTTGAGCTCTTGAAGGTGGTTTTGGCTTGCATTTGTGCCTAAAGTGGTGTTTGGCTTCAAGAGGTATAACACTTGTCTTGTAATTTGTTTTAGTATACTTGTTTCTCCATCTTTTCCCATTGTCTTTGGGCTACTTTTGAGATGTAAAAATCTCTATTTTAATGGGTTGAAATTAGTGTTTTAAGCCATTTGAGGTTAGAGGGGTGGTTCACTCTTCTTTATTTCTTGTTTGTAAGGCTTTTGCACCTTTGTTTCCCATCTTTAAAAAATCTTTTTTGGGGCCTTTAACCACTGAATTTCAGAGTATTTTTAGTGGCAAAAAAAATTTTGAAGTCCAAAATTGGCGCGGTTAGCCTCCCTTCCTTGTGTCTTGTTTGCTAGCCTAGTTAACTCTATGTGTTAGCATGTTTTTCTAGCTTTGTTCCAGCATGTTTTTGCCTCTATTTTAGACTGCTTTAGCTCTGTTTTGGGCTGTTTGGGTCAATTGAGCCTTGTTTTGCATGATTGTAGTATAATAGTCCTCACAACTTTGGTGTTCTAGGCCATTAGTCACCTCTTGTTTGAGTTAATTACATGCTTAGGTGTTGTTTTGTACTTCATTTCAGCACTAATCACCTCTGCAATCTCCCTCCTTTCTTGGGTGTTCCTTTTGCTTTGAAAGTTGTTTCAAGTCATTTGTTTGCCTAAGTGTGGAATTGAAGTTTCATATTTAATGGTTTAATCCCTTTGGGGGTTCATTACCAACGGTATGAGACTTCTTTTATACCCAAAGCAACTTGTGTTTTGAGCCTTCTTTTCATTAGAGGACTCTAACTTTTGGACTTAATTGACTAAGTAATGGTTGGTAAGTTAAAATGAGTAAATAACAACTTGGGACTAAAATTGGGCAAGATAATAACTTGTGTGTTGTGTGTTCAATCAGACATTAATTGAACACAAGGAAAATTGGGACATTTCATACTCAAAGTGATGAAATGTCTCAAGTTTCCTAGGTCTCCATTACCCTTGATCATACATGATAGGGTGATGGTTCTTGAGTGTCTTGTTTTGCATTCATTGAGCTTGCACAGCTTGAATCACAAGCCATCATGCAATGAAATTGCTTAGATTGGTGGTTTGTGGTTTAAATTCATAACTCCTTGGATTTGTCCGTGAAAAGGATGGGTGAATTGTGCAAACAATCCTTGAAAAAACTCTCTTTTTGCTCTGTTTATATTTTGTTGCAGCATGGTGATCCAGTGCATCAGTGGTCGGCAGGCCACCATCCATGGCCGACAGTGCACCATAGATAGCTGGCAAGCCACCTTCTTGGCCGGAAGATGGCCGGCAACATTCATCCATGGCCGGCTGGCCACTGATGTAAACTTCAACAGAATTCTAGTAAGGTGGAGCAGAAAGGTTCTGGAAATGTCCAACTCTGCAAACAGGGGCTTTCGAGAGCAAAATGAAGGTCTTTTCGGGCGGAAACCGAGCATGTGCATCTTCCATTTCCTGAAACGGAGTAGTGGCAGCATAGTTAGAAATGTTAATTGCTTAGTTTACTTACATTTGTATTGTAAATTAGTTAGTTAGCTTACTAGTTAATTCATTCAAGTGTTGTAATAATTAGTTAATTAGTATTTGGTTTGTAATAATTAGCTTAATTAGCTTAGCTCTAATTAGTTGCTAGTTAGTTAGCTCTTATTCATTCGGACTCTCCTTCATGAGAGCGTAATGTAATAATGTGTATGTCTTCCAACACCACGTCTTTCTCTCTTTTACTTAATCGCTTTTGATGGTTAGATTAGGGACATGTTTCAATTAGCATACCTCATGCTTGCATCCATTCATTCGTATTGCATGCACCGAGGCTCGGCGCATCATTCAAATTGCATTGTCATGTCAAATGCCTTCTTTGAATACATGTTTAACCGCATGTTATCAAAATCAAATCATATGCCATATTAATGGCTTGGAGTACTAGGTGAGTTTTTAATGCTTTAGCATATTCGCATGAATGTGAATATTGCCATGTCTAGCATGCTCACCATAAGGCTAAATGTTTACTGGCTAAATGTTTACTTGCTAAACTGATTGAATGCCTATGGATGAAGGCTTGTTGCTTGAATTGGAACGATTCAATAAATGTAAGTTTTAAGCCCACTTTGTTGAGTGGCAAATCGGTTTTAAGTCCATTATGTTTGGTGGCAAATTCGCAAACTTTAAGCCCACTTGAGGCTGCAAATTCAAACCATTTTCATAAACAAACATGAATTGAGTTATTCCAATTTGAGCAAACTAGTCTATACTTGCTTACATACATCACGTAGTAATGCTAGCTTAATAACCGAAACAAGAACACATAATGTTAATAAAAATCATATCATGATTAGTAAAGGCCGATCTTTGATCAGTCGAGCGGGGTGCTCAATCCATGACCTTCCCCTCTCGTACCTAAGTTCCCGAACCGAGACAACTTTGGTGATGACAGACACGTGGCCTTTGGCACGAGTCATGGATTTCCTAAATTTCTCCAAAATAAAATATTTAGGTGGCGACTCTGTATCTAGCAAAGCAGTCCAATTTTGGCACTTTTGATTCAAAATCAATTTTCCAAAACAATTTGCTGAATTTGGACTCTTTGGTGTTTATCAATTTCACATTGCACTTGTGAGATTAGATTCAGAACCGGGGAAGTCTGAACTGTAAGGCTTATTTTCAAGTTTTCGAAAGGGGGCGCAAAAAAGGCGAGCTACAATTTCTAGCGACTCTGCTGGGGATTTAGAGAACTTAACTCAAACTCATGATATGACATTTCATCTACACTTATGTGTTTCTTTGCATTTGCATTTGTATTGGTGTACCTAAGTCACTGTGTTTGCCATCTGTTATTCCCGAACGGTTTGCCGAAGGCTTGCTTGGAAAAGCTTGCCAAAAGGCTGATTGGTTGCGGGCTCTACCACGATGGGAACACAACCCTTGAATCTGGACTACCGTTGTACCATTTGATCCTCCTTTCACTTCTCGGTGTTAGGTGTGAGAGGTATATTAGGTAGTCTTGCTGAGGTACCCTTTTTGACCAATCGGCCTAGTTGCATATCGAAAGCCATAGAAACTATTCCAAACTAGGACAGGTTGCTTACTCAAATTCAAGATTGTGTGAAACCGTTTTGCTTGAATAGCTAACCCTAGTTCCTGACGAAACTAGAACAGGCTAACCTTACCCCCTCATAGGGGTGTTTTGGCTCTCACTTAACTGGTACGTGCTTTTAGAGTGAAACTCTATAGGAATGTATGTATCAGTTGCAAGTTTGGGTATCCGTTTTGGGGCAGAAATCAGTGTTGAGTACAGTTCTACAGTTTATGATTGCAACTGCGTATTGTTAGTGTCTGAGTCGAGGTGCTGTGCGGTTTCTGATTTTTGTTTTCTTTTGTTTTATTTCTTTTTGCAAGGTAGTTTTTCACAATTGCTTCGGACGATTTTGTTACCCCCAAGCACTCTGGACCCGTGTAAGGTGACTTTACAGATCCGAGGATCTTGTTAGGGGACAGCCAGTGTTTGCTTTACTCCTACCGGTTACCAGACGAAGGAGGATTAGACATAATTCACCAGTCCAATAGTCACATTTTACTTCACCTGCGCCCAATCAGGCTCAGTCTTCTACTTCTACTCCAGAAAGAGAGTATTCTCCAGTTCTGATAGCTCAATATCCCCCAATTAGCATGGAAGATATGCTTCGTCAGCTCCAGCATACCATTGAGACTATGCAGTTAGATGCTGCCTGCCAAGCTGATGTCATAGCCCGCCAAGCAAAATTAATAAATAGGCTTCAGCAATAGCAACCACAACTGGCAGTAGCCTCTGCATCCCATGCACCTCCAGCGGGTATTCCAGCACCCGGAGTCACTGTCAATGTCCAAGAGAATCTGGGCATTCTGGTAGATCCGATCCTACCTCAGACCTCCAAGGCACTAGTGTACCAAACGGATGCGCCATTTGAATTCGAGGTTGACCCCACTACATTAAAGGTTAACAAGCTAGAAAAGCTCTTCAAACGGGCACAGGGTGTGAATTCAATCCCTGACATTGAGGATGGATACACAGACTCCGCAGTAACTCTACCAGACAGATTCAAGATGCTGTCATAGACCGGTTCGACGGCTCCGGGGATCCTATGGTCCATCTACGGTTATTTTCTGATATCCTACGACTAATGGATCCCACTAGACTTCAGAAGCTGTCGCTTTTTGGCCGAACCCTATCGGGTATAGCGGCCATCTGGTATGCGAAGCTTGAGGACTCTGTGAAAAGAAGTTAAGAGGAAATGACTGAGGCTTTCATCACGCAGTACTCCTACAATAACTTGATCATGGTCACAACCCGTGATCTTGAAGCGACTTGCCAAGAGCCAAAGGACGGCTTCTCAGATTTTGTGACCCGATGAAGGGCTAAAGCCTCTATGATGACTATCAGGCCGTTTGAAAAGGACCAAATTAGAATGGTGGTTCGCAATTTGCAAGGGAGATTATTACATAAGATGATAGTTTTGCCTTTGTTTACATTTGTTGAGCTCCATGAGATAAGGGTTTAAATCGAGAATGTGATGAAACAGGGGCTGATAGACAATGTGAAGGAACAGCCCAAGAGGCCCTTTACACGCAGCTCCAATGCAACCACGAGTGCTAGCACCTCTGCACGACCTTCGGATGTGAGTATGGTCACTATCACACCCAAAACTGCCAACCCTTTCACCAACACATCCAACACAACTCCACAAAACTCAACCAATCAGGCCTGATCTCAAAGGGTCTTTACCCCGCTCTACATGCCTTTATCCAAAACCCTAGGGGTCTTGATTAGAAACAGACATCTTAAGCCGTTAGAACAACACCCACTATCTGATCATCTTCTTCCGAAACACAACCCGGCCAAATATTATGCTTTTCATCAATAGCACGATCATGACACTAATCAATGTTATAGGCTGTGTCATGAGATTCAAGATTTCATTGATAATAAGGTGATAGCACCTCCCCAAAAACCTAACGTCACTACAAATCCTCTCCCACCACATAACCAAGTCTTTCTACCCCAGCATATAAATCTCATCCATACACTGGCCGTCCCTTATGACCTCAGTATATATATCACCCCCTCCTACCTACCCAAACCGACGTTGTTCATCCCTAAGAGCACGGACTTGTGCATGATGAACATGTCTACACTCCAACCTGAACCTGTGGTGGTGACGAAGGTAAAAAAAGAGGGATTGGTCGAGGAGAGTACAAGTTCGTTGCCTAAGGGCTCTGAAGACTTATCTGAAGGGATGTACAACCCATACTGCTATATTATGCCAATCAATCAAGCTAAGCCGAAAGTGGTATTGCCAATTCAGATGGAGGTCAGTGTAGTTTGAGAAGATGGCCCAAGTCAGGGATTAGATGATCTAGCTGACTTGAAGAAGGACATAGACAATTTGCAGTTCTTTGATGAGCAAGATCAAGGGGACGTGCATATTGATTGGTTTGATCTGAACGGGTCGACAGACAATTCTAGATGGCTAAGTGGTGAACTCGATAGAGATGAAGGAATTGAATTGAAGTCGGAAGAACAGAAAGTGGGAACTGCTATAATAGCTGGAATGGCCAATGAGAAGAGTAAACTGCCGGAAAACACCGGTGTAGAACAATTGGCTCAGGAGCTGGGCATTGTTAGTACTATACATACTGAACAAGAAGCCGCGCTGAAGTAGTTCGAGCAAGAAATGGATGAAAATGACCGGAAAGCTGGAAAAGCCCAACACCCTGCGGGGGAGATTTGTGGCGAGAAGATAATCCAAACAGAGTCGGACAAATGCTTGTCGGCTGCCAAAGGAATCTGGTGGGATGACAACGACCCACACCTAGCTCATACTAATGAGGATTGCGGTGAAGACCTCTCTGACAACACTTGCTATGTGGAAGACATCGACCATATGACAAGAAGTGGCCGATATTTCAAACCACCACATCTGGACCAACCTAAGGCATCCGAAAAGGATAAAGAAGTCAAGAAGCAGAAAGAAAAACTATTGGAAAAAGAGGCTGTGTTGAAACAGTTGAAGAAGATTCAAGCTAACATATCTATCTTAGGTCTGCTTATGGCTTCGCGAGTGTACAGATAGACTGTATTGTTGGCAATGGATAAAGCTAAGTTGTCCATCGACACTACCTTTGAATAACTGGTGGGATTAGTCTTCCTGGGAGGCGTTGCGCCAACTCTAACCTTCTCAGACAAGGAACTGTCGCCGAAAGGCTCTGCACACAACAAACCTCTGTACATATCAGTGGAGTGTCGAGAAAAGTGGGTATGAGTGGTATTGGTCGACACCGAGTCAGCAATTAATATCTGCCCGTCGCGCATAGCTTATGCCATCGGTTTAAAATCGGCAGATTTTGTACCTACAGCCCAAGTGATTCGGGCGTATGACAATACAAGCAGAGAGGTGATGGGAACAGTGCAGATCAGAGTACAAGTCGGCCCCAACTCAATAAGATATTGAGTTCCATGATATGCGAGGATGTGCAAATTCTGGATCACTAGTGTACACTTTCTCAGTCACGTTATTAACAAGGATGACATCTCAGTTGATCCTCAAAAAGTTGTAACAATCATGGATTGGCCACGACCTACTAATGTGTCTGAGATTCGAAGCTTCTTAGGTCTAGCCAACTATTATCGATGCTTTGTGCAAGATTTCTTGAAGATTGCATCACCCTTGACCTAGCTAACTCAGAAAAACACACCCTTTGAATGGATTGACAAACAGGAACGTTGCTTCCAAGAGTTAAAAAGAGACTGGTGTTAGCTCCTATACTAGCACTCCCTACAGGAATGGATGGGTTCATAATTTATAGTGATGCTTCATACAATGGTTTCAGTTGCATTCTTATGCAAAATGGAAAAGTCATTGCATGTACCCTCACGTCAACTAAAAACTCACGAAAAGAACTACCCAACCATGACCTAGAATTGGTTGCGGTGATCTTCGCCCTCAAGATCTGGCGTCATTACCTCTATAGAGTGACCTACGAGATTTACATTGACCACAAGAGTCTTAAATATCTGTTTATACAGAAAGAACTGAATATGAGGCAACGACGATGGCTAGAATTTAATGAAGGATTATGATGTAGAGATCCATCAACATCCAGGCAAAACTAATGTGGTAGCAGACGCGTTGAGTCAAAAGATTACCAGAAGTTTGGCATGTACCCTCATTCCCGCAAGATTAATAGACTGCTCGCTAACATAATAGTGGAATCTGCTTTGATTGAAGAAATTAGAGCACGCTAATGTGAAGATAAACTTTTGAAGAAAAGTATAAGGAGCAAAAAAATATGCCCGATCCCTAACTTCGCTATAAGCAATAGATGCTAAAATTTTGAAATCGAATTTGCATACCCAACCTTCCAGAACTCAAGAAGAAGATATTGGTAGAAGCTCAGCTCGAGGTTTGTGGTCTACACTGGCAATATGAAGATGTATCACAATCTAAAGGAACACTACTGGTGGATAGGAATGAAAAGAGACATAGCAAGCCACATCTTCAAGTTCCTGCATTGTCAACGTGTTAAAGCAAAGCATCAAGACCTGCAAGAACATTGCAATCACTCCCTATTTCTGAATGGAAATGAGAGCACATTACAATAGACTTCGTGATCGGGCTACCATAGTCAGTCTCAAAGAATGATGCAATATGGGTTATAATAGACCGATTGACGAAGTCAGCGTATTTTCTGCCAATCAAAATCATGTACTCCCCTTAATAAGTTTGCCACTTTATACATCAAGGAAATCATTTGATTGCATAGTACCCTAGTTTCGATCGTGTCTGACCGAGATCCCGCTTCGTACCTCATTTCTGGAGCAAATTGTAAGAAGCTTTGGGAATAATACTGAAGTTTAGCACTGCTTATTACCCACAAACTGATGGACAAATCCGAAAGAACAATCCAGACTTTGGAAGATATGTTATATGTGTGCGTGCTAGACCTCAAAGGTAACTGGGATAAGCACCTACATTTAATGGAATTCGCCTATAACAACATTTACCAAACAAGCATTAGAATGGCATCGTACAGAGCACTGTATTGAAGAAGGTGTCGATCACCTCTGTGTTAGGCATAAGTCGGAGACAAGAGGTTGATAGGCCCTAAAATTGTGCAATAGCAAGTGATAAAATTCAACTCATCCAACAGCGAATTCGCACTATCTAGAGTCACCAAAAAAACTATGTAGATATACGGAGATGGGACTTGGAATTTCAAATAGAGGATCGCGTGTTCCTAAAGATCTCACCAACAAGAGGGGTTATCCGATTTGGAAAGCAAGAAAAGTTAAACCCACGTTACATCGAGCCATTCAAGATACTAGAAAGGAATGTTCCTGTGGCATATCGCCTTATACTGCTACCTAAACTGGTCCAATGTCCACAATGTGTTTTACGTTTTGATGCTCTGACTGTATGTTCGAGATCCAGAGCATGTTATCGATTATGAGAATCTAGAAGTTCAAGAGATTCTCTCTTATGAAAAACAACTAGTGCAAATTCTGGATCGTGGTGATCAGGTTCTCTAAAACAAGACTATACCTCTTGTGAAAGTCTTATGGAGGAATCATCCTGTTATGGAGGAATCATCATGTCAAGGAGGCAACTTGGGAAGCCGAAAATCAAATGCGAGCCAAACACCCACACATTTTCAAAAACCAAGGTACGTCAAGTTTGGGGACAAACTTCCATTTAAGAGGGGAGAAATGTGACACCCCAAATGTTTAATTAAACACCACGTAAAAATATCTATATATAAATAATTAGAGTAAAATAAAAGATTGAATGTTTTGGGTATATGAGATAAAGTGTAATTAAATTAGGGATTATAAGTATATAACTAGTTTAAGAATTGGGCCAAAGTAAAATTGAACCTACAGTTAAAAATTTAAATAAGCATGAATTAATGGCTAAGGAATGGGAATTGGACACGTGGGCAGCCTTGTGGCTTGGTACCCACAGTTGTCTCTTATAAAAAGGCAGGATTTGTTCAAGATCAAGAGAAAAGAATATATATACATATATATGCTGGCCGAAGGCAACTATTAGGTAAGACGGTCTTTGACAGTGAAAAGTAAGAGTGAGGAATCACTATTAAGGTGAGTTATATTATACCTTGAGTTACCATAACATATTTTACGTATGTTTTGAATTATCATAATTTTTTTATTCAAGTTATGTTTTATAATTTATATTTAGATTTCAAGTATGTTAATTATTTTTCTGAACTCCATTTGTTTAAATTGAAACTCATGGATATGTTTGTTTAAATTTTAGAAATTATTTGACAATGTTTACATAAATATTTATTTTTGATAAGTACCACTACAGGAGTGCTATGTTTTGGGGGATTTAAATAACCATTAACCTCTGATTAGTTACTTTGTGGCCTTCTGTTTGTCATGGATCCATTAACCTCTGTTCTGATTGTTACTCCAGTGACCTCTGTCTTGCTCTATTTTGTACCATGGTTATGGTTATTTACCTACATAATTTCTGGATTTCAGTTTCTGCCACTTAAATAGTTTGTTTATTCAAATTTAGTTATGTTTAATGTTTTAATTTAAACACTTATCCACCGATTATTTTGTGCCCCTATACTTTTGATAGAATATCTCTCACTATGTTATATACTTATAGCTGTTACCCCCTTTCAAGTGATGAAATATAAGGAAAGATTATGACCTCATGTAGTGGACCAGCACATAACTTGTTGTGACATTTTTTTTTTTTTTTTTCTTTTCTTTCCTTTTTCTTCGTTTTTGTTGTCTGTCGCCGAATAATAAAATAATAAAAACCGATGGATGAATTTTCTTTTTATTTAAATAGTAGGATAGTTAATGAAGTTAATTATTTATTTAATTATTTTCTTACTTTTATTTCACTTCCACTTGCGCCACTTAATTGGTTCAATTAGAATTAATAAGTTATGATTCCAGCCCTAAGCATCGGGGGGTTGGGTCGTGACAAATAAAATGTCATAAGAAACACTTTAAGCATGTGGAGCGTCTCAATATATCATCAAACACAACAAGATAATGACAATATCTAATAAAACATGATAAATCGGGCTACATGCAAGTAGTTATCATCATGCTAACACACAAGAAAATAAGCAAAAGAGACAAATGACGAAGATTTACTCTCTATGCATAGAAATGGGGGTAAATTTGGCTTGAGTAACCAAATAAAGGCTCAAATCCATGAACTTAATGATCAAAGATGAGTAAATCTTGCCATCATAAAAAATTATGCTAAACCATGAAGTAAATGCTAAAAAAGGCAAAACAAAACAAACAAAGAGAAGAAATGGCTAGAATCATACCCCTAAATCATAGAAATGGGTGTAAACCTTGTTCAAAGAACAAGGTAAAGACCCAAGTCTATGGAAAAAAGATTTGAGGGAGTTGAATCAACCATTCTCAAAGGAAAACCCATGTTTGGTTGTTAAGAAAACACTGAAAGCGAAAAGAAAATAGAAAACTAATCTGCATCAATAATAATGGGATTTGGCAATAATTCAAACCACTCAAGCCCAAGATTCAATTTCTACTCTATAGAATTACAATAAAGTAAAAAGATACGGATGTTTGGATAGAGAGGAAAGAAAAGAAAAGAAAATGAAGGAAAGTGTGATTATGTCTCCTTCCAAAGCTAGAAAATGCAAACTAAACAACTCCAAGAATCCCTCTCAAACTTCAAAGAAGTCCCTAAAAGCTTCAAGATTAGCCTTCAATAGAGAAGATACGTGTTTAGAGGGTGTTTGAACAAAGTTTTGGTAAGGTAGAGAGAGAGAGAGAGAGCAGAGAGAGAGAGAGAGAGAGAGAGATAGCTTTTTTTCTCTACCCAAAATGGGTTATATATAGGCCAAGGATCAACCTATGAGTAACCTTGTATGCATATATACATATATGTGTGTGTGTGTGCATATGGGATATTCCAAGATGCTAGGGGGACCACTTTCAAAAAACTATATTAGACAATTGCAACCTGCAACTGCCCAATGTTACTTGCAGAGGCAAGTATGCTTGCGGTCTGATGTTAGGTTAATGGCAGTCATTGTGTTTTGTCTCATCGCATGATCATCTGCATGTTTTATCTACCCATATGATCATCTACAGGTTGTAAAGCCTGTGGATTCGCATGATTACTTGCGATTGAAATTTTCTGAAGTGTTCTCCCTCTTTTCATGCAATTCGACTTCGTCTTTGCTGAAACAAGGTTTTGGTTTTGAAAAGGTGTTCAATTATTTGAATGCTCGAAATGACATATTTAATCCTTGAAAACTCTTTTCGAATTTTTTTTTAAGGCTAAAAATTGTTTTTGGCTGAAAAAGATTTAAGTTTAGGTAACCCTCCAATTTGAAGGCTTGCACTTAAAAGTAATCGAGGTTTCAAAGTGTCCTAATCTTAAGGCCAGTCAAAAATGGAATACCAACAACATTTTATTTTTTCATTCGAAATAGTAATTAACGATACATGATGGAGGGACAATATTGCAACAAAATTGATAACTTTTACCTATAACTTATTCAAAAAATGACAAGTTATTTTAATTTGAAAATTTGTGCTAAATTATTTGGTATAACTTCAACCTATAACTTATTCAAAAGATGCAACTTCAATAAATTAAAAAATAATAATTATTATTTGAAAGTTTAAAAATGAATGCTTTTAGCTTCCGCTATCTGATTATCAATTTGGGGTACTTACCAATTAGTCCTATTCACTAGACTTATTTACCTACAGGTCCTAACTAATAAATTTAACACTATAAAAATAAGAGAGTGATAAATTTATCACTAAAAATTTATTCATAAAAATAAAGAGACTGATAAATTTATCACTATAAATTTATTCATAAAAAAAAAGACTGATAAATTTATCTTTATCACTTAATAAATTTATCAAATAGGACTTAATGGGTATTAAGTCTCCAAAGTATGACCTATTGGGTAATAAGTCTCCAAAATAGGACCTATTGGTAGTTTACCCTATCAATTTTTAGCTTAGCAAACAGGGCTATTGTGATCTTTTTTATTACTTAGAGGTTGTTTGGGATAAACTATATAAGTGCACTTTTTGACTTTTTGGATAAAAAAGTAGAGGAAAAAATATGGTTGTTTGGGATAACTTTTCGACTTTTTACGAAAAAATGTATATTAGAATATTCTATAAAATAGCAAAATTACCTTTTGCACCCCTATGCCCCCTATGCGTACTAACAGTGACGATTGAAGGAAGCTAGTATGGATTGCTTTGAAGTTGTGTGATGGGCAGCATACTTCAGAAGCTATATATATCCTTTTTTTTTTTTTTTTTTTTTTTTTTAACATGTTTCTTGTTTTCAACATGTATCATCACTTCAATACAAATTTGGCTTGTACTTTTTTGTACTTTTTTTTTCAATACAAAGAAGGGCCATTCAGTCTTTTTCTCTTTGTCTCGTGTTGTGCATGCTCCGCCTTTGATTTTTGTAAATAGTGATAACTTTTTGACTTTTTTAGTAATTTTTTGATTTTTTGTCTCTTATGGAATATCCCAAACAAGCACTTAATTATAATGAAAGATTTTTATTATATCATCTAACGATTATAAAAAATCACTACAGTAAGTAAAATGAATTTTTCTTAATTCAAAATAACAACAAATTTATATTTATAAATATATAATAAAAATCTTCTATTATAATTATGTAAGGCCATCTCCAACATTTAATCAAATCTATCACCAAATTTAAATTTGGTGAAAAAGTACACTTTTTTGGTCTCCAATGATTTACATAAACTTGTATCAAATTGAGAACATCTCAAATCTTTCACCAAACTAAGGACCTAGCCAGCTTTCACCAGTTTACTGTGTGTGAACGTTGGGGGGGACCCACCGGACGACCGGCTGGTTGTCCTTCGGTTATCTTGAGTAGTCTTGAGAAAATTGTTGGTGCTATTTGCTAATTTTTGAGGAACCACATATACTATGACTTGTTTGGGTTCAAATTTTTAGCTCATAATCTGCTACTGGAAGAGAAATTTAGAAAGAGATTTTCTTGCAGTTATGAGAGAGCCACTTGGACTGCATGTAAGTGGCTTTCCTCCATGGAGAGATGTGAAGACCTCTCTCTCTCAGAGTGTCACGCCCCAAAATTTAGACAATTAAATATTAAATTAGGACTAACCCCAATAATATTCCATCATCCAAATCTTAGGGGTGAAACAAAAAAAAAATAAACGCAAACCAAACCATCCACCATGAATTCATAACTGACCAATACCTCAACATCAAAGTAACAATAAATAGTCAAAACAACTTAAATAAAATACGGTTACAAATCATGCCAAATTATTCCAGTACTAAAGTCATTAAAAAAAAATAGTAAATACATAAATTAGTATCAATCCTAAGCTCAAAAAAAATAAAAGAACTCCAAACGACATGTCCTGCGATCACAGTTATTTCTTGTCACCACCAAAGCCTCTACTAATCTTGCAAAGGAAGCTCGGCTGCGCTCAAATAGAACACACATGAGTTGTCAAGAGACAAAACGGGTCAGTATACAGGTATACTGGTATGAGTACAAGATCTAACACCCACGTGTCCACCAGACACAGACAAAAATACATTTAATTCTTATTACAGGACAAAACAAGTAGTTCCAATCGCACCGAGACGAATGAGTAGTTTCCCGAGATACGGTGGCATTTAGTTTTTTGTCCGTATACAACGAAATATAAATTTATTATAAAATAAACAAAATAGAAATAGAAATATGGTGGGTCAGCCCTGCATAAAAAGTTAGTAAGACCCACCATCCTGCAAAAAAAATAATGTTAGTATAAATTAATCATAAGTAACTTGCTGAATACGTATAAAAATGCACCATTTCCTACTTAAATAATTTGAATTGACCAAAACTCAAAAAGCAAAAGTTGTACAGAATCAAATTTCCTAAAGGACAATGCGAACGAATTTAACAGAAAATGAACAGATTAAGAGAAAAACTTGATCTAAAAATCTAGACGGAATTCAATCGAAAAATCTGAAGCTGAAAACGAATAAAAACTACCCTAAGATGATTTTTTTCGAAAAAGTTCAAAACATGAAAAGTGTGCAGAATAATGTTTTACTTCAGTTTACGTAAAACCAATAAAAATGAGCTCGTTTCGTGGGTTAAAACAGTCTATAAAATCTGCATTACCAAAATGAATCAAATCGACAATAACCAAGGTCATCCGATTATAAGTTCTAATCAATCTTTTTAATAAAAAGTTATAGCACAAAAGTTGTCCAAAATCACGTATACATGCCTCTGCTCAAATTTCATAATTTATTGAGGTCGATTACTATTTTTCAAGATGTACAAATCAATAAACTCATAATTAAATTTTTGTACCTTAACTCCACCACTTCGGCCCCCTCCTTCCGGCCTACACATATATCTCATGTGCCTCCTGTATACCTAACACCGCTCCGAAGTCAAACTTGCACGGGGATATCGTCCCGAGTTTGACTCACACTCCCCGGATGGTTAGCATATACGTACGCGCGCAAATCAAAGCACTCGTCTACTCATGAGAACGAGACAACAATATATATATATACACAACATCTCACACATGAGAATAAACATAACAATGTCAAGCCTAAAGCATTCAAATAAATCTCATAATCCTCACTTTTTTTTTATACACTCTTTCTTACCATCACTCAAATAAAACAACAATCCATGGAGTCATGGTGGAATATAAGGAATTTATCTATAAGTTCTTAATTAATTTTAATTTCATATAACCATATTAATTTTTTAGTTTCATATAATCATGAGAGTTATTACAACCATAAAATAAATCCATATAAAAATTCTAAATCTGACATACACAACTAATCAAAATAATCAAAATCAATCAATCAACTAAAAACCCTAAACCTTACATATACAACTAAACAAAATAATTAAATTTAATCAATCATCTTTATATAAACACAAAATCAAACTGACATCAAATAAATAAAATAAAAATAAAAACAATGAATTAAATATAAATCAAGGAAAGTGAGTTTTATACTCACAATATAATTTTGAAGATCAAAAACTTATTTGAAGAACTAATGAAGCCACCAAAACAAAACTCTAATATTTTTTCTTCTCTTCCTCACCTCCCGCCGTCCCTCTGGCTGCCACAAACCCTCATTTTTTTTCTTTGTTTAGGCCTCGTTTAGGAACAGACTAATTTAGTAATTTTTTAGCTATTTGGCTAAAATATGAGCTAAAAAAAACTAGTATGTTTGGGATGACTTTTTGATTTTTTACAAAAAGATGTGCAAAAAGTAGAGAGAAAAAAGAATCTTTGACTTTTTAGTATAGATTATTGACTTTTTAATTTTTTTAATAATTTTTTGACTTTTTGACTAAAAGAGACAATTCCCAAACGAGGCTTAATCTCTCTCTCTCTCTCTCTCTCTCTCACAGCTGCTCTCCCCCTTTCTTTTCTATTCTTTTGATTACATAAACCCTATTATAATCTACTTTGGCTACTAGATAATATTATATTATATAATACAACATAATTACAATATATATAAATATAAATATAAAATTAAATATATATATATAACACTTCTTTTTTTTCTTTCTATATATAACAAATATAAATGTTTAGATTAATTAAATATAATTAAATAGCACATTAAATTAATTAATTACCACATTAAATTCATTAAATATCACATTAAGGCCAAGTTTGGGAAGTTAAGAATAAGTGCACTTTTTGACTTTTCTTGTATTATGTGTAGAAAAAGTAGAGAGGAGATGTTGATTGATGTGACCCAAAAAAGATAAAAATATGAAATAAGTGCACTTATATTGGGATGCCAAACTTGGCCTAAATTTTCATGTGACCCACATAATTAATAAAGTCAAAAATAAAATAAGATAATAATAATTATAATAATAAATAAATGACTTAAAAAAATTAAGATCGCTACACAGAGATTGCTTAGCAACTGAGCAAACCAAACATATTATCCCTATTAGCTTCTCCTCACTTCCAACAAATATGGAAGTCAGAGAAGTTGTAAGCTCTGAGTATGTTGAAGTAGGCCTTGTTAGCTTAAACTGAGACCTGAAATCCATGTCCACTGTCAAAACCTCACTACTTCACCATTGCTGTCCTCCTTCATAACTTCTATATATTTATAATCACTTTTAAATTCAAACACATCATGTACACAACACAACAAACACACACATGTCAGAAATAGGTCCTTACCAAAATCGAGAGAGAGAGCTGAAGAAATGGAAAAGATTTAGCAGAGAGAAAAGGAAATGGCAAAAGAATTGAGGGAAACAGAAATGAAGGAAAAAAAAATCACTTTGCTATTTCCGATCAACCCCTTAGACATTCTGTATTTTGATGAAAGTACAGTAATTCACCGTTAAAGCAACTAATAACAAATAGAGAAATTAATCAGTTTTTTTATTCAAATTTAGTGGGTGTTTGGGAAGTGAGTTTTTATGTAAGTTTTTTTAGTTGTAGGATATTATTGGATGAAAAATTTTTAGTATTTAGGAAGATAATTAAATTTTTTTGTAGTTGAATGTGATATTTATAAGAGAAAAAGTGAAATAATTATAAGATTAGATGTGATATTTTGTTTAAATGTATTTTTTTTAATTTTACAAAACTTTTACCTTTTAATAAAAAAAATAAAAAAAAAATTTGAGAAGCAAGTTCCCAAACACCACCTTAATAAAAAAATTTATTCAACCGCTAGAAATGTCCTAATAGGGTATCAAACTGATGTGGCAAATCACAGAGTAAGGATGGCACGAAGACAAAGATTCAACGGCCGAGATCAAATCCAACAGCGGGCAAAGATCGCACGGCGAACATGCCGAAAGGCTGTCAAGGCCACGTCACTCTACCTTTTCTCGTGGTCGAAATGATTCCCCCCTCTCACAATTTAGTCGTCATTTCATTTGCATTTCAAATTCCTTGCCCTTTTTTTTCTCTCTCTCTCTCTATATACTCATCTCATCTTTCGCTTTTGCTCTTCAACTTCGTTTTCGGGTTTCGATCGAGAAGAGAGAGAGCTAGTCATTGCTTTGAACGATCTTCGATCTTCACCCATTTTCGCTCGTCTTCTCTGTCTCGTCACTACTAGGTACGCTGCGATCTGAATCTACGTATTATCCTCTTTCTCATTTTGGTGGACTTTATTTGATGGTTTCATATTTTTTTTTGTTTGATTTTAATTTTAGATGCGAATCTGTCGATGTTTGTATACAGATCTGAAAAGTTAATGAAAAAAGTTCTGATTTTGCTTGGATTGATTCTGTTTGTGCGTAAAAGATCGATCTTCTTTAGATTTTGTTTCGTATTCCTCCGATCTATTGTTTTGGTTTATATTTGTGTTTGATTCAAGTTCAGTTACTACACAGCCCCTCTGTTTTGAATGGACTCATGGTTGAGCCTGATATTTTATCAATTTATGAGTGATCAATGTATTGTAGCCTTTTCTTCGTGATTAATCAATTCTATTGTCTGATCTGTGTTTTTCCCTCTAGATCTGCACTTGAACATTTGCGATTGAATTTGGTTAGATCTCTAGGAATGTATTGCTTGTACTCCTGATCAATTTCATCTGTCATAATTAATAGAATTTGAGATCTGTAGATGCTTGTCGAGTGTTGAGCCTTCATTGAGATTTGTGTTGATGATGGTTTCAAATTTTGTTTTGTTACAAATTGATTCATTGAAAAGGTTTTTGATTTCTTGAATTTGGAGTTTAGAATGTATCATAATCAAGAAGCGTTTGAACTGAACACTTGATAATGCAATAAATTTCAGAGGAAACTTTGGTTAAACCTGTTTGGAGGGAGCAAAATTTGATATTGACAATGATTTGTTATATTGTAGAATATGCAATTGAGTCCTGCCTGTTGCACAAATCAACCTTAAATTTGTTCCCTTTAGGTCGAAGTGATCTGAGGATGAAGGAAAGGTCATGTTTGTAGGTGTTTATAGTTCTCAGTTTCTTAGATACTTTTTTTTTCATACCTTGGTAATTGTTATACAGTTATAAAAGATGGCTGATGCTGAGGATATTCAGCCCCTTGTCTGTGACAATGGAACTGGAATGGTGAAGGTATGTTTTCTTGTCATTCTGTGAAAAGGATCCCGTCATGATTTTACTTACATGCCTACATGTTCTGCATTTGTACTCTTTTTATTTATTTATTTATTATTATCATCTGCAGGCCGGGTTTGCTGGTGATGATGCTCCCAGGGCAGTTTTCCCCAGTATTGTAGGTCGACCCAGGCACACTGGTGTCATGGTTGGGATGGGCCAGAAAGATGCTTATGTAGGTGATGAAGCCCAATCCAAAAGAGGTATTCTTACCTTGAAGTATCCTATTGAACACGGTATTGTCAGCAACTGGGATGACATGGAAAAGATCTGGCATCACACATTCTACAATGAGCTCCGTGTTGCTCCTGAAGAGCATCCAGTGCTTCTTACAGAGGCACCACTCAACCCTAAAGCAAACAGAGAAAAGATGACCCAAATTATGTTTGAGACTTTTAATGTGCCGGCCATGTATGTTGCCATCCAGGCTGTTCTCTCTCTATATGCCAGTGGTCGTACAACTGGTTTGTAACAATCTCAATCTCTCTCGTAGATTTATGTTATTGACCATTATGTTAGTATAATATATTTTTTTTTGTTTTGATGCCACCTTTGTTCTTTTGGACAGGTATTGTGCTGGATTCTGGTGATGGTGTGAGCCACACCGTGCCTATCTATGAGGGGTATGCTCTTCCTCATGCTATCCTCCGTCTTGACCTTGCTGGCCGTGATCTAACAGATGCCCTCATGAAGATCCTTACTGAAAGAGGTTACATGTTCACCACCACTGCTGAACGGGAAATTGTCCGTGACATGAAGGAAAAACTTGCATACGTCGCTCTTGACTACGAGCAAGAGCTGGAGACTGCAAAGAGCAGCTCCTCGGTTGAAAAGAACTATGAGCTGCCTGATGGTCAAGTCATTACTATTGGTGCTGAGAGATTCCGTTGCCCTGAAGTCCTGTTCCAGCCATCTTTGATTGGAATGGAAGCTGCAGGGATCCACGAGACTACTTACAACTCCATCATGAAATGTGATGTTGATATCAGGAAGGACCTCTATGGCAACATTGTGCTCAGTGGTGGTTCAACTATGTTCCCCGGTATCGCAGACCGTATGAGCAAGGAAATTACTGCTCTTGCTCCCAGCAGCATGAAGATCAAGGTTGTGGCACCACCTGAGAGAAAGTACAGTGTCTGGATTGGAGGATCCATCCTTGCATCCCTAAGCACCTTCCAACAGGTTAATCAATATTTTTTAAAAAAAATTTCATTGCTTATTTGCTTCAAATAAAAATCTTGGTTTGGTTTGGGATTTTGACATGCTTGCTTGATTTTTCTGAATCAGATGTGGATTTCAAAGGGTGAATATGATGAATCTGGTCCATCCATTGTCCACAGGAAGTGCTTTTGAGGTGTGCGATATTGCATTGATGATGGTGAGTTTTTCTTTTGCTATCTAGTTGGTTTTTTGTGTTATTTGTCATGATGTCAGTCTGGTTGACATGGAGGTGTTGAGGTGTGGTTATGAATGGAAGGCAAAATTTGATCAGGATGTATTATCTATCTCTCATGCGTAAGACGATGCTGACATGTAATGGCTTTCCTTGCCTTGCCTCACATGTGGTTCAACCGTCTTTTTAGTAGGATGGCTTGTAGGTGGAGGAGAGTGCTTGTGGTTTTCTTTTTTGTTTTTTTGTTTTTTAAATTTTAATATTTGAAGTTTCTTTTTCTCTCCTTTTTTCCTGGGAACAATTATGCTAATATTTATTGTATGAAAATTTTTATATTAGTGTCAGTTTGTGGTCAGAAACTCTTTTATGGAAATTATATATGTTGATACAGGGTATGCCATGGTTCCTATAATAAAATTTGAGTATTTTGGTGAATATTATTGTCAAGAGCACTACTTATCTAGTCAAAATTTGGCATTTGTTTGGTAACCAAATTTACAAGTCTAGATGGTGCTGGGGAGGATAGCCTGTTGCCAGTTTGTTGTTTTACAGTCTTCTTCAGCCCTCATACAAGCCATTATTTTTAAGGAAAATGCTATGGACTCCAAATAATCTACTAAATTTTTTATCAAACCTCTCACATAAGTGTGGGATTTACACAAATCCACATGTGTGCCTCTCACACTTATATGAGAGATTTGATAGAAAATTTGATAAATTATTTGAGATCTCTAGCATAATTCTATTTTTAATTCTCCTATCTGGTGAGGATGTGGAGGGTCGTGCTGCTGGATGTTTTTGGAAATTTAACTTGGTCTCTGTTTATTAATAGATTAATATTTAACTTTTGTGTTGATAGATTGAATGCCTGGGGGTGGATGACTTTTCAAATTCTTACTTGGGTATATAGGAAATTTTTATTATTGTTTTGGTTTATTTTTTTAGTATTATTTTTTATTAGTGAGTATAAAATCTGAAGGAATTGTTTGTTATAGCTTTTGGGAGTGATTATAACTTATTTTGATTTCAGAGTTTATGACAAACTGTTTGGTGCAGTTTCTGTTAGAAATAGTTTGAAAGCTGAGGTAAGGGTGTTTTTAGTTTATGTTTTTTGCTTATCAACAGTAACTTAAAATAAAGTATCACCAAACAGGGCCAAAGTGGGGTTGTGGTCATAAGTTCAATTTGTGTATGCTAATGCGAGCTATTTTGAATTTGAATCCAAACAAAATTTGATTTTGAAAAGTGAGGGGAGGAGAGGAGAGAGGACAGAAAACTGACAAAATCCAGGAAGAGTTATGATCGATTTAATTTGCCAACAAATTGCAACCAGGCATTGGGTAGAAAACTATTCACTACACAGCACTGCACTGAACTTGAAATTAGACTTGGAGCTCATCTTATGGACTATAATTTAAACAACATTTTAGACAAGCTGACCTCCTCTGTTGGTTTGAGTGACGTTTGGTACAATGAAAAGTCAATTGAAAATATTTTTTTATTGTCAAACAAAAAAAGTCTATTTAATAGAAAATATTTTTCAAATAAATTCTTACCATTGTCACATCACACTACCACCACTATTCTCACCTTCTCAATTACGCTAGCTTCTCAATCACACCAACGTCACCATGCTTATTGCCATCATCACTGTTGTTGCTACCCGACCACCACGCCATCACCTTCACCTCTTGTCCCACCATCACCATCACCATCATCAAAAATATGAAATTATTTTTCACTCAAACAAACTAAGGCTCCGTTTGGCAATGAAGTTTGGGGCTATTTTAGCTACAAAAGATAAAATAGACTATTTTAGCCACAACAAACAAAACATCACGTCCAACTCATAGTCATTATACTATTCTCTCATAAAAAAAAGCTAAAAAGTCAAAAAGTTTTTCCCAAATCAAGTTTTTTAGCCCAGACTAAAAAAGTCAAAAAGTCAATCCAAACGGAGGCTAAGTGTACATGAATTTTCATTTTTTGGAGGTTGAACTTGTTTTGTGTTGGAGTGACCTTCAAACCAGAAAGATGGACAAAATGCAAAATGAGACGGGGTAGTGGTGGGTATAAACGTATGCATTTTGAGCAATGAGTTGTTTGAAATTTTTATTTTTATTTATTTATTAGTGTATTTATTTATAAACTTTAAAATGCATATGTTTAATTTAAAAATTAAATTTGAGATGATGTCAAATAAGTTTTAATTATTAGTTTTGAGATTATTATTTTTTTAATTAATTTATGACAGATGATAAAGAGAGATTAACATAATTTTATCAATTTTAAAATTTAATCAATTAGATCAAAATCTTTTCTTTTGCGCATTCCCCCCCTCCCCCCATTGGGAATTCATGTCCGGATAGAATATTAGTAAGAATTTCAATTTCCTCAACCAAACAACTTACTATAATTTTGTTAAATTCCAAGATTGTATTCCAAGAGTACTTAAGTACATAATGTGAATGGTCATTTGGCAGTTCGTCTTATCAAGTGAGTTTAAAATAAAACTTTTTGAATTTTTTTGAAAAAAATGTTAACTGACAATTTTTTTAAAAAAAAAGCCGAAAAATGTCATTCCTAAAACACCCCTTAATGGAGTTATTTAGCTTTGAACTATGGGTCATTCTAAAATACATACCCTCAAAAGGGGAACATGATAGGTGTTGTGAGGCAATGGACCATACTAGTGCTGTGCTTGTGCTTCTGGAACGGCATAGTTTCGCAAATATTATCGAACTCCTCCTATCCTTAGGCCAATTACGCTGTCTTTTCTTTGTTTAAACAAGTATGCTAAACTTTCATTTGCTGTCAATTATCAATTCCAAATCCATTTTATGCCATAATCTTGTGATTATTATATGAAAAATGTTGTTAATACATAATGTTTATACAAAATTTTTGACAAAAATGATGTAATTGTGACAATTTTGAAAATATAAACCATCTTGATCAATCTTTTGTTTTAAAATTACAAAATCGAAGTAACAAAATTATGTATTAATTTTATGTACAATTTTTATGTTTCTATATCATTACTCGTCATATATAAATAGACAAAATCGAATACAATTGAATTGTGCCACATATCAAAAAATATTACCCGTAATTGAAATTTGTAAAAAAAAAAAAAAAAAAGAAAAAGAAAAAATTATTTTGCATTAACTTCAAATTTACACCCTATATTTTACTTTCTCGATAAATTTTGGTTAAGTTTTCATGTTACCTAAAATTATTGAAAGATATAAAACTACAATTTCTATATTAGGAAATAAACATATATCACACACAAACACATATATATATATATATATTAGTGGTGGTGCACACGTGTGTTGCGCATGATATTTTATTTAGTGTAGTTATATTTTTCAAATGAAAAACTTCATAATAATATAAAGAAACTAGATATTAGAAAAATAGTATTTCATAATAAATTTGTAAACTATATGGATTTATCAATCAAACACAAAATGAGAAAAGTGAGAGCAAGAGGTTTGGTATTACAAAGTTGTAAAACCACTAATATAAAATAAACTAATAATGTAAGAATATGATTTGGTCCATGAATAACTAAACAGGAATTGTAAGAAAAAAGAAACATAAATCTAGAATTTATCGAGAATTCTAATGAATGATTTAGATTCAATTTTTAAATAATGGGTCATACTTTTAAAATAAATTTAAACCACACATGTATGTTTTAGACAAATTTCTAGTAAAAAAATTTGAATTTGTAACAAAAACAAATGTGTGTTATCAAAAAGTGGTTGGATTCTCTCTTGCATAGTAACAAGAAGTAAAAGTTGTATATGTGAACAATGAAAAATTTACACCTTATGTAGAAGATGAAGTGTCTCTCAATGAATAGATGTGCCTATTCAATTTAATTTTGTAATGATTTGTAGGAGTATGACCATTCGGTCTATATAAAAAATATTAATTTTTAACTTTTAAAATTAGGGTTGAATTTAAATTTGAGATAATTTGACAGTCTCGCAAGTCTCACCAAAAGCTCTATTTCGATGATTCGAACCATTCATTTTGTAGAACTCTCAGTATATAGCATTCATAAAAAAAAATTAGATTGATCTAATAAGCATAATATTTTTAATTTATCACATGCCTTTGAAAAAAAATACGGCAAATATATTTTTAAAAATAAACTATTTTTTTAGACAAACATGATAAAATTACACGGAAGGTCGTACAAAATGAACAATTTAGATTATTAAAACAGAACTTGTGATAAGCCCCACGAGCCCGTCAAATTTTATTAAGTTTATATTTGAATTTTCAAAAAACTCAACCGTAAAATTATGTATTATTATATGAAAAATGTTAGACATCCACAATTTTATATCTACAAATTCAATTACAGTAATGTGACAAGACAATTGGATATTATATGTAATTAAGTGTGTGACAAATTAAAAATTAACATATATTAGTATCAATTATGCCACATCATTGTGATTAAATTAGAATTTTTTTTAAGCGTTTCAATTATTATTGTTATTATTGCATGAAGTACTCTAACAGATGAAAATCGTAAAGTGATCATGTACAAAAATTCAGAAGTCTTAGTGCCTGTTGCTATAGGATGCTTGTGACTATTGCTATATGGTGCATTTCCAGGAGCAACATATTGAGAAAAGTATTTTGAAAATATGAAAAAAAATAAAAAATAAGTGAGGGTGCTCACACTTTTAACATCATAATAAGAATAGATGGCAGATATATGCATAATAATAATGCTAGGTTTTAAGAATTTAAACACAGTAAAGTATCAAGAAAAATATAGTTTTTGGATCAAATTCTAACTCTTGTATGGTTGAGCCCACACTTAAAATGAATATAGATCACACTCACTCCATTTATTTATTTATTTATTTATACTTTTTTTGTTTCTAGATTATTAGTCTATAATATTATTACTGGATGGATAATGCAATTAGAAGAATTACTTTTAGGGTTTGACTTCGCTAAAGTTTAAATTTGAATTTGATCGTTATGTTTAGACCTGTGGGGCCTATTACAGGTTCTATTTTAATTATTCGAATTATTCATTTTATAAAATTCTCTTTATATATCATTCATAAAAAATAATATAAAAAAATCAATTTGATAATCGTGACTTTTTCATTTTATAATCTTTGTTTTCAATTTTATTTTATTTTTTTTTTAAAAAAAACCCACTTGTTATCTATTTTTATTGAGACAAATGCAGTAAGATGAAAAGGTTATGAGTCAAATTTTTTTCATAAATGATATATATATATGGCCTTACAAAATAAATAATTTGAATCATCAAAATTAGACCTGTGGTAAACCCCATCGAAATTGTTTTGCCTAAGTTGGGATTGTTTCCATTCTTTATATCGAGAATGTTTTCTTTTTCTCCCTTTTCGAAACAAACTCTTTTCACAATTTGATGGAATTAGAAGCATTCCAATGTAGTCGTTTCGATTATTATATGCCTCACATAAAAAAGTTAGCTTTAACAATCAGAATATGAATATACTTTGGCAATGAGTCTCATATCAAGAATTAGAAGAAGCCGATCTGTGAATAAGGTGAGCTGAAGGTACTTAATTCATGACTTTCTTCTTTTATATCTAAACTCCGGATCAGTTTTCTAGTTACGGTAGGTCAGTTGCCTATATTGTTTGGAGTTGGGGTTTCTTAGTTTTCCCAAAAAAATTAGGTGGCAATTCCATGTCTGGTGATACGATCTTTATTCAGTATTTTGTTGGATAAGTAGATTTTTACATTATTGTCGAATCTAGACCCTCACTCGATTTACATTGCACTCTTTGTGAACAAGACAGAGGTGAGCTGTTGAGTCAGTCTCGTCCCACAACTTGTCAGCTGCCGAATGACCTGTGGCCGCAAGGTTTCTAAACCTGTGGGTTTGCTGAGCTATTGGTTTGTTTGCTCAAGTAAATTCTCATTTTTCATAATTCGATTCAATTCTTGATTTGTTTTCTAAAATAACTTGAATTTTTATTTTGAAAAGAAAAACTTGGATCAGCGAACATGTGAAGCAATGACTTTTGAAAATACTTTGAAAAGTAGGTTTTTGGGTATAGAAAATGTTTTAGCTAAAAAAAGAGATAAGTTTGGGTTCAAGATCTCACCACTTCGTCAGCTATTTCGAGAAGACATAGCCATCCATTTCTTCTTTCATCATCAAAGAGGATTGAAGGTGCCCAAGTCTTAGAGTCAGCCAAATTAGGATGTCTATACACGTGTAAACATTTGAACAAATAGTTAGACAAATAGGTGATATATGTGTAGATAGATGATATTTGAACAAATAGACATATAGGTAAACTTCTAACACATCGATATCCTTTTGGACAATTAATATTCTTTTGGTCGAAAAAGATTTAAATTTGAGCTATTAACTCAAAATTTTCAAAATAAATCTTTGATATAAGTGTCTTTTTCTATTTACATAGAACTACTTATTCTGATATGTGTTGTAATGATATACTATTTTAAATTTGTTTTTCTTTCTTTATACAACTTACTGATGTTCTTCAATTAACTATTAGTAATATGTAAAAGGAAACTGTTGTGCAGTTATTGTTGGAACAATCTTCTGTGTATATAAAATAACTTGAAATAAATTCAAACAAAATAAATAAATAACATACCAGATTTATTTATCGAACCGAATTAAAATTAAGACCAAGTCGAGTGTGTGACACTCTGTCCTTAAGACAGATTCGCCTCGCTAAGGTACTTACGGTTGAGTGGCGTCTATCTCCCAAGATACAATGATCTTCACAAATTGTAGTAGTACTCCAAACTATTTGTTTGGCGAACCAAACCTGTGTTCTATACTCTCTTTTAATTTTCCTTAAACTAGAATGAAGATTAAAATGCAAAATAAAATCTGGACAGCAAAGAGGGTGTTTTTTCAGACTGTTCTGTATCATTCGGACTGCTGGAAATGGATTAATATATATAGGCAACTTTACCTGACCCGAACAGGTGCAATCTGGAAGTGAACAGGTTTGATACAAAATTCAAACAGATCTGAACTGTTTTGAACAGATTTCTGCCCGTGAACAGGAACGGTTATTATTCTACCAAACAACTTAAAAAAGGTCCGTTGGCTTGATGATGGAACAAATTCCAAACCTGTACAACTTTATTAATTAAACTATTTAAATATATATATATATATTAAACTATTTAAATAGTTTAATAAATAAAGGAAGATGTACAAACTTTAAGAAACCAAAATTCGAATTTAGAATTAAATTAAATTCTCACAATTACAAATTTTAGGAAACCACTTAGGAACCCAAAATTTGAATTTAGAATTAAATTAAATTCCCACAATAATTTTTATTGAAAAAATTCAAATGAATTTTATCTAAATAAAAATTAATATTAGACTCGAAAACGACGTTAACTTCCTATTCACTCATTAATGGTTTTGATGTTCCGTCTTCACCATGTGACTTGCCACGCGGCAAGGAACACTTCACCTCTTCGGTCCCACCCCAAAAAACGTTTGGGACCCACTCAAATTGAGCTAAAAAATATGCCTATATTAAACCATTTTTCTAACAATCCCCCACATGAATGGAATTTGACGGAGAGAAAATGCAACAACATGATCTAATTATAGAGAGTACAGAAATTGGAAATATTCTGCAAATGATAGGTAACTTTTGGCTTTGAACCTTCCATTGTGAGACACTATCGGATTTACTAGCTAACCAGTGAACATGATGTCTTGAACTGATCAGCCGTTTGTGTAAACCAAGACAATAGAACTCACACAGTATATTCCCAAACACAGTTTAGTTCTCACTATTGTGCTCATTTTGGCCCTAAGCAACCTGATCTTTTATGAGTGCTCTAGAGAATTGTAGCCCTTCACAAATCTCATAGAACCGGCCCAGTTCACACTCACATAAGTGATTCTTATGAAGAGTATCCTGCCATACTCCACTAGGTTTACCTAGATATAAGAATCATTAAAAGTTTACTTAACCTTTAACGCTGCAGACATCATTATTTCATCAAAGAAATGGGTAGGAGTTATACTCCCCAGTGATCCTTCTAAGTCATTCACAACTCGGTTGTCCCTTTGAACCTAGATTTTGGGATCTCCAGTCAACTAGGTTGGATTGCCGTTGTGGTAACTCTTATTTAATAGGCTTAAGTCTCATTCCCCTCGATGAATTCTCAACTAACTCTCTTGCTAACGCTTTGGTTAGTGGATCCGCTATGTTGTCTTTAGACCTAACATATTCTATGGAAATAATTCCATTAGAGAGTAGTTGTCTCACGATGTTATGTCGACGACGAATGTGTCGTGACTTACCGTTATACATATAACTCTGTGCTCTACCTATAGCTGATTGACTATCGCAATGTATGCATATAGCAGGCACTGGTTTTGGCCAAATTGGAATATCTTCAAGGAAGTGGCGAAGCCATTCTGCCTCTTTCCCTGCTTTGTCTAAAGTTATGAATTCTGATTCCATAGTAGATCTAGTAATACAAGTCTGTTTGGAAGATTTCCAAGATACAGCCGCACCACCAAGAGTAAAGACATACCCACTAGTGGACTTCGAGTCTCTAGTATCCGATATCCAATTTGCATCACAGTATCCTTCAAGTACTGCTGAATATCTAGTATAATTAAGCCCAATGTTACGAGTAAATCGGAGATATCTAAGAACCCTTATAATTGTTTTCCAGTGTTCTACTCCCGGATTACTTGTATATCTACTTAATTTACTTACTGCATAAGCTATATCTGGGCGAGTGCAGTTCATCAAGTACATTAAGTTTCCAATAATTTGGGCATACTCTAATTGAGAAATACTTTCCTGTACATTCTTAGCAAGATACAAATTAACATCTACAAGAGTTCTAGCAAGATGATCATCATCTTTGCTGAATTTGTCAAATATTTTCTCAATGTAATGAGATTGTGACAAAGTATAACCTTCTGATGTTTTGGTAATTTTCATATCAAGAATTACATCAGCAATGCCCATGTCTTTCATGTCAAAATATTTATTCAATATTTTCTTGGTAGTTTTAATCATATCATTATTACTACCTATGATGAGCATATCATCTACATAAAGACATACAATGACATAACCTTTATCTGTGTTTTTAATATAAACACATTTGTCACACTCATTAATTTTAAATCCATTTGACATCATTGCCTTGTCAAATTTCTCATGCCATTACTTTGGCGCTTGTTTTAAACCATATAATGATTTAACCAATTTACACACTTTCTTTTCTTTCCCTGGAACAGAAAACCCTTCTGGTTGTTCCATGTAAATTTCTTCATTTAACTCACCATTTAAGAAAGCGGTTTTAACATCCATTTGATGAATTTCTAGATTGTATAGAGATGCTATGGCAATTAGCATTCTAATGGATGTTATTCTAATAACCGGTGAGTATGTGTCAAAGTAATCTAGACCTTCTTTCTGTCTAAAACCTTTGACTACAAGTCTTGCTTTGTATTTGTCGATTGATCCATCCGCTTTCAATTTTCTTTTGAAAATCCATTTGTACCCAAGAGGTTTACAACCTGGTGGCAAGTCCACTAATTCCCAAGTGTGATTTTGCAAGATGGTTTCAACTTCACTGTTGACAGCTTCTTTCCATAAAAGAGCTTCAGGACTGGACATAGCCTCTTTAAAAGTTAAAGGCTCATTTTCTAACAAAAATGTTAGGAAATCTGGACCAAAAGATTTTAAGGTTCTAGCACGTTTACTACGCCTAGGTTCCTCTTCCTCATTTTGATCTAACTCTTGCTCTTGATCATGTTCTTGATCATTACTAGTAATAGCATCAAAAGATCTCTTATTATTACTAGTCTCTTGTCTAGTCTTATTTGGAAATACATGTTCAAAGAATGATGCATTCCGAGACTCAATAATAGTATTTACATGCATTTCGAAAAGTTCTGATTTATGAATCAAAAACCGATATGCACTACTATTCTTGGTATAACCAATGAAAATGCAATCAATGGTCTTAGGACCTATCTTAGTCTTTTTAGGACTAGGAATAGCCACTTTAGCCAAACACCCCCACACTTTTAAGTATTTATAGGATGGTACTCTTCCATGCCACAATTCATAAGGTGTTTGATTTATTTTCTTTCGGGGTACTTTATTTAAAATATAATTAGCAGAAAGTATTGCTTCCCCCCACAAGTTCTGCGGTAATCCAGAACTAATTAACAAGGCATTCATCATTTCTTTTAAAGTCCTATTTTTCCTTTCAGTAATACCATTTTGCTGTGGTGAGTAAGGAGCGGTGGTTTGATGAATTATTCCATGTTCTTTACAAAACTCACCAAAAGGTGATTCATATTCTCGACCTCTATCACTTCTTATTTTCTTGATTTTCTTACCAAGTTGATTTTCAACTTCATTCTTATATTGAATGAAAGTTTCCAAAACTTCATCATTGGTTCGAATTAAATAAACATAACTATATCTAGTATAGTCATCTATAAAAGTGATAAAATATTTTTTCCCACCTCTGGTTTGAATTGATTTAAAATCACAAATGTCACTATGAATTAATTCAAGTGGTTCCGTACTTCTTTCAATTGAATGAAAAGGAGTTTTAGATAATTTTGCCTCAACACAAATTTCACATTTATGATTTGAATCAATGTCAAATTTAGGTAAACATTCCATATTAATTAATCTACGCAAAGATCCATAATTAACATGTCCTAGTCTACCATGCCATAAATTTGAAGACTCAAGCAAGTAAGAAGAAGATGTAGTGTTATTAATAACTGAGGGTACAACGGTCATTACATTTAACTTGAAAAGGCCATTCGACATGTAACTTTTTCCTACATACATCCCATTTTTAGTAAGTACAAATTTATCACTCTCAAATACTAGCCTAAACCCATTCTTACTCAACAAAGATCCGGAAACAAGATTCTTGCGAATGTCCGGTACATGCAGCACATTGTTGAGAGTGAGTTCCTTTCCTGATGTCATCTTGAGTACAATCTTTCCTTGTCCTTCAACTTTGGAAGTTGAGGAGTTGCCCATAAACAGTTGTTCACCATTGTCCACTGTAGAATAAGATGTGAACATCTTTTTGTCGGCACAAATATGGCGAGTAGCACCAGTGTCCACCTACCATTTTTTAGGATTTCGGACAAGATTTGCCTCGGAAACAACTGCAGAAAGATTGATGTCATCGACACCATTGGAAATATTGTCCACTTCGGTCATATGGGCTTGAGCAGGCTTCTTGCTTGTTCTTCTTTTGCTTTTGCCTTTGCTACGGCAATCTTTGGCCTGATGTCCCTCTTTGTCACAGATGTAACATTTGCCATTAAACTTGTACTTTTTATTATCCCCCCCTTTAGAGCCTTGCGATGAACTTTCTCCAGAAGACTTTCGTTTCTTGGTTTTTGAAGTATGTTCCACCACATTTGCCTTAGACTCCATAGGATGCTTACCAGCCCGCTTTTCAGAATTGCGGTTGTCCTCCTCAATTCTCAAACGCACAATTAATTCGTCCATAGAAATTTCTTTGCGCTTGTGTTTGAGGTAGTTCTTGAATTCCTTCCAGCCTTTTGGTAATTTTTCAATTAAGGCTGCAAGTTGGAAGGATTCACTGAGAGACATACCTTCTGCGTGAATGTCATGCAGAATTAGTTGGAAATCTTGAGCTTGGCTGATCACAGTTTTTGAATCAACCATTACAAAATCCAAGAATCTACCAACTACAAATTTCTTTGAGCTGGCATCTTCCGTTTTGTACTTTTTCTCCAACGATTCCCAAAGTTCCTTTGCTGTCTTGATTGGACTGTAGACGTTGTATAATGTGTTGTCAAGTTCGTTCAAGATGTAGTTCCGGCAAAAGAAATCGGCATGTTTCCAAGTATCAACCGCAGCAACCACTTGCCGGTCGGTTTCATCCTCTTTCAGGATAAGAGCATCTTCACGGAGGAAACGAGCCAGGTTCAGAGTTGTAAGATAGAACAACATTTTCTGTTGCCATCTTTTAAAGTCAGTTCCTGAGAACTTCTCTGGTTTTTCATCGTGATTTACCGGTACTATCATCACAGGAGAGGGGTTTGGTGCAATTGCAGCCACCACAGCAGTACTTGTTTGGGCATTAGTTTCAGTAGCCATCAATTCTAATTTATAAAACAAAATTATAATTAGAATATACACTACACAGAAAATTAAACCAAATTCACAGAATTAAATTCTGTAAAAATAAAAGAAACAAGAATGTAACTTTTATTTTCCCAATTAATTTGAAAATAAAATAAAATTTTATTTAAACAAATTAATTCCACACAGAAAATTAAATTCTGTAAAATAAAAGAAATAAAAACTATAACTTTTATTTTTTCAATTAACTTGGAAATAAAATAAAATTTTATTTAACCAAAATAATTCCACACAGAAAATTAAATTCTGTAAAATAAAAGAAATAAGAATATAACTTTTATTTTCCAATTAATTTGGAAATAAAATAAAATTTTATTTAACCAAATTAATTCCACACAAGAAATTAAATTCTGTAAAATAAAAGAAATAAGAATATAACTTTTATTTTTCAATTAATTTGGAAATAAAATAAAATTTTATTTAACCAAATTAATTCCACACAGAAAATTAATTTCAGTAACACTTCAATAATTAAAATACTGAAAACAGAATTGTAATTAATGAAAACTCAGAAAATAATTTTTAAAACCCAAAATTAATTTCTGAAAAAATTTCACAAAAATATATTCTGAATTGTTAATGACACCAGTATCGTACTACTAGTTGTTAAAGAAAAGAGACAGTATATTACTACTATCTGTCAAATAGCATATAATCACTATTTGTTTTTCCAACCAGAATATTATTTTGTAAATTCACAGAAAATAATTTTCTATAAACGAAGAATGGAAAAAGGAAACAAACGAAAAATTCTGTAAATAGAATAATTCGAATCTGTTTAATATATATATATATTCATTAATTTAATATATATTTATATATATATATATTCCTATAGTTTAATTAATAAAAGTTACTTGAAACAGTTCTCTAACGGTCAACTTTATAGATTGTTGGAACAATCTTCTGTGTTTATAAAATAACTTGAAATAAATTCAAACAAAATAAATAAATAACATACCAGATTTATTTATCGAACCGAATTAAAATTAAGACCAAATCGAGTGTGTGACACTCTGTCCTTAAGACAGATTCGCCTCGCTAAGGTACTTACGGTTGAGTGGCGTCTATCTCCCAGGACACAATGATCTTCACAAATTGTAGTAGTACTCCAAACTATTTGTTCGGCGAACCAAACCTGTGTTCTATACTCTCTTTTAATTTTCCTTAAACTAGAATGAAGATTAAAATACAAAATAAAATCTGGACAGCAAAGAGGGTGTTTTTTCAGACTGTTCTGTATCATTCGGACTACTGGAAATGGATTAATATATATAGGCAACTTTACCTGACCCGAACAGGTGCAATCTGGAAGTGAACAGGTTTGATACAAAATTCAAACAGATCTGAACTGTTTGAACAGATTTTTGCCCGTGAACAGGAACGGTTATTATTCTACCAAACAACTTAAAAAAGTTCCGTTGGCTTGATGATGGAACAAATTCCAAACCTGTACAACTTTATTAATTAAACTATTTAAATATATATATATATATTAAACTATTTAAATAGTTTAATAAATAAAGGAGGAGGTACAAATTTTAGGAAACCAAAATTCAAATTTAGAATTAAATTAAATTTCCACAATTACAAATTTTAGGAAACCACTTAGGAACTCAAAATTTGAATTTAGAATTAAATTAAATTCCCACAATAATTTTTATTGAAAAAATTCAAATGAATTTTATCTAAATAAAAATTAATGTTAGACCCGAAAACGACGTTAACTTTCCATTCACTCATAAATGGTTTTGACGTTCCGTCTTCACTGTGTGACTTGCCACGCGGCAAGGAACACTTCACCTCTTTGGTTCCACCCCAAAAGACGTTTGGGACCCACTCAAATTGAGTTAAAAAATATGCCTATATTAAACCATTTTTCCAACAGTCATATGGATTCATTTCGAAATCCGTTCACAACAGTTATTGTTGTGTAGTCATATACACTTATTTCGGAGTCCATTTTGACAATTTAAACTGTTCATATTTTTAAATATGTTAAGTAGAATATACTTATAAAAAATCAAATTAATCAAATATCATTAACTCATATTTGATGCTATGTAAAGGGAAGCTGAACCTTACTTGGTGCGAGTTATCCTTAATTTTAAACAATTCCAATTATTGTCGCTTTTTCCGAAAGGGGCTGAACCTTATTTGGTGCGAGTTATTCTTAATTTTAAATGATTCAATTATTGTCACTTTTTCCAAAGATCAAGCGATGTTATAAAAGGAGAAAGGAATGTCAATAGACAACTAGAGAGACAGACAAAACGAGTGGAAAAAATATAGTGGGATATTTTTATATTAATATGAAACAAATTAAATGATTAAATTAGTAAAAAATGAAGTTAGAGACGAGCGAGACAACTGGGATGAAATTTAAAGAATAATAATAATAATAATAATAAAATATAACATAAAATTAATACAAAGAAAATTTTAAAGTTAGAGAGAAAAGCATCAATAAATTCATAACAAAGATAAGAATCACATGCAAATGAAATTTTTTTAAGGTATTCAGGCCAAAGGTCAATTTGTAAAACTTTTATATTAATTTGACTCAGCTCTAATCTTTTAGGGGCAAAAGAACAATTATAAGTTGAAATACCATTTTACCCCTATCTATTTGTCTATCTATCTACCATTCACCTATTTGTCTATGTGTCATTCATTTGTTCATATCTCATCTTACTATTCGTCCACGTGTTACTATATGTCTACTTAATCTATCTATCTGTCTATATCACCACCACCACCACCACTACCACTATCATTGTCGATTACCACCGGCCATCGTCCATGACTTTTTCAATGCCAATGGCAATCTAGAAGTAGGGGTACAATTAGAAAAAAAAAATTCTTCAAAAAAATAATGGGTGGCTCAATTTTCACTTCAAAATATTGTTTGGACACCCTATTCCAAAATTTAAAGTTTACTTTATTATTTTGAACACTCTAAATAATACACATTCTACTCTTAAAAACCCTAAATATATACTTAGGACACCCCATATATCAAATATGTCCCAATCCACCCAAACCCAACCTCTCATGGCAAAGCAACACAACAAATCCCTGTTGTCCACCTCCATTGTTGCCAACCACAATGCACACCACCGTCGCTCACAACCCAACCTCTAGAGTATGTATGGAAACACACAGTGAAATATTTTCATTTTGTTCAGATATGAAATACCAAACAATAAGTTTTCTAGATTAAATTTTTTGAAAATTGAGTTTTTTGATTTTCGTGTTTTTTTGTTTTTAGTGAATATTTTTAAAATTTTTAACATTTTTTTTTTTACTTTTTTAGATGCACCTTACTTAAATGTACTTAAAAAGTAAAAAAACTTGTGAAAAAATATTTTTAAAAATTACTAAATACATAAAAATATAAAAAAATGTACTGAATTCTTGTATTTTTCTTTGTATTTTTGGTATTTAGTGAATTTTTAAAATATTTTTTTACAATTTTTTTTACTTCTTAGGTGTATTTATGTTAGGTGTGTCTAAAAAGTAAAAAAAAAATTACTTAAAATAATAAAAAAAATTCAATAAAACAAAAAAAAAACAAAAAATAAGAAAGTAGAATTTTCTAAAAAGCATTTTTAGAAAAATGGAACCAAGCAAGCTGATTGATTTTATTTTGAGACAAGTTTACAAACATTTGTAATTTTTTTCAAAGGTATAATACCAAAGAGTTGTTTTCATTCAAAACTGGAATGCGAAGAAATTAAAAAATTAAACGCACGAAAACATAGAATCAAACACGTACATTTTGTTCAGATATGAAATACAAACAACATTGAATAATTCAGAAACACAATGCCATACAAGTGAAATATGTATAGAAATAAATTTCTAAATAAATATAATTTGTTCGATACTGAATTTTTGAATGAAATTTGTAAAATCAGCAACCAAAAACAATGAAGCTAAATCGTATCTATTACAAACAACTTGAAAACATCTTTTTCATTGTCAATTATTGATTTTATTAGGAAATATAATACAATAACGATGGATTGAAGGGAAGAAAGGTTGAGTATGAAAACGTTAGGTGAAGAGAGGAGATGAAGAGGGTGAGGGAATAAAAGAATAAATAAGAGAAAAGAGAAAATTGGAACTAGTTCTGAGATGAGATGTCCAAAATAATATAATTTGCACTTTTACAATATCAAATATTCTTTTATTATTATTTTAAGTAGGAACGTAATAGTAATAAAAAAAATTCATTAATTTTGATGTCCAAACAAACATTTTGGGTGTAAATAGAGCCTACCAAACTTGATAAACATGTCATTATTACTTAAAATAAATAAATAAATAATGTGACCCAAAAAAATATAATGGGCGTTTCATTAATTTCCAAATTTGAACCACTAGGAGGTGCAATATTATCGGAAATGGCATTTTATTGGTTATTACATTTTGCTTTTTTTTGTGTTTGGCGACATTTTTATTTTGGCTTTTAAAGTTTATTTTTTCCTCATTTTAACTTTTCATGTTTCAAGTTTTGTTCATTTTACTCTTAAAGTTAATTTTTGATCAAAATTAGACAAAAAATGACGCATTAACAGTCATGTGATATAAAAATATTTTATTATATATAATTCATAAACCTGATATAAACTTAATATATTATTTATGTTATGTAATCGTTAATGTGACATTTTCTATCTAATTTTGAACATAAATTAGCTATACGAGTAAAATGAAAAAAATTTAAAATTTGAAAGGACAAAGTGGAAAAAAATAAATTTTAAGAACCAAAGTGAAAAAGTAACTAAACATAAAGGGACAAAGTAAAATTTACCCATTTTATTATGAGTTAATTACCTGCAGTCTTATTTACAAATATTATGATAGTTTAGGTCTTATATAAGATTTTTTGAACCAATAAGTCCTATTTAGTAAAACTGAAAATATTATCAGTTTTTCTCAATTTTTAAAATTAAGAAAATTGTCAATTTTGCATAGTAATGTTTCAGATAATTATTTCACTAACTGATAAAAAATAGAGCATGAGGTTAAACATTTTTGCCATTCTACTTATTAGTTTGATTCGACTATTCAACAGAACCGAGAACATTATCAGTTATTTTCGGTTTTAAAACTGAGAATATTATCAATTTTTTCATTTTAAAGTTTTATTTTTTCAATTTTACACATCAATGTTCCATCATCATGCTCCTTTATAGACACAAAATTTTTAATTTTGCACAAAAAAATAATTCAATTTTTTCAAAAAAAAAAAACAGTATGTTTGGTTTCTGTTTTCTGAATTTAGTTTTTTAAAAACTGAGTTTCTTATTTTCCGTATTTTTTTATTTTTAGTAAATATTTTTAAAATTTTAAGCTTACTTTTACTTTTTTAGATGCACCTTACTTAGATGTATCTAAAAAATAAAATATTTGTGAAAAAATATTTCAAAAAATTAATAAATACACAAAAATATAAAAAAATATACTAAATTTTCTTATTTTTTTGTATTTTTGGTATTTAGTGATTTTTTTTTAAAAAATTTCACGAAAATTATACTTTTTTAAGTGTATTTATGTTAGGGTGTGTCTAAAATTTAAAAAAAAAAATGCTTAAAATATTAAAAAAAATTCAGTAAAAATAGAAAAATGCGAAAAACAAGAAAGTAGAATTTTTTGAAAGCGTTTTTTGGAAAACCCGAACCAAGCAAAGATTAGTTTTTTTTTTTTTTTTGCACATAATTTTTTTTTTAATTTTTTCAATTTAAAAGTTGATGTTTTAAAGTTTTGAAAATCAAAATAAATATCAAATCATTATATTTCTTTATAAATAATCATAAATGATAAATAATTATTGTTTGAAAAACGATTATGACTATTAAAAATTTAGTGACATTTGAAAATCAAAAAAAATTTATTAAAATTTAATAGAGTATAAGTTCATTAATTATAATTTGAATATAAATGTTCCTTTTATTATTACTTGCTTCAATTTGCTTTTTTTTCTTTTTTCTTGTGTGTGTGTGTGTGTGTTGGGGTTTTTCTTTTGCGTGTGTGTGTGTGTGTGTGTGTGTGTGTGTGGGGTTGGGGGACTCAATTTGCATGTTGCAAGATCCATAAGATAAATTTATACTAAAATTGAGATTTAGCACTCCCCCAGTAAGAGACAAGCAGGTGCATCACATTTGTTAATTGATCCTCCTTCCTCTTTCTATTTCCCATGTGGGCCCAAGAAAGCAACTCACCAAGTGTAGTGTAGTGCACTCCAACCCACATGAAGATAAGCTTCAACTGCAAGTTGGTACTTGTTTTACTACCGAAATCAAAAACCAAATCTTCAAGCTTACCCAATCTTTAATTCCTCTAATATTATATTATATTGAAAGTATACATGCATATATATATATATATATTATGAGCATTAATTTTCGACCACACAATTAAAAGGGAGAACTCAACTGGAGAACACTGACAGAATAGATTAAGTCCGAACAACCTGTCACAAAAATATAAGATTCCCGCGGTAGTTTGTCCACTCGGGAGCATTCCGACGATCAAGTCAGTAAAATATCTCTAAAAAATAACCAATAGTGCTTAACTCACTAGACAGAGTATAAAAAGTATATCTTAGACTCATGAGGGTACTTCCCTTTTATAGCCAACACAAACCTGGTCCCAATAGAAGCCTTGCTTCAATGGATTCTGGATTACTGCTAATCTTAGACTCCCAGTAGGATTGGGATAAACTCTTTAAGAGTCTTATCTTTATCTAAACTGAAGTCTTCTCCCAATTTAGAACTCTAGTCCTCTATCCAAATAGATAGTTTGATGTCATTTAGGACTCTAGTCCTCTATCCAAATATCTCAGCATCATGGTCCGCCCACGTGGCACCTCGGCTAACAACCTCGGCCACGTGGACTACCCAAAAATATGTCCCCACAACTACCCCCTAGGTTCTATTACCTCGGCAAACTGAGGTAATGGAACCTATACATGTACTCCTCCGACCGAGATCGTGACTCGTTGGCACCAAGAAACAAGGACTCAAATGTCCACTCGTCAAGAATCAAGAATCAAGAACCAAGAACCAAGAACCACAAACCATCATGTTCCATTTCATCTAGGTCCAACATCTCGATAGAGATCACACTACTAGCAAAGATCACGACTTGCTAGTTCAAGAACATCAAGATCCTAGTATCATCTCATAAGAAACCAAGAATAAACAAGTTCTGCTCCCATCCAAATTCAACATCTCAACCGAGATCAACATCTCAACTGAAATCATCATGTCAATCGAGATCGTCATCTCAACCGAGATCATCACCTCTACTGAGATCATCTCAACTGAGATCGCACTTCTCAATCAAAATCACCATCAGATTGGAGCGTACTAATCACGTCTCCATCGTGTCGCATTAGTTTTGCCCCCAGCCGTCTAACATCAGCACGAGCACGTCGCCTAAGGACTCGAAATCATAACTTTTTGCCATCTTTTTTATTTTGCCTCTATCTGTGTCCCCAGACTCTCTCTTTTTGCCTTTGCAAACCATCATCGTTGTTCTTGAAGCATTCATTGCCATGAATAATCCATTCGTGCCCCAGGTTCAAACTCTATTAGATGAACCAGACTAGCAGCCAAGCACTTCATCAACTACTCCACATATCAACCCACCATTTCAATGGCAGTGCAAACACCGACATAGCGACAATCTTGCAGCTAGAACCAAGAACAGGAAACACCGAGGTCCTAAGCTTCTAGCCTTAGACCTTGATAATTTTTTAATCACCTAATTTGTGAGTAACCATCGTCGTAACCAACGACGACATGTCTCGCCGAACTCTTGTCGTAGAAACCTTCTTGTTGACATCCCTGATGTCATAATTGTGTAATCCACTCCATCTCCTTATAGTCAATCCGACATACTCATGCGTCCAGCAACTCAATATCTCGAAAGAGAAGCACATGAAGCAAGTGGACCAAGTTACTGCTGCCAAAGCCGAGGCCATTGCTGAGGCTGAAAAAACAAGTCAACATGGCCTGCAACAAAGGCTACTATCTTGATTGGATGACAGCCCTCAAAAAGATGTTTGTCCCCGAGGACTCTCCCCTCCGTGATATGGGTCAGCTCAATGTCCCTTTCCCTTCCTCTCTCAATCAATCTAAGGATGAGGCCAAGGAAGTAGAAGAGGCCGACGACGAAGAGGCCGGAGACAAGGAAGAGGCCAAGACTGAGGTTGCCGAGAAAGAATTTGAAGCTGCTGCTGGGGCCAAGTCCCCTACTCTGTTGCTGGGGCCAAGTCCTCTACTCTAATTGATCAAGTTCTAGACTTGATTGAAGAGGATGAGGATGAGGTCTCTAAGAGCACCTCACCAAAGAAAGCCGACACTTCTGAAACTGAGATCACTGCCACTGCAAAAAGCCTGGACGAGACTCTTCTAGAAATCGATGTCGAAATCACGGCCGAGAAGTCTGCCAGCTGTCTGCCAAGACCGAAACAATGCCAACAGCCGAGATTGAATAGTCTGAGATCAATGCACAAGATCTTAGTACTTAGGAATTTTTCTTTCCATTGTACCTTTTTCTTTGTAATTTTTTTCTCTGTTTTGAACAGTATCTGTTTTGTCAGACCGATGTGCCTGTTTATGTACTTGAACAAGCTATCCCTTTTCAATGCAAGCCTTCTATTTTTTTCTAAGTGTTGAATATTGCTTTCATCATGTATGCTTACCGCTTTTCTTCTATGCTTTGCATGTTTTCATACTTATAATATTTTGCATGTCTTCAACGTACACCTTAACTATGTAATCTTCTCGGTGCAGAATACTTCGGCTAGACCCACTAACAGTTTTATCTCGGCTTTGACCTAACACTTGAAAATATTTATCATAATATTTTCACAAGTGTTATTTATAACTTGCCACTTCACTCTTTACTTATCAGGACCTCTGTCTTCTAGTATTTCAACATAACCTTGGGTTAACTTCAACTTGTAAACTTTTCTTAAAATTTCAACAAGTGTTAAACCAACTTATTTTAACATAACCTCGGCTTAACTTCAACTTGTAAATTTTTCTTAAAATTTCAACAAGTGTTAAACCAATCTTCCTTTGACATAAAATTTAACAAGTGTTAAACCAATCTTCCTTTGACATAACCTCGGCTTAATTTCAACTTATAAATTTTTCTTAAAATTTCAACAAGTGTTAAACCAATCTTAGCTTGTAAATTCTAACTCCCAAGCATCATTCTCCAGCCCTCTGCCCCCTAATGTGAACTTAAGTTCCACTTGGGTTCTCATTAAGCATGTGGCTTTGACCTTGTCGCCGAGGTCAGATTCAAACAAAAACTGGCCGAGGTTACCAACCTTGGTCTCTTTGTTAATCTGACTGATATGCACTTAGTTCCAATCTGTGTCTGATTCTGCCAATATGACAGGTCCATGTTAATCCAACTTAGTTCAACTCTATTATATGCAAGTATAATTCAACTCTGCTATATAATAAGTCTAAGTTATTCATCATGTTTCGCTTAGAAACATCACCAACTTAGTTCAATTCTATTATATGCAAGTGTAATTCAATTCTGCCATATAATGAGTCTAAGTTATTCGTCATGTTTCTCTTAGAAACATCGCCAACTTAGTTCAATTCTATTATATGCAAGTATAATTCAACTCTACCATATAATAAGTCTAAGTTATTCGTCATGTTTCGCTTAGAAACATCGCCAACTTAGTTCAACTATATTATATGCAAGTATAATTCAACTATGCCATATAATAAGTCTAAGTTATTTGTCATGTTTCGCTTAAAAATATCGCCAACTTAGTTCAACTCTATTATATGCAAGTATAATTCAACTCTGCCATATAATAAGTCTAAGTTATTCGTCATGTTCCGCTTAGAAACATCGTCAAGTATTGGAATTCAGGATTCGAGATCTGGAATCCGGGATCTACTCACTTCGGCTGAGCTCTTGTCTTCTCGGACTTAATCTTCTAGACTGAGAACTTGTCTTCTAGGATCTGGGATCCGGGATCTGGAATTCGAGATCTGCTCACTTAGGCTAAGCTCTTGTCTCCTCAGACCTACTCATCTAGGCCGAGATCTTGTCTTCTAGGATCTGGGATCCAGGATCTGGAATTCGAGATCTGATCACTTAGGCTGAGCTCTTGTCTTCTCGGACCTACTTATCTAGGCCGAGATCTTGTCTTCTAGGATCTGGGATCTGGGATTTGGAATCCGGGATCTGCTCACTTAGGCTGAGCTCTTGTCTTCTCAGACCTACTCATCTAGGCTGAGATCTTGTCTTCTAGGATCTGGGATCCGGGATCTGCTCACTGAGGCTGAGCTCTTGTCTCCTCGGACCTACTCATCTAGGCTGAGATCTTGTCTTCTAGAATCTGGAATCGGAGATCTGTTCACTTAGGCTGAGCTCTTGTCTTCTCGGACCTACTCATCTAGGCCGAGATCTTGTTTTCTAGGATCTGGGATTCGGGATCCGGGATCTGGAATCCGGGATCTGCTTACTTAGGATGAGCTCTTGTCTTCTTGGACCTACTCATCTAGGCCGAGATCTTGTTTTCTAGGCACCAGTTTTGGTTGCTGGTGCCGGCATGTCTTGTAATAGGGATGTCGGCTGTATCACGTTGTTCTGCATCATGAGGTTGACCACTGTTTGTAGTTCTGTCAACTTATTTGCCATGTCTTTCAGTTTTCTTGTCTTTTCCCCGGCATCTGTCCTTCCATACCTGAAGGTTGTTTTTACGGTAGTACTTATCTCAGCCTGTTTTCTTCGGTGCATCTCCCTTTTAACCGATGTTATTCTCCCCGAGATTTTGATCCAGTGCTCATTCATTACGGTTTTCTTCTTCCATGTTTAGATTGGCAAGTTTACCACCCCCACTAGGGATGTCGTCCCTAATCTTTTCTCCCTGCTCGTTGTTGGCCATCTATTCTCCTTAAGTTCCCACAGACGGCGCCAAATTGTAGGTGTTGATTTCCGACCACACAACCAAAAGGGGGAACTCAGCTGGAGAGCACTGGCAGAATAGATTAAGCCCGAACATGTCTCAGAAATATAAGAATCTCGTAGTGGTTCGTCCACTCGGGGGCACTCCGACGATCAAGTTAGTAAAATATCTCTCAAAGATAACTAATAGTGCTTAACTCACTAGACAGAGCATAAAAAGCATACCTTAGACCTATAAGGGTACCTTCCTTTTATAGCCAACACAAACCTAGTCCCAATAGAAGTCTTGCTTCAATGGACTCTGGATTACTGCTAATCTTGGACTCCCAGTAGGATTGGGATAAACTCTCTAAAGTCTTATCTTTATCCAAACTGAAGTCTTCTCCCAATCTAGAACTCTAGTCCTCTATCCAAATAGATAGTTTGATGTCATCTAGGACTCTAGTCCTCTATCCAAATATATCAAATTCTGGTATTATCGCACCATATCTTGGCATCATGGTCCGCCCACGTGGCACCTCGGCTAACAACCTCGGCCACGTGGACTACCCAAAAATATGTCCCCATATATATATATATATATATATTACATATTATAGAATTTTTCTATATTTTTTATTATCAACAAATTAAGAAACTTTATTGATGAGAAAACTATATATAACATATATGAATTACATCAACAAAGAGGAGGCAAGAGTACAAAAAAACAAGTTCAAGCCAAGAAAGTTTGTGAGGAACCAACAGAAAAGAAAAAAGATAACAGCAAAAACAAGAAAAATAGCAACAACTAGAGTAATGTTGCAGCAAAATAGTAAAAACAGCAAAAATAATAAAAACCAGCAGCCCAAAATCAAAAGTACAACAGTGAATTTTCCTATATTATCATTCATTCTAGAATATCCACAATCAAAAGTGTATGCATCATAAGGAATTTATGATATTTGTGGTTTCAATTACATGAAATTTCGTATTTTTAAGATTTTAATATTTTAATGAGAGTTGTATGAGCACAAAATAATTTTCACTCGTATAATCCTATTCATCAACCTTGCGCTCCTCCAAACGTCGTCGTAACACCTGAAATCATAAACATGAACTAGCCGACGGGTATGTATCGGAAATCCCTCTGATGCCTAAGTCAACAAATGGACTCCAGAGACAAAAGCTCTGTGAATTCAAGTATATAAATTGCAATACCTGGATGAAAGTTTAGTTTGAGCTTTTGTAGAATCCGAATGGCATAATCCTAGTGGGACTCTAACTCTCCTTAGCTGAGTCCTCCCAAGAATCTCATTCCTAAGGATAATGCTTATTCTTTGACACCCTCTTCACTACAAGCCAAGTGAGATGGCTCAACTTTTTGCTCGGTCAACATAAGTGACCGAGCCAATTTCATTCTATCCGCTACCAATAATATCAAGCAACACGCATTGCCATCCTAAGCCTACACTGCGTGCCACCATGCTATCATAGTGTGGCCCTCCAAGTAGCTCGGTCGGAACCTCGTTCCAAGTCCCATTATACTATCTATTGCTCTAGCTCGGTTAATGCTTTGACCGTCATTAAGTAGCTGGGCTTTTATTAGTCCGGTCAACTGTCTTTGACCGGTCTATCGTTTGCTTGGCCCAACACCAAGTTAGTTCTTGCTTTTAGCTCAGCCCAAGCTACACGGTCTTTTTTACTTGGCTCGACCCAATTTGGATACACAAATTACCCTCTCAATTGCCATTAATTCCACCTGCATCACATGATTGGGATTACTCTGTCAAGCCGAGCTACGCTACTCCAGTTCGGTCATCATTCCATTTTGATTCAGAGCGGTCTAATCAGCCGCACATCACGTTTACCAACCACGCTAACACGATATCCTCTCTGGGACACATGGCTAGCCACCATTGCACCCATGCACTACCACAGCCGTCACACACTAGCCAAAAATTTAAAACATCTCGCGTTTTCGTCTTATGCCTATATATGCAAATGATACATATGTCATTTCAGCTTCTACTGATCATCCTCTTCTCTTGCAACTCTAAAACCATAGCCACAACCCATCATATTCTTACATTCTTGCCTCAGATCGCTGCACCTCTATTGCAACAGTAAGCTCGCTGAGTCCTGAGAGCACATTTCCATTAATTGGAACCTAATTCAACCCTCAAACCTGCAAGTTCTTCGAATTCTTCGGAGTTTCCATTAATAGCCATGTTGTTCTTCAAAATTTTGGGCATTTTCATACAGTTAAACCACTATCCATGCCTTATGAACATGATTTTAGTACTTAAAACCACTAGAGTTTAGACAAAATGAGTTTGGAAACTAGGCTTAGGGTCTATGATCACCCTTAAAAAATTCCATAGGCCAAGATGAACATCAAATGAATGGGACCATAACCAGTCATGCATTGTCTTTTTAATCCAACATTTCATTGGAACCTTGCGAACATCCTGTTTGTAAGGGTTTCAACAAAACCCACCGAACTGAGACTTGCTCATCACCACAACCAGGCTAGATCGTCACGACCGAGCTAAAACCATGCCCCTTGGCCAGGACCGGGCTAACACCTTGCCCCTTGGCCAGGACGGGACTAACAACTTGCCCCTTGGCCAAGATATCACTAAAATCTTACTCATACCTCAAACCAAGCTAATTAGCTCCTTCTGCTCAATGACCGAGCTAAAATAAACCTTATTGTCTTTCCCTACTGAGTCGCCTATTTAAAATTTTTATCACTCCACACAATCTACACTGCTATCTTAGCTCAGTCAATCACTTAAGCATAACACAATTCTTTTTCAACCGTGCAGACTCAATTTAGGCATTGTTAGGCACATCATCACAATTGCCCCTTAGCGATGCCATTCAGCCGAACAAACACACACCAGTTTGCAGCCGTGCTGTGAAGCTGAGCAAAATTGCTAAGTTATAAACTTAAAACACCACGCCCATGGGCAAATATTGTTTCTTAGTTAGCCCTCCTGGCACTATAGCTGAATTTCGCCAAGAGTAAAACATCCTTAATGACGTGCACTTATCTTTAGTCGAACGAGATACAATCCCTTGGGAAAAAATTGGGTTTTGCCTATTTACCGTGCTATCCATCGTTGAGAGAAGGCTACGCTTCTCGGTCTAGCCATTAATTTGTGAGTTCTTTAGGAAGACTAGGCTTTACCCAACCTAACTTTCGACCAACACCTACCAAATCATCAACAGTATAGCCGAGGTAAACTTTCGTCTAGGTCTCAACCTAAGGCTGGCCAAGATATTCCACCAATATTCTCTCGGTCAATGTGACAACGGTTGGTGTTATTACCTGAAGGTGAAGAAAGGCCGAGAGAAGATCGTTAAGAGAACATTGCTTAAAGACTTGCACGATGATGACTTTCTCTAGGTCTTTGGCAACTATGAAGACCAAGAGGCCTTGGTACCGAGCTACGACATTAACCGCAACAAGGGGACAACCGATATAAGTAGTACGATTTTACTTCTCTAATTTTACTGATTTTGATGCCCAATACCGAGCTAACCATTCTCTTATTTTGCAAATCTGAACCTTCTAAAGGAAAGGTATGCATATGAAAACCAAGATGCTCTCCACGTTGCGCTGAGATACCGCCAATGGCATTGGACCGATCTACTTAACTTTGAGCCGACCTACCGTTACAACGGCAGCTGAAAGAGCAAAGTAACAGACTTTCTCTTAGAGTTGTTGCCCGAACCAGATCCCAGCCTACCCGTGATTAATCCGATTCCCTTGATCCAGGAGCGAGACATGACTAAAAAGAGAGTCGTGCAAGCCTTCATCACTGAGTAGAGCTCCATGACGCCTGCTAATGCCCCAACCGAATAGCGTCCTGCCGAACAGAAGAGGTCGGCTGTGGTTGCCCTGCCCATAGTTAGGGCTTTCTCATCTCAGCCCAGCAAAAAGGCACAAACCACGCCCACCGAGCAACGTTTGGCGAATGAAGAAGATATCGAGCAGCAAATCAATAAGTTACTTGATCGTGAAATGCCTTTAGGGGGAAGACGGACTGAGCGGGACAACTCATTTCCCCCCCAGCGTGGGCACCAGCTTTGACGTACAAGGGCCAAGCTGTGACCACTACAGACTCAGTCTATGCTAAAAAGGATCATAATTTGGCCTTCAATTTGGCCAAGAGCCTCTGCCTTCCTACCAACATAGAGAAGCATGAGCAGTTGACCAAGCTAAAGGCAATCCGATAGGCAAAAAAGTCCCTGGTTCTGGTGAGTGCCCCACATTTACTTCTTCTTTTACAATCTTTTTGTTCGGTCTTTCTAACCATCAGTATGCTTTGTAGGCCGTGCAAAAGAATCAAGTAGCACACCAATGTGTGCTTGACTTGAGGAAGGTTGCCAAAGTAGCCATTGCGGATAACACTACCAAAGACGCCGAACTAACCAAACTAAAGGCAAAGCTGGCCGAGGTAAGCACTGCATAGGACCAGCTAGCAGAGCCAGTGCGCACGGCCAAGGAGGACAAACAGAAGGCCTTGGCTGACAAAAAGAATAGGTATCTACGAGAGCTGAAGAAGCTCAAGGATACCAAAGAAGCCAAGATCAAAGTGCTGGAGAAGAAGATGGAGAATGCCGAGGACCGAGGCTACGCCGAAGGTGAACAAGCTTGTGTCCAACAATGCGAGGTTGCTAAGGATATCTTCTTCAAGTGCGGTTAAAAGGCTGTGACAGAGAAGCTCGATCAGGCAACTGACTCAAAGGTCTTTCTAAATCCATCTCCTTACTTCATCCCGAGCTACAAAGTGGCGTATGCCAGCGTCATACAACAAAAACCGCTAGAGGTGGATGAGGACAGCCCGACAACAGATATGCCTGCCCTGGCTACTGTTGATCCAACACGCCAGCCAACTCCTCTAGCTTAGCCAGAAATGAGCAACCAGATTCAACCAAGTGTCACCATCGATGAGGATGTCACTGATCTAACCATTGAAGATGGTGCTAACGCCGCGCTAAATTTAGATGGCACCGGCGGCTCGATTAAGCTGAATGATCTTGCCATGTGACTGAGATACATTGCTCTTAGTTTGATTTTGTTTCTCTTTCTTTTGCTATGTAACTGGGCTATGCGCCCCACTTTGGTAATTGACTTTCATATTAATGAAAATTATAACTTTTTGTACGCCCAATGTGTCTTGGTACTTCTATCAAGTTTGAATGCATTCTTTGTCGAGCTAACCAGCTCGATCAAAGAATTCAAAAAGTTGGTCAATCCTGCCATTGCCGAGCTGACTAGCTCAGTCAGGTTTCAAGAAGTTGGTCAATCCTACCAACCCACTTTGCCGAGCTAACTAGCTCAGTCAAAGATTTCTAAAGAGTGGGTCAATTTTTCCAACCCACTTGGCTGAGTTGACTAGCTCGGTCAAAGATTTCCAAAGAGTTGGTCAATCCTGTTCAGCCACTTTGCCGAGCTAACCAGCTCAGTTAAAGATTTCTAAAGAGTTGGTCAATCCTGTTCAGCTACTTTACCAAGCTAACCAGCTCGATCAAAGATTTCCAAAGAGTTGGTTAATCATGCCAACCCACTTTGTCGAGCTAACCAGCCAGGGAAAGACTTCAAATTTCAGACTAAAGCATTACGAACATATTAAAAAAAGACAAAAGTTTGAAAAGAAAACTGTACTCATTTTATCAATGCCGACAAAAAAGAAAAAGTTACGAGTGTTGAAACGAAAAATAAAATAACTTCAAATTGGCCGTATTCCATGGCCTTGGAATATTTTTGCCATCCACATCTTCTAAATGGTAAGCTCATTTTCCAGCTAACCCCACCACTTTGTAAGGACTTTCCCGGTTGGGTCCCAATTTGCCATCACCAGGTAGGGGTGTGCACGGTGCGGGTCGGTGCGGTTTGAGAGAAAAATAGAAACCGTATGGCGAGTGGCGGATTGATAAAAGTGTCACTAGAATTTGCCATTTTCCTTATCAAAAACCGACGGTTCGGTTGGCAAATAATGGCGGATTTGCCTTGGCGGTTCAGGCGGATTGGCGGTTTATAAAAAATATAATTCAAATTACAAAACTTAAATCAAAGGGTAAAAAAAAGACGAGAGATACCGTGATGTTAAGCATCTTGCGAAGCTTTCTTCTGATGCAGCAAGTGTAGCAACAACATGATAATATCAACGACTATGCCATCAATTCATTACAAGCATATGTGGAAGCTACAATGATCAAATACAATACATAAAATTAATATCATTCAGGGTTTACAATATATTGAAAATGTTTACTGTTGAAAAGTATTTAGATTGAAAAGTGAGTTGATGCAAGTTTGCAACATGGCCAAAAAAAAAAAAAAAAAAAAAAAAAAAAAAAAAAAAAAAAGATTGAAAAGTGAATTGGAATCCAACTTTATTTTGGATTACTGACATCTTAAATTCTCCTCGAGCAGTAATGTAATACTATATTCTAAGGTATAGAACAACAAGCAAACTTAAGTAAAAAAGAATTTTTAGAATCTTATAAAACATGATTTAATAGCGGTGCGGGTCGGTGAGGTTTGGAAGAAAAATAGAAACCGGCGGATCGATAAAAGTGTCACTAGAATTTGCCATTTTTCTTACCAAAAACCGGCGGTTTGATTGGCAAATAATAACGAATTTGCCTTGACAGTGCGGCTCGGTGCGGTTTTGGCGGTTTCGGTGGTTTCGGCGGTATTATGCACACCCCTATCACCAGGCACCAGAGTGTTACCCATGACTTTGCACAAAACCCAATCTCTAACTTTGAATTGCCTTGGATGCACTACTTTGTTATATTTCCTAGATAGTTCTTGTTAGTACGAAGCAATGTGAATCAATGCTCTCTCTCTTTCTCTCTCTCTCTCTGTTCTTCTGCGAGGTCTAGTTCCAAGGTTATTGCCTCGCAGTTCAAGTCTGGGTCAAAATTCTCGCTTCTGATGGTGGGAAGGCCAACTTCAAAGGGGGTGACTGCCTCCATGCCATAAGCAAGGGCAAATGGCATTTCCTCGGTTGACCGTCTTGGGGTGGTTCGATAGGCCCAGAAAACGTGAGAGAGTTCTTAGACCCACTTTTCTTTTGCCTTTTCTAACCTCTTTTTCAAGCCATCTAAAATCACCTTGTTCCATGATTCTGTCTGATCATTGGCTTGAGGGTACGTTGGTGTGTAGTTATAGAACTCTATCTTGTACTCTTCACAAAAGCCTCTGAAGATTCTTCCATCGAACTGAGTGTCGTTGTTTGATATCAAATCCCTAGGGGATTCCACTGGGTTATGATGTTCTGCCAGACAAACTTCTTGACGTCTTTTTCTTTGATGGAAGCAAGTGCTTATGCTTTAACCCATTTTGTGAAGTAATTTGTTAACGCTAGGGGTGTGCAGCGGATGGCCCGACCCGCCACACCCGACCCGACCCGACCCGACCCGCCGAGTTTTGGATGGATGCGTGACATGTGGCGGACGGATACGGGTCCATATTTTCCATTTTCTCGGGTTCGGGTTGGGTCGCGGGTGATCCGCCAATTTCATCTGTTCACCCGACCCACCCGCGCCTTCACTTATTTTCCCCCTTTTCCCCCCTGTGTTGCCCCATTTTTTTTTCATTTCACGTTTTGTAGCCCTAGGTTCTTCAACATGTCTCTGTCTCTCTCAACTCGCTCTCTCTCTCTCTCTCTCTCTCTCTCTCTACTACCCTACCCATCGTCGGACAATCTACATACACGGCGTCGGTGATCGATCTAGATTTTACACTACTGACTGAGGTATCTCTCTCTCTCTCTCTTTGCTTTCCTCTTCTTCTCTTTTATTCTCTTCTTCTGATGATCTGAGTCTAATCTTTTTTTTTTTTTTTTTTCCAGTTCTAAAACGAAATAGATGGTTAGATTGATTGATCTACAGTCTACTAGTCTACACTGACTGTAACTGAACTGAGGTACCTCTCTCTCTCTCTCTTCTTCTTCTTCTTCTTCTTCTTCTTAACTGGTTTTTTTTTTTTTTGGTTCCAGTTCTAAACTTCTAAATCTAATCTTCTATTATTATTATTTTGTTTTGTTCCAGTTCTAAACACAGAGAAACAGGTTGAGCCTGCAAAAAAGACACAAAATGGCAAGCAAATATAATGGTAAATTTTACACAGTTTGATGTGTGTGTATTTTTTTTCACGCTTAACTCAGATGAAACAGAAAATACACCTCAGACTTCTCCCTGAACAGTCCTCCTTAGACACGGTGCTGGCGTATAAATATAATGGTAAATTTTGTTTGTTTCAGTTTTTCTAAACAAGGAATATATGGAATTTCTGGGTCATAATTAGAGAGGTTATAAATAATCTTGTGAAGGAGGGATGATAGATTGAAGCTGTTTGCTTCCCGGCTTGGGTTTTGACCTCATTCTTGTTTTGTTTTTGTTGTGTATGTGTGGGTATGTATGTTTTATATAACTGAGATTGAATTATAAATCCTTTTTAAAACACAGCCATTATTTGTTTGTTTTCCCTCTTAGATTTCTTTTTTCTTTTGTATTTTGGTTTATATGTTTACTACACAGAGAGGCATGTTTTGAAGTAAGCAAATGGATTGGGGGGCAATTGAAGAAAATAAAATAGTGACACCAACAAGCTCACAATTACTATAGCCGCCACCACCCGCTTCCACACACGATGTCTATTGGTTTTTAGTTCATTTTATACCTATGGAATAACTTATTTTACTTAACATGTAAATTTTGTCAACTAATTTTTCTAACTCAAAAAATTCAGGGTTTGATTTTTAATTTTTAATTCTTAATTTATGATTAATTGCGTGGAGACCTCTTAAACTATTACCAAGTATTATTTTGATCTCAGTTGATAAAGTTTATGGGAAAAAACTTTTAATTTTTTTTCCCATAAACTGTTCAGGGAGAAGTCTGAGGTGTATTTTCTGTTTCTTCTAAGATAAATAAACTTTTTTTTTCCCCTTCTTTTTCTGGTGCATTTGAGAATAATTTTCTTAGATAATATATGTATTTTTTAACAGGAATTATTAGCTCTAGAAAAGAAGATGGGTACTGTGAGCACAGCTCTATCAGAAGAAGCACTATTGAAATGTCTTAAGAGAAGCATCTATCTGCCTATCTCCCGAGGAAGAAGCCATGAGATGCAGTGGGAATGAAGATATCAAATGCAATATTTGTCAGGTTTTGTTCCTATGAATATAGACTACTATGCTTTCTCATGCTCAATTGATTCTGTCCCTAATTTATCTGCAATTTTCACTAGAATTTGCAATTAGGTTTATGTTTAGCTCGTGTTTGTGTTAGGTCTGTAAACACAGCAAGTTCTAGTTTCTTTCCAAATAATTTTGTCCAAGTGGATTGTATCGAATGTTAGAAAAGTTGGGTAATTTGGCAGAATCAAACTTCAGCAAAATCAACCTATAACAGCTTCTCCTGTGTTGAAAGAAAATAAAAAACAAACTTTAGCAAAATCAACCCAAAACTTGGTGGAGAAAGGACATCCCTCTCCCAGTCTCACATAGCCCCTGCGTTTCAGTCACCAACCTAGTTTATGGCATTTTTCGAGTTCGGGTGGGGTGGCGGTTTTTTTTTGTTTTTTGTTGAAAATTTGTAAAATTTCAAACCGCCAAACCGATTCGTATCCATCCGCCAATCCGCCAAATCCGCATCCCCTGGATTGGCGGACGGATGCGGATTGATTTTCTCCAATCCGCCAATCTGGCGGACGGATGGCGGATTGGAGGTTTCGTGGCCGCAACCGATCCGCGCCCACCCCTAGTTAATGCAATAAAGAACTTTATGTTGCCTTGTGCGGTTGAGAGTGAGCCCACTATGTCTAAGCCCCACATTATAAAGGGCTAAGAGCTAGTCAAATGTAGAAGTTCTCTAGTGGGTTGGTGGATTTGATAGGCAAACTTCTAGCACTTTTCGCATTTCCTGACATACTTTTCTGCATCTACCTACATACATGGCCACCAATATCCTTATGAGATAGCTCGGTAGGCCAAAAATCTCCCTCTTGGTGACTTTCGCAAATTTCCTCATGTATTGTGAACAAAAAGGCCTTAACCCTGTTGGGATGCACACACTTCAAGTACGACCCAGTGAAAAACTTTTTATACAATGCCAGAGATGGGAAAAGCCAAAACCGTTGTGACTTCACTCGAATCTTATTTGCCTCATTCTTGTTGTCTAGCAAGATTCTGTCTTTTAGGAAGGTGATGATGGGGTCTATCCATGAAGGTCCTAGCACGGTGCACAATACTTCTGCCACTTCAGGATCTTCAATACTTGGCCTTAACAAGAAGTCGATTAGCAAAAGGGCTTGGAATAGAAGTGTCTGACATTAATGCGAATCCAACCAACTAATCTGCCTTGCTATTCTCATCCCAGCCAATCTGTTCTTTCCTGACTGCTTCAAACTTCATGATTTCTACTCTAACCAGTTCTTGATACTTGGTCATTCTGTCGTCTTTCGCTTCATACTCGCTAAATATTTGGTTAACCACCAATTGGGAGTCATTGTACACTATTAGTTCGGTAACCTTCATCCGGAAGGCAAATTTCAGACCTGTCAAAAGTGCTTCGTACTCTGCTTCATTGTTGAACGCTGGGAACCCAAGCCTAATCGTCTGTTCAACAGTCAGGCCATCTAGCGAAATGAGGACTATTCTAAGTCCAACTCCCGGTCTATTAGAAGCTCCATCTATGAAAAGCTTCCACATCTCTCATATAAATAACTTCCAACAAGTAGATAGGTCTGAAGATGTCTTGGGGTCTGGAACTTCAGCTATTTCTTCCAAGTCTTTGTCCATCGTTTGTTTGTCAATTTCTCTGGTCGGTTGCCCTACCATTTCCCTTTCAGGCACGTCATTGTGAATTGCGCTCGTCGTTGTGTGGCATACTTCCTCACCATCTGGCAATGTGTTATTGACCTGAGTAGGCGGTGCAACCATTGTTAGGCTCAATGGCACAATGCGCAATTCCTCTGACTAAAGTGGTAATTCAACTTGTTGTTGGGTAGTAAGGAGCTACGTTATTCCCGCGGCACTCCTTCCCTCCCTTTGTTCGAATTTCTTAATCAAGTCAACTGGGCAAATAGAATGATTCCCTAGGGTGAACTTTGCCACAAAGTCCGCTAATGCTTGGGCCTTTATCGCCATTCTAGGTTGGAACTTGATGTCAAATTGTCCCAACTCCATTACCCATTTCAAAATCCTTCCAGAAAAGTCTGCCCTTTTGAATAGGGCCTCCAAAGGAAACGCTGTCAGTACTACCACAGTGTGCACATGAAAATAGTGCGATAGCTTCCTTGATGCCATCATTAAAGCTATAGCAAGATTTTCTAATGGCAGGTATCTCATTTCAATGTCCAGCATTGTCTTGCTCACATAAAAGATGGGCAAGTGTTGTATTCCTTTTGCGCGTACCAACACCGCGCTAACAGCGTGCTAGGAAACTACAAGGTACAAGTAGAGTTCCTCTTCAGGAACTGGAGTTGCTAAAAGTGGCGGAGAAAACAAGTACTCCTTCAAGCTTTCCAAAGCTCAGTCACATTCTTCATCCCATTTGAATTTTGCCTTAAGAGCCTGGAAAAATGGTCAACACCGGCCTGACAATCAACTTATGACTCTGTTTATCACGGCAACTAGGCCCATTAGGTGTTGTAGTTTCTTAATCGTGTGTGGCCTTTAAGATCTTGAATGGCCTTGATTTAGGTTGGATCTGCTTCTATTCTGCGGTTGGTTACTAAGAAGCCCAGAAACTTGCCTAATCCCACACCAAATGCAGACTTGGACGTGTTTAGCCGTAGCTTGTGAGTCTTCAAGATTGCAAACATCTCAGCTAGGTTAGTTGAGATGGTCTGACTCATTCTTGCTCTTGATCACCATGTCATCAATGTAAGCCTACATTGTTCTGCCTAGCAATGACGCAAACATCTTGGTAACCATTCATTGAAATGTTGCCCCTGCATTTTTTAGGCCAAAGGGCATGATCTTGTAACAATACAACCCTCTTGGCATTGTAAATGATGTGATCTCCTAGTCCGATTCATACATAGCTATCTGATGATATCCACGATATGCATCAAGAAAGCTAAATTAGTTATGACCTGCAGTTAGGTCCACCAACTGATCAATCCATGGCAAAGGAAAGCTATCATTTGGACACGCTTTGTTGACCGTTTTGTAATCCACACAAACACACCATTTACCGTTCTTCTTGGGCACCAACACAGTGTTTGAAATCCATTTTGGATAACGGACCTCTTTGATTGCCCCTGCTTCTAGTAGGTTCCTCACCTCTTCAGCTACTATTTCAGCGTGGTGTAAGGCCGATCTACGAGTTCTTTGTATAACTAGTCTGGCGATGGGGTTGACGTTAAGAGGTAAACACTTTGAGATTGGAGATTAGAAAATCCATGATCTCATTTCTCTTAGTGCTGGACAAAAATGAGTTAAGTAAAAGAAACTTCTCTAGGTCATTTTCTTCAATCCTTACTTCCACCAGATCTTCCACGGCCTTCTATTCAGCTATCTTGCCGACATCTGCAAACATCTCATTGCTTTCTGGTTCCTCTACCATCTGTACGAATCTTTTGGCAACACGGCTGCCATTTATCGTTACAAAGCACTGTTTGGACATGATTTGGTCTCCCAAGACTTCCTCAATTACCCCGGCTTCATTTGGAAACCGAATTACTTGATGGTAGGTTGATGTTACCGCTAGCATGGCGTATAACCATGCTCTCCCAAGAATGATATTGTAAGTGGATGGGACATTCAAAATCCAAAACTCCACTTGCTTGACCATTGAGCTAGCTTTCACTGGCAAAATAATCTTGCCAACCAACCACTCAGACATAGAGTTAAAACCTACCAAGGGTAAGGTGGCTAGTGCCAAGTCTTTATCTTTCAACTTTAATTGTTTAAAGGTCTCGTAGTACATTATTTCGCACAAACTCCCTTGGTCAATCAAGATCCTTTTGATGTCAAAATTCTTGACGTGCAAAGTGACCACTAGTGCGTTGTTATGGGGGGGTCTACAGCCTTGCGAGGTCTCTATCGGAGAAAGAAATTACATTTTTTGCTTCTGTCTTCCTTTGCCTCACGGTTGGTTGAACACTTAGCACCTCCCTCATGTGCTCTGCCTTTTTTATCATCCCTCTGAGTTCACAAACTTGCTCAGGTTCGATGATCCCATAAATCACATTAATCACACCTTGAGGCAAACCATCTATGTCATGACCCAAACCCGCCCCTATAGGTTCAGCATCGTAACTGGCCAATAATCCTAAGATTACCGAAAGCCTCTGAAACAGATTAACAAAATTAAGGAGCTAACAGAAGCAATATCAAAATACAATGTCCATAGAGCTATGTAGACGTACATGGGACAGAAACTTTAAACTTTATATACATATATTATCGCATCATTCTTACGTCATCTCTAGTACAGATAAAACAAAAAGGACTTAGGCCCTATTACAGCGTAACAAAAAGACTTGTCCAGAAGCTTGGTCACAAACATTAACCACAGAAACTAGGCCACAAAAGACTTCTAGAACCTCCTCAAGATGCGCACTGGTTAGCTGACACAAACAGAATCCAGGCTGGAAGTCTCAAGCCTGGTCACACATCTGATCACCTATATATATAATAATAATACAATGAGCTGAAACCTAGTGAATAATAACAGAGTAAAGGTTTTAATGAATGATGTCCATAACAGATTTAGAAATTATAGTTCAAATTAGAAACAGATTCATAATCATATTCATATTCATATTCAGAGTTTACAGATAATCATATGTGATACATCCATTAGCTCTAATAGAACCGTTAACCCATTTATATGGGACGTAAACAGTTGACTCATGTACACAAAGATTTTCATAAGGATCTATAATAGTTGACCTATGATCACATGGGACGTACAGTTGACTCATGATTTCATGAGACGTTCAGTTGACTCATGATTACATGAGGCGTATACAAAGTAGATAATAGATATCACAAGATCCTAAAGATGCCACAAATATATTTCAGAAATCTGGACAATCATTCATCCATACAGAAAATAATATGTCAAAAAACAGATCATTTCATATCATCAGAAAATAATTAAAGTCAAACATAGCTTTACGAAGTTATTACTCACAGATAGCTCCAGTAACAGAACAGATCACTTAGACAGAATAGACTGATCAAACGGTGATAACACGTGACCTACATAAACACATGACAGATACACATTGAACACACACCCCAAAGTGCTTAAATTATCATTCTTCTATCTTAGAGTGTGTTCCTAACTCTTATCCTCATTATTGTAGCTTAAACATGGCCTAGGAATGCCTTAGATGCTATAAGGATGCAAAAATGCATTTTGAAAACTCTTTGCAAAATTTCATAAACAGGATAGTTTGCTCGAGTGAAGCTTTGGTTGCTCGAGCGAACCCCTTGGTCTGCAAAAGTTCTAAGAGCTCTCATTCTATGCTCGAGCCAACTTCTTGGTCGCTCGAGCCAAGACTGAACAAAAGAGGTGGTCGCTCAAGCGGTCTTTTGGTTGCTCGAGCCCACCATCAATTTCTGCAAAACTTCTGAGAGCTCACAAAGTACGCTCGAGCGAAGGTTTTACCGTTCAAGCAAACAGTGCGAATTCTAGAATTTCGAGATTTACTTTCCAAGTTCAAAACTCAACTCCAAAGCTTCAAAACACATTCTTTTGGGCCAAAACTTAAGAGAACACTTGTAAACTTGCACTAAAACATGGAATAAAAGTTAATTCGTAAAATCAAGGCCCAAGCTCAAATCAATTCTTCAAAACCAAGCTTGAAACTTCAAATTCAAAACATGCATGTATTAATTAGAGCTCCTTCTTCTCAAAACATGAATATATGAAGCGATATGTATAAAGCCATGTTGAACTCTCAACCTTAAGCATAAATAACTCCATACATGTGAGAATTGAGTGAAAATTAAACTCAAAATCCATGACTTATGCATGCATGTGAAGTTATAACACTTCCTTAACTTAAATTCTTGTTTTATAACTTTCAAAACATGGAATTGTGTTTCATAAGTTTATGATTCATGAATGCATGTACATGATAACTTCTAATTCAACATGGATTACAAGGTTCATGCAAGAAACATGAGAAATCATAATTGATTTGTGCATACATGTATGACTTAGCACCATTCTCTTCATTCTAAGCTCATTTTATGCATTTAAACTCATAATCTTCATAAAACCTCATGCTAGATAACTTGAATTCACAAATTTAAGTTTAAACTCTCATCTATGATCTTCAATGAAGCTAAATCTAGCAAATTCTTGTGCCTATCTTCCAAATCTTCAAGTCTTGCGTCCAATTCTACAAGTTTTCCTTCCCTCTCTTTCTCTAGAGTTGAATTCTACCTCACTCTCTCTCTCTAAAACTCAACAAAAAGAAGAGAACGAGGTTATTACTAAGTGTATAACTCATATTTACAGGTGAGATTAGATTAGACTAATTAAACTTTATTAGGGTTAATCAACATCTCTTAAATTAAATCAATTTAATCTAATTAATTTGATCCAAATCAATTTTAAATTAAACTTACCAAAGTGTTTAGAAATTTCAAATAATGTAGTAATATAATTGGTTTCGGTTTCGGATATCGATAAGGCCTTCAATTTCTAAATCAAAACAGAATTTCAGACGGATATTCCTACAACAGACAGATAGAAACACAAATAACACATAAGATGCACAATTATCTCACAATGTCATTTTCATTACTTATTAGACATTCTTAACTATGGATTAATAGTTAATTACGGGTCGAGGTTGTTATAGTCTACTGGCATTCTGTCTGGAACGTTGCAATCGTGAGGGGCTAGTCGTGCTCCTCCTTTATTGTATCGATCCAATTGGTCTTCCGCCACCAATTCTTCGAAGTGATGCTTCAACAGTGTGCAATCTTCAGTTCAATGCCTAACTTCATCATGGAAGGTGCACCAATATCTCTCGTTATAGCCCCTTTGCGCTTCTCCTAATTTGGCAGGCCACCGAACAAAGGGTTCATCACGTATTTCGCTAAGTATTCGGTAGATGGGTTTCTTAAAAATCGTTGTGATGGCAATGCAAACCTTCAATCTCCTTACTTTGGCATTCTCATCATTCGGTGAGCCGATGCGATTATTGTTGTTCGACCAACTTTTCTTTCCAACTGTGTTTACCTTGGCTGAAGTCTTTTTGCTCGACATCGCTGTCATGCTAGACTTTACCTTGGCTCAGGCCCCATCCTCCTCCACCCTTATGTGTTGGTGGACTCTCTCCATTAAGGCTTTTATGGTAAGGGGTGGGTTATTGTTATGGAATCTCTCAATCTATGCCCCACAGGCAATCCTTGCTTGTACTGTGCGATAGCTAGGTTGGTGGGACATTCACTAATTTGATTGAAGGTCTCCTAGTACCTGTTGTTATAGGACTTCAGTCCTTCTCGCCCTTAGCAATGGCGAGTAATTGGTTGATCTCCACAGGCATTTTGATATTTGTTTTGAACCTCATAACAAATGCCTCAGCATGTTCCGCCTAGGAGGCAATGCTGCCCTCTGGCAATTTCTCAAACCAAGTCAAGCCCAATTCCCCAAGGCTTGAAGGAAATAAAATGAACATCAAGGCCTCATTCCACTAGTGTATAGCCATTACTTATCGAAAGTGGCTAAGGTGCATGTGCAAATCTGACTTCCGTCGTAAACTTAGGTTGGTTAAAGCCTAAAGGTAGTGGAATATTCTCTATTGCCAGAACAAATGACAAGCTTTGTAATCTCGTCGGCGCTCTGTCTGTTGGCTCATAGACAAGATGCGGTATTAACATTGCAACCTCGACGCTTCCATACATTCTAGGAGCTAACTGCTATAATGCAGATACCCTTTGGGGGTTATGTGCCTGGGAAATTTCTCTCTTTCGTGTCGTCTTATCCAAAATAGTCTGTAGATCTACCGACCTGGGTGACTCAGTATGTCACACAGATGTTTGATGAGTATGTGTGGATCGATAACCACTCCCCTCAGTGTACAACTTTTCAGTCATCGCCCTCACAGACCTGAAGTAGCGAGTCCTGGAGGTTCTTGAATGAGTGTCGCCTATCCATAGGCTTCTACTCTCAGAATGGGTAGGCGTGGTATACCTACCCTGTAACAACCCTCACACTGTTTACCGATTAATTACTGTTTATTGCTAAACTGAGACCGAATATGGAAAGAAATTGAACTGACTGAATTACTGAACTGACTGACTGAAATCTGAACGGAATTGATTGCCTGTATCTATTTGAAGTGCATTTTATCTGTTTGACTATTTAATTATCTGTTTAGTCTTTATGTTTAAACTGCAAATTGAAGGCCTTATCGGCGGCCGAATCAGAAATTGATTGATGTTTTAGGATCTTTGGAATTTATGTGAATTTATGGCATATTTATCTGAAAATTGATTTGGTATGATTAAATTAGATTAATTGTTGGTAATTTGCATCATTAGGCTTATTTACAATCATGCCCTTGTTAGTGGACCATTATACCAACATAGAGGGACTTAGTCTTGCATTTGATCAACACTTTCTTCAACCTATTTTGAGTGTATAACCGACCTTAGAGAGAGAGAGAAACTTGAGGAGTTGATTTCATTTCAATTTTGCTTGTAAATTGCTTGGTAATTGAAGGAATTGGATCATGGGTTGCAAATTAAGCTCCCTCACCTTGTAATTGAAGCTCTAGGTAAGGAATTTAACCTCTCATTGTTGTGTTTAAGCTTGTTCATGCCTAGTTCTTGTATCCTTAGTGATTTGAGCCTTGAATTGGTTCAATAGTGTTGAATTGAAGCTCATTCCATGCATGCATGTTGGTATTGTTGAGGTTTAAGTTGATTTCATGGCTAAAGGTTACATGCATGTTCATGATTTCGCAATGGTCCATGTTTTCAACTTGTTTTTGGAATAATTGGCTCACTAGAGCATCAAATGGAAGCATTGAAATGATTTGAATTCATGCATGTTTGCATGTTCTTCATGTTCATGAAAATGGGTTTGAGATTTGGCTTTAATTGACTCACCCTTGGGCTTTAAATTCACAAATTGAGCCTTTGTTGTATATTGAGTTTAGATGTGTTTTCCAGAATTTGGGCCCAAGAGGTCGAGTTTAGAGCTGTAGAATGCTTGGTTTGAGCTTGGGAGACAAATCTGGAAATTCCAGATTTGGCTTCTTCGCTCGAGTGAAGGATTCTACGCTCGAGCGACCATCGTTTATTCTGAGATGCGCTCGAGCGACGGAATGGTGGCTTGAGCGTAAATTGCAAGCTCTCAGAATCTTGGTGCACGCAGACGCACGCTCGAGCGAGAGAACCTACGCTCGAGCGAGGACTGTGTCTTACGCTCGAGCGGGCGTCGGGCGAGCATCGAGCGGAGATTTCCAACATCCAGCACTTTTTGTATTTTTGCAGACCGCTCGAGCGAGGAAGTCCACGCTCGAGCGGCCCCGCTGTTTTGACAAGCTCGCTCGAACGTAGAAAGCCACGCTCGAGCGAGACCCCTGTTTTCTGAAAAAATTCTGAAAATGTTTTCTAAGTGCATCTTTGCATCCTCATTCTATCCTAGGCATTCTTAGACCTAATTTAAGGCATCTTAATAAGGATATAGATGTAGAACCACACCGAAGCAAATTTAGGGATTAAGTTTTTATCTTTCCCAACTGTGAAACTTAGTGTGTGTTCAATCTGTTAACTGTATAGGGTTGGCATTCCGAGGAGACGCTCTAGCTTACTGTAGCCCAGAACTCTGTAAGTAACAATTGTGTAAAGATATGTTCAAAATGATTATCTTCTGAATACTAAACTGAACTGTTTACTGAACTGATATTGTTTACTGAATGAATGTATGTCCTATATTCTGAACTGTACTGTGGCATCCTTAGCACCTACTGTTACTGTTACTGTTACAGAGATCTCTGTCGGTTCCCTCGTGGAACCACTACTGTTTACTGATTGATGGCCATCATTACTGTTCGGTCTTTAAGACCTACTGCTTACTGTACTGTTATGCTAATGGATGTACCACATATGACTGAAGGACTGAAAGACTGAAATACTGATTTAATGAACTGTTTTCATTACTGTAAGGACATTCATTCTAAACCTCTATACGCATTATGTTATTCACTGGGTGTACAGGCACCAGACCGGAGCTAGGAGCGTGGGGTAGACTTCCCTTTTTGTCAAGCCAACCACTGTGCCTGACTGCGAGGTTCCGAACCTGCCAAGCCATGGTTTAGGGGTGTTTTAAATTCCCTCGTCTGTCTCTGTAACTGTCTTGTTTACTGTATAGGCTGTATAGACTGATAACACTGTACTGTACTGTTTAATAGGGGTTAGACCCCTGTCCTGTTCTGACTGACTGTATATATATTGTGCATACTGTTCTGTACTGGTTTCATATGTATGTATGAAAAGTCCTGTTGTATATAGACTGTCACAGCTCATTGGACATTGTTTTATTACTATATTGGCTTCCGCCATGCCCCTGTACTCTGTTTTACTATCTTACTGTTAAGCAGGCCTTCGGTAATCTCGGATTACTGGCCGGTTACGGTGCTAAACCCATAGGGGCTGGTTTGGGTTGTGACATACCCTGATCCCTAAAACAGCGGGACTGCGTTTGCCTTTCGCAAATCTCCACCCCAGCCATGCCTTTGCCCTTTATTTCGCGCTTTAAAGTCTCTATGTCTGCTACCATCCCTTTTATCAACTCATCCTGCTCCCATCCCCGAACCTCTAGAACCTGGGTGTCAATCCGTCATCTTTGTCCATTGGGGCTTCAGGAGTGGCGAGGGCTTAAGCCCTGCTTTTCCAGTGCACCCCTGTGAGGGTGCCGTCGCTGCGAGTCTAAATCTGCTATAGGCAGAGCAAGAGGCAAGTCATCACGCCTCATATTCCCTTCTGGCGTCTGGCCATCAATGGTAAACTGTAGTAAATCTTCGTTGTGTGCCCTCGAAACTTACTGAAGGAAAACTAGATCAAAAGGTAAATTCTCTGATGCTTCCCATAAACGGCGTCAATGGTATGAGCACGAAATAATCTTCACTCATATAATCCTGTTAATCAAGCTTGCACTCCTCCAAACGTCGTTGTAACACCTGAAATCACAGACGTGAGCTAGCTGACGAGTGCGTGCCAGAAACCCTTCTGATGCCTAAGTTAGTAAATAGACTCCAGAGGCAAAAGCTCTGTGAATTTGAGTATAAGAATTGCAATATCTGGATAAGAGTTTGGTTTGAGCTTTTGTAGAATCCGTATGGCACAATCCTAGTGAGATTTTAACTCTCCTTAGTTGAGTCCTCCCAAGAATCTCATTCCTAAGGATAATGTTTATCCTTTGATACCCTCATCACTGCAAACCAAGTGAGATGGCTCAACTTTTTGCTCAGTCAGTGCAAATAACCGAGCCAATTTCACTCTATCAGACACCAATAATATCGAGCAACACGCATTGTCGTCCTAAGCCAACACCACATGCCACTATGCTATCATAGTGTGGCCTACCAAGTAGCTCGATCGGAACCTCATTCCACATCCCGTGAAACTATCTATGCCATAGCTCGGTTAATGCTTTGACCGTCATTAACTAGCTGGGCTTTTATTAGTCCGATCAACTATCTTTGACCGGTCTATCGTTTCCTCAGCCCAACACCGAGTTAGTTCTTGCTTTTAGATCGACCTAAGCTACATGGTCTTTTTCTACTTGGCTCAAACCCAATTTGGTTACACAAATTACCCTCTCAAGAGGTATTGATAATTTATTATAGTAGTTTGGTGGTGAGATTTTTAATTGAGAACTTTATTTATTTTATCTCTTTTTATCTCTACCTCATCATTTTATTCATCTCTTAGATTTCCTATTTTATTTTATTTTGCTTTAGTTCCAAACAAAATTCACATGGGTGCCATACCATACTTCTTTTTTTCTTTTCTTTTTTTCCCTCCAAGCAAATGTTTTTTTCTTTCCCTCCAAGCAAGTTTTATTTACCTCTAAGTAAATTATCTTTTCTTTCCCTCCAAGTTTACTTAAAGGCTACTCTTTATTTTGCCTATAAATTGGAGCTCACCCTCTCAACTTCTTTCTATTCTTCTTCTTCTTGGTCCATCTCTCTCTCTCTCTCTCTCTCTCTCTCTCTCTCTCTCTCTGTGATCAAAGTTTAGAGTTTAGATTATAAGTGTTTAGAGTGGGAATTTGCAATTTTATTAAGAGGAGAGTAGTAAGTTTTGTCAAACCTTACATACCGTATGTCTTAATATTTTGATCCACTACCTTTGGAGATTTATGGTGAATAGCAGATGATTAAAGTATGGGTGATAGAGGAATTTTGCATCAAGTGATCATGGAATTATTTTGAGGTAATTCAGGTGGTATACAATATGATTCCTATAAATCTCTTTGCAAATAGTATTATTTTAATAATATTCAATTTGTAAATTTGTACTCTATTTGTTTATACTGATCGTTTGATAAGTTCTATGAAATTATTCTTTATTGATTCATTTGATTACTCTGATCATTTGATAAAAATTCTGAAGTTATTCCTTTTTGACAGTGTTGATTTTTCTGGCAAAATGACGTGAAAATGCCCCATATATGGATCGAGTGGACCTTGCCAATTTCTTAAACCAATATACCCAGATAAGCGGTAATGCTTGGGTGAGGTGGGTCATGCCGGTCACTAGTCATGTACTGAGTAGGACTAGGTATTTGGTCCTATATAAGTTATCATATGTTGAGTGATTTGTCTGTGCAATTTAGTAAATTGTTTGATAATCGAAATGTTTGTGCTATGTCGTCATTATTGGATCCCTGTTAATTAATTCTCTATCCGAGCATTGATATTCCTATCGTATTGTATACTTCCCAAGTTAGTTTATTTTTTAGGTGCAGAGCAAATTAGTAGCAATTGGAGCTGAAACATATAAAAGGATTAAGCCCACAACTATGATAATATTTTTGGAGACATTTGTGTAATTTTTTTTAGAGATAATTTATATATTTGAAGTTATTAGTTTGTAAATTTGAGGTTTATTTGATTTATTAACGGCCTGGAACTTGGGGTGTTACAAATTATCACAAATATTATAACTAAATCACTTTCAGTTAGAATTTTTTTAAAAATAATAATGATTCATAACCAAACACCACATAATCTATAACAAAGATCTTTTCGATTATAATCAAAATAATAATCATAATACATCATAGCCAACATGCAATGAGTTATAAATAGAGCGCTCGGGTGATAAATCCAATTTTGGATTTTCATTGCCCAAAGGTCCAGGCACTAAATTACTTTGTCCATAAGGACAAGCTTCAATAAAATGACCAAACTAGCCATGTATATATTTTGTTTCCAAACCAAACCCTAAACACACCAATGCCTCTCTCTCTCTCTCTCTCTCTCTCTCTCTCTCTCCACAGCTCATCTCTCCTCACTCTCACATCGCCGCTCCACCACCGCCTCCGCCGTTCCACCACCGTTCGCTACTTAGTCACCACCCGCTACTCTCCGTCAGGTGATCTTTCTTGCCGAACACTTCTCTATCGCCGATCTCGGCTTCGGATGGTGCAATCGAGATCGAATTGTCTGAAAATGCTAGGGCTTGAGAAGGGGATTAGGTGTCAGCCTCCTCTCTTCCTTCCTAAGTTGCTCCGCTACCTCTATTTCTAGGGTTCTTCGTTCATTATCATCATTACCTCTTATTAGGGTTTCAAAACTTTACGCCCCTTATATATATATATATATGTATGTATGTGTTTGTATACCTTGATTTGATGTTTTATGAATATCAGAGATATGTACAGATATCTGTTCCTGAGACTCGTCGTCGCCACTGATCGAGATCTATCGCTATATCTTCCTCCTCCGATACCATGAGTCTCTCGTCTTTCTCGTCTCTCTCCTAAGTCTCATGCTCAAATCTGTATATATGAGTCGGCTAGTGAGGACCAGTCTTCTTCTTGATAGCTAAACCGATGGTCGTACCGTTCACCTGAGGAACCGCTGAAAGATTAGGCATATGGATCGAAGCCTGGTTTCCAGATAAATGGTTGACGTCAGCGCTTGGAACTACTAAGCGTAACGAAACTTGTATCGGAGCTGGTTTGGGTGCCAACATCATAATAACATTGGTAAGAGTCTACAAAGCAGCTAAGATCTCACTCTGAGTATCCTGAAGAGATTGTATGGCCTCCACTACAACACTGCTCTCGTGACCTTCAGCATGTGCTGCTTTGTCAAACCCTAGCTGCTGAGGCTACTAGTGAACCTCATTTTCTACCATTCTTTCTGGTGTAGTTTGTAAACTACTACGAGAATTGACCATCAACAAAGCTACCTCCCCAGTAGAGTCGCCAGAATATAGGGGGTTCAAAATGAACAATGATTATGAGAGTAATCAGAAAGGTAAAACTATGTTAATGAGTCAACAAATCTGGGAAGGTTAGAGAATGAGTAATTGGGTGAGAGTGGAGCAAGTAGCTCAAGAAGAAAGAAATGTCAGTGGAGAAATGGACAGCACCTTTCCAAATCCCTCAAAGTTCTCCTAAAGAGTTCTCTTAAAAGTGCTCTCCTCTTCTTCTTGAATTCTCAAACCTTGGAACAATGAGTCTATTTATAGGTTTTTTCCTTGGTACTAAAAGTACCAAGTGGCTAAATAGGGTGAAGACATGTGTCTCTAAGGATCACATAGAATATTCTATCTTGGACCACCAAGTTAAAGTTGCCACGTGCCCCTCTGCATGTACTATATATTATCTGTTTGGCGCAGGTGCCTCAGTAACTTCCTTTTTGAACCTCAACAAGTGCACTTGTAGCTATAATACATGCTGCTACACTTGCCTTCTCAGTTCAGTTTGGCCAAGACATGCATTCTCAATACTTTATAGTCTGCTATCAGCCATGTTCGTGTTTACCTCAATGACTCTTCCACCCTTAGCCACCTAACCACAAACTCCCAACTTCCCAGGGCATAGGCCATTACAAGGGTTATGCCTTGTACCAAGCCCAAGGGGGCTTCATTTTTCCTGCCTATGCAACCAAGGTAGGTCTATGACCTGGGTAAATGAGAAGGGAGTCCCTTGCTTTTGGGCTGTCATGCTCCCATCTTCGCGGGGTCACCACAGTATACTAGTATACAGGGGCCTGCTATTAGCTCTGACCAATAACCTTTGGGGCCTACTATCAACACTAAACTAGCGAGCTTCAAGGCCTGCTATCAATGCCGAGCTAATAATGTTTTGGGGCCTGCTATCAGCGTCAAGCATTAACCTCTACTTGTAGGGAGAAAGTGTCACGCCCCGAACCCGCCCCTAGAAGTTTGGTGACGAGACCGGCCAGTAATCCGTGGATTACCACAGGCCTTTCTATACATGACATAAATAAAAAGGGGCTCGCGGAAGCACATGCATAAACTATAGTCCAAGAGCTGTGCATTTATATGAACAAGTATATATATACATGCCAAAATGAGTTAATTACATAACATGATCCATAACACACATAATTACATGCCACAAAACAAAAGACAAAACTCTCCCTCACGGCCTTCCAGGCCTAGCCCCAGTTCGGAGGCCCTCAAAACTCCAGGTTAGGCTTCAAAACGGCGGCTCGGCTCGAGACTCCGCCTAGGCTTGGCTACCTGAATGCTCACCTATAATACATATAAATACAAATAATGAGCTAAAGCTCAGCAAGTAGCATTTAAGTAAAGGGTTAGTGAACGATGCCTAACATTTTATAAATCCATAATAAATATTCGTAACATAATCATTCAATAATGGCATATTCCACGGATTCATTCATAAACATTCATAATCTTCCATTTACATTCAACAGTCAAACGAGATCTCGTGACTAACCATGGGCCTTCATCTTCATGTTAAAACCCACAACTGATCAGGTCATGGGCCAGCATGTTCATGTCGCTCCCATGGCCTAACATTGTCTATGGATGCCATACTAGGTTCGCAAACAAGACATTCGTTCACAGAAAACTTTATCATTTCGAAACATATCATAACATATCACTTTTGAACATACTTTATAAGAACATATCATTTACAGAAATGTTACTTACAGTGGGTTTCCGGAACCGATTGTACGGTCTTCACGTTTTGTCCTGCAATTAACATTATCAAACATTTCTTAACATTCATTTCAAACATGAAGTCATTCTTACCTCTCTTTCCTTTCTTTCACTTTAATTCATGACATAACATTTCCTTTTCATTCACTCTGTGATCATGCATTCTCTTAGTCTTCTTATCTTAACTTAATTAAGGCTTTAGAATGATAAAAATGATATGAGAATGCCCAAAACATGCATTAGAACACTTTCCAAAATTTCCCTGAAATGGCCTTCCCGCTCGAGCGCCCACATGCCCGCTCGAGCGGACAGTTCAATCTGCCAAAAACCTCTGGGAAGCTGATTTCTGCGCTCGAGCGTGCTCCCTTCCGCTCGAGCGGACAGAGCAAACCTCCGAAACTCTGGTTCTTCTTCTCCCTTTCAAATTCCCATCTCTTCTTTACAAAATCACTTCTAATACATGAAATACAACTTCCCAAATAGATGATCAACACTTTAATTAAACCATCACATTCTCAATTCAATTCCATTTACATCAAATGTAAAGTCAACCCATGAATTAGGATGAAAAAGCCATAAACTTGAACATAGAAGCTTTATTTACAATTTCCATGGAGGTCATCCTCAAAACATGCAAAAGAACATGAATCATAACCATAATTTCCCTTTCCTTTCATTTACTTACCATGAGGTCATGAAGATTCAACTTAATTGCAAGAAAATAGAAGAGATCCTTACCTTAATGCTTGATTTTCCTTAATTTCCCTCTTGCTTTTACTCTTCTTCCCTTGAATTCCCTTCTTCTCCTTTGCTTCTCTCTTTCCACGATTTTCCTCTCTCTCCCTCTTAGATATTTCTCTCTTTTTGATTTGGTCAAAGGAGTTAAAAGCAAAACATCCTTATCTTTATATATATTTATATCAATTAAACTATTGTGCCAAAAAGATGTAAGCCAAACAAGGCCCTTCCCTTGCCATCTCATAAATAAACATTTGTGCCAAACTTTGCAAACCAAACGGGACTTAGCGAATCAGATAAATTTCAGTCATCAATTTATTTGTTCAGATTGTTCTAAATATTCCCGATGTCGCATAGGTATTTTCAATTTAATTTTCTGAACTCATTCTGGTCATTATTTTCAGTCCCGAAGTTGTCATTCCAACAGATAATCGTCAATTAAATCATATAAACACATAATTAGGTTCCAATGATGACGTCATACTGTTCCGGGTCATTACAGAAAGCCTCCCTCAAAGGCTGCTATCACCCGCGTGAATTTTTTCCCTCTACAGGTTAATTGTTGTGGTTGTAGTTACTGCAATAACTCTTTCCTTCGACAAGTTCAAATGGCAACGCTGACAGTATTAGAGATGGCGACGCTGCCTCAGTAACTTGACCGTGGCAAGTGATGCCTCTACAAGTTAGTTGTAGCGGTTGTAGTTGCTACAAAAATTCCTTTCCCGTAGCAAGTTCAAGTGGTGGCACCGACAATACTAAAAATGGTGGTACAATCAATACTAGAAATGGCGGTGCTAAGGCAATATGCCTCAGCAACTTGACCACTGCAAGTGTTGCCTCCACAACTTAGCTTAGTCATTTTATTGCGTGGATCCCATTTGGACCTTTGGCAGGTCGGACCTATTCCGGCCCTCTAGTTGACCCATTTTCCTTATTTTTTAGCCCATGCTCCTTTAATCATTCTTGCTCGTCTAATAGAGGCAACCTCAACACTCAAGTCCATCCTTAATTTCTATCCCTCTACAAGTAGGAAGCGAGACAAATCCATCTTCTATCTCTTTAAGCAGCAAAAACTCGAGCGTACATGGAGGCTATCAAGTGGGCAATCACAAATCACTTGACTGCATTATCCATTTTGACAGATTGCCAAGTTTTACTTGATATTTGAATTGCATCTGTAAACTAGAGTGAAACATGCTTGTTGGTATTAACAATATTAGGAGGTTTAGTACTAGTTTTACCTTAGTATTACTAAAGTTCTGAGAATTGTAATTGAACCAGCTCACAAGTTGGCTAAAAATGTACTAAATTCTACTAGTTTAAAATGTAATTATGTCAATATTCTCAACAAAAAAAAAAAAGCAAACAAACAAACAAAACAAAACATAAAAGAAGTATCTCCACTTGTTTGTCTTCCCCAACATTTTGTTGATAAATCTACAATATCTAGGCAAGTACTCTACATCAAAAAAAAAAAAAAAAAAAACTTTAATGTAATAGTATTAGTTTAAAATATTTTTAAATTATGTAGTTACTCTTCCGAATTTTTTTTTTTTTTGGGTGGAAAGTTTAATATGCACCCCCTCTCCCCTTTGAGAATTTTTTTTTTATCATTATTATTTACATTATATGTTTTAATGTATTCACCTCATTAGATTTGAATTATCCAATCATCTCTAGATATTAATAAGCTATGTTAAACTTTTTAACTTTTCAAGGCTTTCCATGAACCACCACTTGATTTTTTTTAGTTAGAAGAGAATTCCACCCTAGTGAGCCACAGAATAATTTTTAATTACTACTCCTTTTAAATTAGAAGATAATTTGAAGCAGATCTTATAGATAATGCCGCTTTAATTGAGAGCCTAGTCCCATTGGACTCTCCGTTAGATCGCAATCGCATTCGCAATCGGACTACTTGTTGAGGGCTTCCAGCACACGGATGAAAAAACAACAAAGGGTGATCCGGTGGGACCATGTTTTTCTAATCAAGAATAATAAACAGAATAGGAATTAACTAATTATCTTATCTTTCGAAAATATCAATGTGAGATTCTGACTCCGTTTGGTAGAGTTATGGGGAAGTGATTATAACTTATAATTTAATAGTTTATACTTTATAACTGTGAACATAAGTTGATTTTTGACTTATAAATTAAGTTTCTCCTCCCCCACTCAAAGAATAAGCTGATTTTTGACTTACAAAAAGCTATAAGTTGTATTGTTAAACTGAACCAAACACATCAAAATAACTTAAATTAAGTTAAAAGCTGAAATAAGCTAGAAATAAGCCTACCAAACAGGGTCCTGTTCACCCAATAATAAGGGTTCATGTAATTATTAGTAAAAAATAAATAAAAAATTACAAAATATAATTGGTTGGGTACACCTTCACGTATTGTTATAAAAAAAAAATTAGATAATTTTTGTGAACGAGTAAAATCCTATTAGGAAACAAATTTGGGTTGTTAGCCAAAATCCCTTGTTGGGCCTTTTTTTGGTGAAAATAACAGTCTCAATTTTTTTTAATTTGTAAACTCTTTCAGGAATATATGTTTCTTTTGAGAAGGACAAAAAAAATTGTTTTCATTTTTTAATAGATGATCTTACCTTTAGATATATACGATATAATTACGTTCTTTTAACGGTATTACTTTTCATCTTCAGTGTTGTGTTATGATATTTTTTTAAAAGTTTGGAAGATTGAATTGTTATTTAGTATATTGTTTTGTTTTTTTGGAGTATTGAGCAGTGTTTGGTATTTAATTTTCAAACTTTAATTCAAACCTTGTTTATTGTATTTGGTGTGGTTGAATGTATTGGAACATCAAAATCATAGGGTATTTGTAATCTCCAGTTTGGTATTTAATTTTCAATAAATTCTATTAAATAAAAAATTCTAACAATAAGGTATTTGTAATTTTCCAAACTACACCGAATATATGATTTGGTGTGGTTGAATGTATACATTACAAATACCCTATGATTTGGTGTGGTTGAATGTATTGGAACATCAAAATAAAATAAGTGAATATATTTGGTTGAAAGAAATAAATGTGTATAAATTGACAATTTTATCCTTGAGACATGGTCATGTGTCATGCATGTGATCAATTTCCGTCAAAAATTGACAGCCGTCACTAATTGTCCTTAATTGACACAAATTTAACAATTTAAGATCAAATAAGTTACAATTAAAAAATCACGAATTAAATTGATACAAGAATAAATTTCAGGGATTATTGATGTAATTTGTCTAAAGTTTTTCTTGTGAGATTGGAGATTGAACAATATGTATTTCGTTTTGTTATGATTATTTTTAGGAAAATTGCAAATATGCCCCTAAAGTTTGCTTAAATACGATTTAATTCTGAAAATTACATTACATCCCTCGAAGTTTTTAATTTCATAACAAATAAGCCTTTTTATTAATAAATTATTAAGTCAATTAATAATTTTTAATGATATCAGTAATTTATTTCAATTAATAATTTAGATAATTTTATCGTTATATAGAAGAACAATTAGGAATTTCATTTTTTCAGTTAATTCTGTTAAATAAAAAATTCTGACAATAGGGTATTTGTAGTTTTCCAAACTACATTGGACAATTCGTATTTTAAGCAAATTTCAAGGGATGTATTTATAATTTACCTTTATTTTTTTATTGAATAATGATGTTTTGTTTGTTGTAAGATTAACTTTATACTTGTTTGTTTTGGTAATACGTGACTTGCGTTTTTATTTGTTGATGCTTTATTTAAAAGTAATAATAAAATTTTACTCTGATTTGCAATGACATCTATCTTTTGTTGTTGATACTCTGTTTTAAATTAATACTCTGGTTTGAGTTTTGTTTGGTGACAATCTGTTTATAAATGATAGTATAATTTTATTTTGATTTGTTCATAAAATTGACAATAACAATCTGGTTTGAATTTTGTTTGGTGACAATAAAGTTTGACATTTTGTTTCCGGATGGTGGTAAAATTTTATTATAATATTATATTTTTTGTAATTGTGTATTAACAATTATAGTCACTATAGTGTTTAGTGATGATGATGATATTTTACTATTTAAAACTAAAAATTTATAGTAAAATTTATTGTGAATCAAAGTAAAATTTTAATGTGATATAATTTTTTTTCTTAAAAGAATTCCATGGCTTATTTGATAAATTTTGATAAGAGAATTCAAAAAATATTAATTTTATAAAAAAACAACATCTAAGTCAAAAATTATATCATTTTAAAATTTAAAATATTAAATTACATAAGGATATTTTGATAACAGTGATGTGTTTTGGAATTTTTAAGAAAAAATTTTGAAAAAATTACTATTAAGTGGTATTTTAAAACATATTTGTAAATACATGAAATAGTTTAAAATATTAATTATTAATCTCCATAAAGTTTACCATGGTTGTGTAATTTTGTTTCCGACATGTACAATGAACAATAATTTTCCCAAAATTTTTTGTACTTATCTTTAATAAATGAAAGTTTTATTATAAGGAGATTTTGACCAAATTTACCTGCAAAATTATTTATTTTTAATTAATTCGACTTTTTGCTATCTATGTTCATTCTTTTAATGAGCATTTAATTTTATTTTATTTTACTTTTTTAAAGACTTTAAATGAAATGATTTGATAGAGTATAATTAGTAATTATCTGGATTATTTTTAAGGTTTATTGGTGGTAAATTCATTTATTCTTCTCTTTTTTTTTAATCAAAAATAAAACTTCAATTAATATGATAAATCAGTACATAGTAGTCAATACAACAAACTAGCTAACTAGTCGATCATGGTTACAAATAGAAATGGAAATCAAAATAAAGTAAAATATTTTTTACTGCCTAACCATTATCAAAAGTGTGATGTCCCAGATATAGTACCCGCCTTATTCTCCTTTTAATTTTGTTTAATTTCTAAATTTTGGGACTTTGATTTCAATCTGAGATCTCATCAACCATGTGAGTTCACCACGTTCCAAAATTTTCTTGTGTTAACATCTTAAACCAGCTTCGAAGTCTAATCTTCTTGTTTCGAGTGCAGAGGCAAATTGGGGTAGAGAAAAGTCTAGTCAAAACTTAGAATCACATCCGATAAACAAAACCACACGTGCGGGAAAGGAGCCGCACGTGTGGGGTGCAGTGTTGCATGTGCGGTGATAGGTAGAGTTTTGAGGCACAGCTTCTGGAATAAAAGCACGTACGGGGGAAGAAAACCGCACGTGCGGAGGAGAGGAATTGCACGTGTGGCAAAAGGCCCACACATGCAGCAAAAGGCGTGCACGTGTGGGAATGCATAGTGAATCTGAAATTTCCTTTTTATTTCTTTTCCTCTTCACTTCTATCATTTTTTCCTCTCTCTCTCTCTCTCTCTACTTTTATCTTTTCTCCTCCTCCTCTCTACATTTACTCCACCAACTTTACATTTCCTTTGGTTTCTCCAAAACCATTAGGATTTTAACCCTATCAAGGGTTACATCTTGTGTGGTGGATATTGGCTTTCGACACTGAGTCTTAGGGCTTTTCTCACCTCTTCTCTCCAAACTCAAGGTAAGAAATTTCTTAGAATTATATATATGATTTTAGCATATCTTGACTTAGTATTGATGTGATTTTTGTGTTGAAAGCTTGGGATTTGAAAATGTTGAGTTTTGGAAATGTTTGAAGAGTGATTCCTCTCATGGTTTTTGCATAAATTAGTTGTTTTATGAATTTATGAGACTCTTGGGAGTCCATTGATGGAAGCATTTTTGTAAATGAGAGAAATGTGTTTTTGAAGAAAACTCTAGATTTTTTTGGAAATTGGGGAAAAGTTGATTTTATGAAAAACTTATGCAAATGTTGGGTGATGGGTTGTTTCACACACCAAAAATAAACTCTAAATTGTACCAAATTCCTTAGAATAATAGTAAGTCCAGGTATCGATCCACATGGACAATTGTGAAATTAAACTAATTTAATTGTTAAATTCCTAAATTAATGTTGATTGAAGAGATGGTTGATTCATAAACTAATCTAATAATAAATAAAACAAACTAAGAGATTAAACTAGCAATTATAAATGAAATTGGAACTACCGACTATGGAAAAATCTAGGGTAATGAATTCACCACTAGTTACATAAATAAGGTTTCAATTTGAAAATCAATTATGTTATGGTTCGAACGAAATAATACTTCGCAACTACAAGCTTGAAGCATTGATCAAGAAAATTATCACGTTCAATGTAAGGGCACGAACCATCTCAAGTAATACGAGTCGTTCGCTCTAAACTAGGGTAGCAACACAACTCGTCCCTCGTAGTATGGCTCGTCTCATACGTGGATATGAAATAATGGAAAACCATTGTATAGAAAGCATTCAACAATCACAGAAATCAGAATACTTAAAGAGATAATGGAAAATATATATTTGAAACTTCTTAAACACCATACAATTTGTTCAAACCTTTACATAATCAAAAAGCAAAGAGAAAACCCTATTTACTTGGCTAGGATTTCATCAAAACCCTAGAAAGAAGAGCCTAGTCACTCATAGAGGAGTGGGAAAAAGTAAAAGAAGAAATTACCTTTGAAGCTTGAGAATCCCTTTTTTCCAAACCCTAGTCTTTTCTCTCTCTTAGAATTTTCAGAACCCTAATCCAGCCTCTTTTCTGTCTTTCTATACCTCTAGCCTTTTCAAATAGATTCAAAATATCGCACACAATTTTCAAGGCACAATCGCACGTGCGAGAAACACCACCGCACGTGCGGAGAAGGTTTCACACGTACGAGAAAAACCCTTCGCACGTGCAATTTTTGCAGTAGCTGATTGGCTAATTTGGTTGGGCCGCACGTGCGGGAATGGTCCTCCGTATGTCCGACAAGCTCTTTTCTGGCTAAAATGCTGTGTTTTTGGTCATTTTGTGCTCCATCCACATCCAACCTGATTAGCATTAAACAGACATAAAATATACAATTTGCTTGGCAAGTAAGATTAAGGGATCCTAATTACCGGCCTCAGTGTTGCACAATTCGGCCTTAATCAGTGGGATTTCCATTGAAAAAATCACAAACTTTCATAAGTACTGTTAAGACACCCATGAGATGGATGGGTTCTCATGTTGAGAAATTTCCCTTGTTAGCATGGTTGAAATATGCTTATATTTTGAAATTTGGTTTTGATTGTAAATATGGAATATCGTCATATGTCACGTATATATACATATATATATATTGTTGGATGATTTCGAGGAATATTAGTAATTGAGATGATTTTGTGAAACGTCCTCAAAAAAAATAGTACAATAAATATAATCCAAAGCATACATAATTGATAACATAAATCAGAGTAAATAGTCTTTTCATTTCATGAAGTTAATGATACAAAAGAATTTAACATAAATAAATGTCCTATTGGCTTACATCTTTCCAAGCTTCGACTTGGTTACAACAAAAGAGAGACTAGGTCTTACAAATAAACCCTTGGCTATACAAAAAGTATATATAATCAAAACAAGAAGCTCGTGCTTTCAAAAGTGCCTCCCAGGTATTGTCTTGGCGGAGGCATGCCCTCAATACCTAAAAATGTTATCCCCAAATAGGGTGAGCCACAGCCCAGTAGGAATCATTTAACACGGTATATGAAACTTAGCAAAGATATAAGTACACTATGCATACACAACGTCAGTGATAGAACATCCACACTTTATATAGTCATAAGATATCAACTTCAATTCTTAATCCATTTCCATTCAATTCGTTTCATTACGTAAGCCAATTTCATTATTTCTTTAACAATCCAAATGAGACTACAACTCATTAGTTCTACAATCACATCATCAACGTATAAACACTTCAAACTTTCCTTTCACGGATATTTCGTCCACGGGAAATTGTCAAACGGAACCCATGTAAACTTAGGCTATACAAGCACTATAATTGCCATTTTACGGATATTTCGGCCGCGGGATTGGCACCCATGTATAATTTCGAGACTTTCACCCAGAACACTCTGGCCAACTTAATTATAATGGAGTTCATTCCCTTTCTCTTCCCAAACAATCATTCATACATATGCAATGTATTAAATACATAATCATACGTAGAGCACATCCTCTTTCTACTCCCAAATAATCATACGTATACAATGTATATAAACATAGTCATATTCAATGACAACCACAAGAGATTAGTTTCAATTCACCTAATCTGCATGCAATTTCTACAACAATCATAGCTATCCTCCACCGATAGCCCAATACAGTTATTTCTAGACAGATATGCAATCTCATGACAGATAATTTATCAAAATTTCCAAAGATGTGAAGTATTATATGCTCAATTCCACCATCTATTCCAACACTTGCTCAATTTCATGTTTACCCCACCAATTTCAATTATTTATATAAAATAATTATGATAGTTATTTTAGGGCAAAAATTTCCTTTTTCTAAATATCAACCCAAGCATCAAACTTAACCATTTTGACCAAACTTAATCTCATTTTCACAACCTACATTCATTTATTTCATATTCAACAACAATCCATTTTTCCATATCATATCCAAACCCTAGGTTTGCTTGAAATACCCTCAAATCGCATCATTGTTACATAAAAGATAAATAACCAAGCTAAATATCATATGAAGGTATAGAAAATATCTCTACCTCAAAGGAAGAAGATGAGCCACACGAGAGAGAAACTCCAAGAACATCGAAACCCACTTCTGTTTAGTTCAAAATGTAGATCTTGAGATACTCTAACTTTTTCTCAAAGGCACTAAGGTGAAGAGATCGACGGATCTAGATGAAATCTAAGAGAGAATGGTGAGTTTTAGAGAGAGAATGTGTAGATCTAGGTTTTTGGAAAGTTTTAGAGAGAGAGAAATAAAAAAGTGATTCAAAACATCATCTTCACGGACTGTTATACACATAGTTCGCTCGAGCGTAGAAAGTGACACTCGAGCGTTAGACACAAAGTTCCGCTGGAGCGTGAGAAATTTCACTCAAGCATGGAATACACATTTCTATAAGTTTTGCAGACAAAGGGCCCCGCTCGAGCGTAAGACCTGACGCTCGAGCATCCAATGCACTCTTCCAGTGTTTGCAGGTCTGCAAAAATACTGAGAGTTGACAAGTCCTACTCGAGTGCAAGAATAGCTACTCGAGCGGAGGAACAAAATTTGTGAAGCCCGCTCGAGCGCAAAAATGCCCGCTCGAGCGGAAGAGCCAAAATCTAGGCATCACAGGTTTGGAAATACAAGCAACCAACCTATTCCAAACGCACAATTACAACCCGATAACCAAATTAAAAGGGAGACAAGGGAAACAAGATATGTATAACCATTCTAAATCATACCAACTCGAGTCCAGAATACGATAGATAACGGGTCAAAACCGGAATCGCTATATTTTGAGAATTGTTGAACATTATGTTAACATTGAGAGAATGTTGTAAATTTAGGAATTTTCTTATTAAGGATAAATACAAATGTAATTGCATTCCATTTCATTCATCACATGACTTTTGAACAATATTTTATTAAAGCTATGATTTTGGAAAGATTAGGTCATTGTTTTGAGATGACTTTTGAAACTTAAATTATTTTAGGGTAAATACGGTTGTATGTCCGGATAGGGGATGTAGTTTGAGAATTAAGTTGGCCTAAGTGTCTATAGTGAAAGACCAAAAATACACGCAGGGCAAGTACCACGTGCCTTCCGGTTAAGAGCCAGTAAAGTGGGTTTGGTAGAGTCTTGAAGGACCTACTTGCAAATTGTTACGACCCGCTCCCTATACCCAAGGGTTAAGTATCATGATGGCCAGTAACTGAGGTTACCTCCGGCCAATTCTTAAACAAATAAATAAACGCGAGCGGAAGTAATATTTAAGTAAGGGTACCAAAATAATCATCGGAGCTTCTATTTTTATTACAAAATTATATTGACCAAAAAGGCCGATATTTACATATAAAAATATCATAAAAGTGTTGTGTGTGTGTCTATTCCGCCGCCCGCATCTTAGACTTTCCAAAAGCTATTTCTGAATTGTATTGTTTCTTGAAAATTGGTAAACAGCTATAAGCACATGGCAGAGTGAGAAATATTATACCAAGAGTATAAGGGACACGAAATAACCATGGATAGTTAGTTAAGCCAAAACATTTAGATAACTTAGTCGGAACAAATAATCCTTTAAGTAGCAAAACTGAGATTATGTAAATAAATCATTTAAGTGGCAGAAGCTGAAATACATAAACTATGTAAGTAAATGACCATAACCACGGTACTGAATAGAACAAAACAGAGGTCACAGAAGTGACAGTTAGAACAGAGGTACGGATTCAAGAGGTGGCTCGTATGGATTCTAGAGGTGGCTCCCACAATAGTGTAGCACTTAGCTCCGCACAGTACTTTGGTCCGCACAGAACACAGGTACGGATTCAAGAGGTGGCTCGTACAGATTCTAGAGGTGGCTCCCACAATACTGTAGCACTTAGTTCCGCACAGCACTTTAGTCCGCACAGAACAGAGGTCAATGAATCAGAGGGCCACAAAGTAACCAAACAGAGGCCAATGGTTATTTAAGTCTCCAAAGGCGTGGGACTCCCATGGTGGTACTTACAAAACATAATTGTATATAAGGTCATAGCCAAATATTCTTTAAAATATAAACAGACATATCCATGGGTTTCCTTTTAAGCAAATAGGGTTCAGAAATAAAACCACGTAACTGAAACCTTTATAAAACATAACTTTTATTAATATACTAATAAAACATAACTTGTGTAAAACAGATTTTGGTAAGTCAAAATATAAGTAAAATACGTTTGGTAACTCAAGGTATAATATAACTCACATTATCTTTAATACCTTACTCTTTCTTTCCACTATTAAAGACCCTTTTAACTTCCACCATTCTTTCCTTCCTTTTTTTCCTTTCCTTTTCCTTCTTTCTCTCTTCTTTCTTTTCTTTCTCTCTTCCTTTCTTTCTTCTTTCTTTTTCTTTCTTCTTTCTGTTTTCTCTCCAGGCGTGACACGCCTCCCTATTTATAGGGGAATAAGGCACTACGTGGCAGATTCGATAATGATTTCACAGATTCGTTCTTATCCTTAAAAGATATTTAAGATAATTACTCTTTGACCCAATATTTTAATATAATTATATACATAAATTAGTTCCTAATTAAATTACACTTTATCTTATACTAACAGAAAATTAATTATTTATTTTGCTATCACACCCATTATTATTATTTATATTATCCATATTATTATTATTTATATTTTGACCCCTAAACTTTTAATAATTATATTATTTTACAAAATTACGCATAATAATATATAATAAATCATATATTTTCTTAACTGAGATTAAATAATATTAGTATAAATTCGATAGAATAATTAAAAATCTGGGTTGTTACACAAATACCAACCTAGGGATTACCTGAGTCGTATTACCACTCTATATTGTGATTTTATTACATTGATATATTAATGTTTTCGAAATAAGCATTGTCATCATATTTCAAAGAGATAAGAACTCGTGGTTTTGAAGCATGGCATGGCATGGCATTGCATGCATACTTTAAGACTACTTAAAACATATATATTTGTTAAGATCTTCCTATTGGGTTTTGTGTTAACCACTAGTGGATTTGTGCAGGAAATGACATGGTGATTCCACCTTAGTGAAGGCTAGTAGATGTTTTGTTTTTGTTTTTTTTTTTTTTTTAGAGCGCAAGACTCTTTTGCTTATTTATTATATTTTATACAAGCCAAGGACTTATGTGTATGGGTTGTAAACCATTTATTTGTAACTAGGTTTAAACCTTAGAACTTGTGGCCCGAGGGGATTTATTTTGTATTTGTTTCTTTTGTTATTTATCTATCTCACATACTATAAATTCATACCTTAGAGGAGATTGAATATGTAATTGTATATGGACCTCTTTTGTAAATCTCTTATTTATCAAGGAATACAACTATAGAGATTTGATTAGTTAATAATGATCGGAGTATTATGATTATTTAACTGAGATGGATTAAATCAGGGTTATCATATGTTAATTATTTGGAGACGTTACAAAAAGGAAAGTGGGTGTCTCCATAAGCATGGATACGAGAAAATGCCATAAAACGTGCCAGCAATGGAGATATGACATTAGGTTCAAATATTGATCATTTTTTTAGATAAGGACATGATTAATTAAATTGTTTGATAAGAATGATAAATTATTGTTTTAAAATTTTTTTGTTATTTTTCATTATTTCCCATTATTGCCAAATCGCTGCTAAACCATCACCAACATCGAAAAAGTCACTAGAGGTGGCCAATAGCGGCGATTGGTGATAGTGGTGATGTAGATAGATAGAAAGATTGAGTGAACAAATAAGTAACACATGGACAAATAAAAAGATGACACATAGATAGACATGTGAACAAATAAGTAATGTGGACACATAAGCGGGATAATGGACATATATACACATAAGTACAAATAATATAGTCTTTCAAATTGTTTTATCTAAGGTAAGAGATATGTATGAATTTGTGCATTATTGTTTTCTTTGTGTACTGGGTTTTTATGGATTTTTTACTAACTTTATTATTGAAGTGCCCTTCTGGTTGACAACCAACTAAGGGTGGACAAAGATTTTGTGTTTATGCAAACCCGGCCCGATCGTAACATCAAGTCTCTATATCTACCCAAGCCCAGTCTAAAAAATAATTATAAATCTTAAGCACACCTATCGGGTCATATGTTAAAAAAATTAAATCATTCTATAATTAAATTCAATCACATATTATATTTCTTAAATATATATTTTGACATCATTATAAATTTTTATAAAAAAATTGTATATAAATTGAAATATTTCTTAAATAAATTCAATCACACATCACCACAAATGTGAGTTTTAATAAAATCAATAAAGATAAAGTTTAGATCCTAACAAAAAAAATATTTTTTAATGTATTATAAATAAATAAATAATTAATTAATTTAATAGCGGCTAGGCCGGACTGAGTTAGGTTAAAAGTATAAATCCCAAGCCGCTCATCAATATTTCAAACTGAAAATTTTGGCCCAGCCCGACCTTATAGGTCAAAGCAACCTTTCCAAGTTCTAGAAAAATAGGACTGGGTTGGGCAAGTCGGATAAGCCGACAGACTAATTGTCATGACTCAAACCCGCCTCTATAAGTTTAGCGTCGTAACCGGCCAGTAATCCTTGGATTACCTAAGGCCTCCGAATAGAATAACAAATAATAAGGGGCTGTGTAGACATATAGGATAGAAATTTTCACAATAAAACTTATATATATACACTTGTGACGTCATAGATATAGTAGCCTTACGTCACCTATATACACAAATAAAGTCAAAAGGGGACCAGCCCAATACAGATGTAATAGTCAAAAGAAAATTGTTCATAGCTTCAAAGGACAACAAAGTCTCAAACATATGCCATATAAACTTGAGTTGATCACAAAAGAGAACCTCCTCGGGATGCACAATAGCTGGCTGACAAAACAGAGACTCTAGGTAGCAGCTTAGACTTGATCACGCGCCTACTCATCTACATACATAATATAAATAGTGAGTGGAAGCCCAGTGAATAATAACAAAGTAAAGGTTTTGATGAATGATGTCCGTAACAGAAACAGAGTCTTGTACATAATCAGATTTCAAAGCAGAACAGTTTCATATACATAATCTTATTTGTATTCCAAGTCTATACATTTCACATGATAGTACGTGGTACACTCATTAGCGTTAACAAATCTAATGACTCATGAAGGGACGGCCGTGAAGGCATTCCGATGACCCATAAAGGGACGACCATAAAGGCATTCCGATGACTCATGTGCACAGAGACGTTTCCGATAACCCATAAAGGGACGCATATCATATGATGCTAAGAATGCCACAAATACATTTTAGAAACTTGGAAAATCATTCATTCAAACAAAACATAGCAGTTCAGAAACTGATCATTACATATCATCAGAAATAATTAAAGTTAAACATAACTTTACAAAGTTATTACTCACAGATGGCTCCGATAGCAAAATAGAGAAAGCGGGCGATTCGGATAGTCTATGGCGCGTGACCTACACAAATACATAGCAGATACATATTGAAACACACACTCAGAATATACTTAACTCATTACGTTTCGTTCTTAGTGTGTTTCTAAATCTTATCCTCATTATTATGTCTTAATCTTGGCCTAGGAATGCCTAGGATGCAATGAGGATACTAAAATGCACTTGAAAACATTTAGTCAAATATGCTAGAAACAAGGGTCTCGCTCGAGCGCAACTTCCATCACTCGAGTGGATGTCCAAGCATGTAAGTGGTCGTTCGAGCATAACTTCATTCGCTTGAGTAGTCTGTAAACTTTGCAAAAGTACTGGTTGCTTGATTTTTTCGCTCGACGTATGCTCGACAGTAGCTCAAGCGTAAGACTGAGGTCTTCGCTCGAGCGCAACTCTTGTCACTCGAATGGTCTGTAAAAATTATAAACTTCTAGGAGCATGCATTTTACGCTTGAACCAACTTTTGGTCGCTCAAGCAGGAGTGCCAAAGAAAGAGTAGTCACTCGAGCGCAGGTTCTGCCGCTCGAACAGAGAGCAAACTTTTGAAATTTCCAAATTTGCTCCCAAGCTCAAAACTCGAATTCAAAGCCACAAATCATGTTCTTTTGGGCCAAAATCTTGAGAACACATGTGTAAACTTGCAAAACATCATGAATTCAAAACCATTTCGCAAAATCAAAGCCCAAAAGCATGCTAATTGAATCAAACCAAACTTAAAATGGTGAAAACATAACATGCATGTATTAATTCATGTTCTACACTTTGAAAACATGATCAACGAATGTTAAATGATGTGAAATGAGACCAAATGTCAAAACCATACTAGAATGAACACATGCACGTATAAATTTCTTGGAAACAACCTCAAAACATGACAAAATGAGCATGCAAGCATGAACCATGTTCAATTTTACCATCTAAATTAAATTCTCTTTGAATTATGCAAAAATTAACTTAAACTCATAGAGTGTGAGTTAATTCCTTACCTAAAGTCCACAATTCCCTTAGATTCTATCTATGCTTGACTAACTATCACCAATTCTTGATCAATCTAAGCAATTCTCCCTTAGACCTCTTGGATTTGATCTCTTTCCTCAGTCTCTCTTTCTCTCTCAAGAGTGAAGTTACAAGAGTGTAAGGTGTCTCAATAGTGCTAGAAGTGGCCTTAAATAGGCTTGATTAGGGAGCTCTAATTAGGCTAAGTAATGGCAATTATTATATTATAATTATTTCGTTCTGAATCGAATTTCAATTCAACGTACCATAAAATTCTAAAAATTCCACACAACACATATACCAAGTCAATTTCATGATCGGATGCTGATAAGGCCTTCAATTCGCAAAAAATAACATAATCTCAAACAGATATTCCCATGGTAAACAGATAGAAACACAAATAATGCAACACATATGCAATTAATTCAAAATTTCATCTCAATTACTTATTAGACATACTTAATCATGGATTATCCGTTAATCATGGGTCGGGGTTGTTACAGTCTTCCCCCCTTAAAGAGTTTGGTCCTCCAAACTCGAATTACCTTCATTTTGGAAGAACATTAGGTCCAAAGAAAACAAATCAGGGTATCCCCTCATCATATCTTCCTCCGTCTCCCAAGTTGCATAGGTTCTTCCGTAGTTCTGCCAATCAACCTTTACCAGTGGGATTTCCTTGTTCCTTTTGATTCGACGATTCACAATCTGTATTGGCCTCTCTTCGTATGTATAGTCATCTTTCAGAAGCATATGAGTCGGTTCAATCACATAGAGTGGATTTCATAAATAATCCCAAAGCATTGAGACATGAAAAACATTATACATATGTTCCATGACCGGCGATAAGGCTACCCGATACGTCACTGGATTGATATTTTCAAGGATTTCATATAGCCCAACATATTTCTGTGCCAATTTGCCTTTTACTCCAAACCGCGTTTGCCCTTTCATAGGAGTCACCTTGATAAACACTTGGTCCCCGACTTCATATTCTCAATCTTTTCTTCGAACATCCGCGTAACTCTTTTGGCAGCTCTGTGCAGTTTTCAATCTCTGCTAAATTAATTTCACATTTTCAATTGTTTCTTGCACAAGTTTCGGTCCCAACAAAGGTCTATCGCCTACTTCGGCCCAACAAATCGGAGATCGGCATTTCCTACCATACAATACTCCATAAGGAGCCATACTGATACTTGAATGATAGCTGTTGTTGTACACAAACTCAGCCAAAGGTAGATAAGTCTTCCAATTTCCTTGGAAATCTAATACACACATTCTGAGCATATCTTCCAGGGTTTGGATAGTTCATTCTGATTGGCCATCTGTCTATGGGTGATAAGCACTACTCAATTTTAAATCAGTTCCCAAAGCTTGCTGTAAACTCTATCAGAATCTTGAAGTGAACTTAGGATCTCTGTCAGAGACAATAGATACTGGCACACTGTGCAATCTTACTATCTCATTTACATAAATGTTAGCCAATTTATCCGCATTATACAAAGATTTGATAGGCAAAAAGTGGGCAGATTTAGTTAAACGATCTACAATGGCCCAAATAGAATCCATACCTTGAGAAGAGCAAGGCAATCCCACAATGAAGTCCATAGTAATATACTCTCATTTTTGTTCCGGTATTGGAAACGGCTGAAGCAACTCAGCAGGTCGTTGATGTTCGGCTTTAACTTGTTGGCAATGCAAACATCCAGCCACAAAATCAGCAATGTTTTTTTTCATTTCAGGCCACTAGAAATTATGTTTCAAACCCTTCTACATTTTTGTGTTTCCCGGGTGCATAGCAAACTTTGAGTTGTGAGCTTCAGTCATAACACGTGTTCGCAAATCCAGACAATCCAACACATAAAGTCGATTCTGAAACTTCAACACATTGTTCTCAAACACAATCCTGGCCTTGGTTTTGAGTCAATTTCATCAACAATCTTCTTCAAAAATTCATCCTGCAATTCTCTTTCTTTAATTTCTTCAAGTATGGCAAGTTGGGCAGAAATAGCGGCTAAGACTCCACCTTGTTCTCGCAACACAATTTCAATCTCATTTCGTTCCAAGTCACATAACAATTCTTTCTGACCAGTGAGTGAACATGACAAATTCCCAATTGATTTCCAGCTCAAAGCATCGGCAACGGTATTTGCCTATCTTGGATGATATAGGATTTGCAAGTTATAATCTTTAATCAACTCTAACCATCTTCTCTGTCTCATGTTCAATTCTTTTTAGGTGAAGAAATATTTCAGGTTTTTATGACCAGTATACACCTCGTAAGTCGCACCATATAGATAGTGGGTTTTTATGACCAGTATAGACCTCGTAAGTCGCACCAACATAAGTCACAGTCAACACGCAACATAAGTAACCCAACATTTCATATAGAAATATTCCAGGTTTTTATGACCCTTTTCGTAATAGCTTCTTGGCTTTCACAAAAGAGATCAAATACGGTACCATTCCCAACAAATACAAACTCAAGCATACCAAGTGGTCGAAACACAACAGTTTTATTCACACAATCAATGGTTGCACAATACTTCGTTAACCAATCCATGCCCAATATACAGTCAAAATGGTCAATGCTCAAAGGCAGCAAATCAACATACAATGCCATATCACCAATCATAATAAAACATGCTGGATAAACATAAGCACATATCATAGAACCTCCAAATGGTGTAGACACAGATAGTAAACAGTTCATAGGTTCCAAAGGTCTAATTAATTTCTGAGAAAAAACATGCGATACAAACGAGTGGGTAGAACCAGAATCTATCAAAACATATACAGTTTGGGTACAGATGAAAATTATACCTGACACCACAGACTCGGTGTTCTATACACCCCCTGGCACCAGTGTGAACACTCTCCCTTGTCTTAGCGTTTCATTCCCGGTATTACCCCTGGCATTAGTTCTGGTATTTGTCCTTACGGGAGCAGATCCAACTGAACTTGCTGCGAGGCAATTGGCATTCTCGGACCGAACTGGACAATCTCTCATCATGTGGCTCGTTTTACCACATTTAAAACAAACACCCATTACTCGATAACAAATGCCTTTATGTTTCCTTCCACAATCCGAACAAATTGGTATAGACCCACTACTATGACTAGAGCTACTGAAGGATCCCATGTTTTGTTTCTTACTTCCAAAGGAGTTGCCCTTTCGAAACTTGTTTCCCGACCTTTTACCTCTCCATTATGTTATTGTTGGGGCCTTGCCTTGCTTCATAGCTGCTAAGGTAACTTCCGCCATCAATGCTCTATCTAATACTTCCACATATGTAGGCAACTTCAAGACGCCAACCCGGTCAAACACTTCCAAAGTCAAGCCTCCTTCAAATTTTCATGCCTTTTTACAATCGGTACCCACCATGTGTGAAGCAAACCTAGCCAATTCAATGAACTTGGCCTCATACTCTGTTATTGACATGTTGCCCTGTTTAAGTTCTTGGAATTCAGAAACTTTTCGATCCTGAAAACATTGAGGGAAATACTTGTCGTAGAAGATTTCCTTGAAATGAGTCCATGTCATGTTCCCATTATTATTTCGAATTAACAACCACCATCTTCGGGCTTCATCCTTTAAAGTATAGCTAGCCAAGAGCACCTTTTAAGTCTCGGAGCAGTGAAAGACTTCATATAGCTTTTCCATTTCGAGTAACCATGTCTCAGCCTTTAATGGTTCAATCTCACCCAAGAACGTTGGCGATTTCATTTTCATAAACTTCTAGGTTAGATTGATTATATCATTGTTATCTGGTTCATTTTGTACTTATGGAGGTGGAGGAGGCATGGGTTGTTGTCTCAGAGATTTCATTAAGGCTACAAACATTTGTTCCATGCAACTCATGCGAGCCTCAGAAGATCCTGTTGCATCATCACTTCTTGCATTTTCCATCGCTATAAGTAAACAAGACAATAATAAACATAGGCATAATAGTCTTGTTCTCTGTGTTCAATTCCAAATATATTTGCTTCATATTAATTCATATGTCCACATCAATTCATTTTAATTTAGGTATGTTCAAATAGGCCACACAACCACACATGCAAAAGAAATGCCCCTAATTCTTTTCTAGGACATTTTATAGCTCATATGGACTCGAGTGTGCGGTATAACTCGTGCTTTGATACCGCTCTATCACGACCCAAACCCGCCCCCTATAGGTTTAGCGTCATAACTGGCCAGTAATCTTTAGATTACCTAAAGCCTCCGAAGAGAATAACAAACAATAAGGAGTTGCGGAAGCAATATATAAAACATACATAATCCATAGAGCTGTGTGGACATATATGGGATAGAAATTTTCAAAATAAAACTTATATATATACACCTGTGGTGTCATAGATATGGTAGCCTTACGTCACCCATATACACAAATAAAGTCAAAAGGGGACTAGCCCAATACAGATGCAATAGTCAAAAGAAACTTGTTCATAGCTTTAAAGGACCACAAAGTCTCAAACATGTGCCACATAAACTTGACTTGATCACAAAAGGGAACCTCCTCATGATGCACAACAACTGGCTGACAAAACAGAGACTCCAGGCAGCAGCTTAGGCCTGGTCACGTGCTTGCTCACTTACATACATAATATAAATAGTGAGCAGAAGTCCAGTGAATAATAACAAAGTAAAGGTTTTGATGAATGATGTCCGTAACAGAAACAGAGTCTTGTACATAATTAGATTTCAAAGCAGAAACAATTTCATATACATAATCTTATTCATATTCCAAGTCCATACATTTCATATGATAGTACGTGGTACATCCATTAACGTTAACAAATCCGATGACTCATGAAAGAACAGCCATGAAGGCATTCCGATGACCCATAAAGAGACGACCATAAGGCATTCCGACGACTCATATGCACAGAGACGTTTCCGATGACCCGTAAAGGGACGGCCATAAAGGCATTCTGATGACCCATAAAGGGACGCATATCATATAATGCTAAGGATACCACGAATACATTTCAGAAACTTGGACAATCATTCATTCAAACAAAACATAGCAGTTTAGAAACTGATCATTACGTATCATCAGAAATAATTAAAGTTAAACATAACTTTACAGAGTTATTACTGACAGATGGTTCCGATAGCAAAATAGAGAAAGTGGGCGATTCGAATAGTCTATGGCACTTAACCTACACAAACACATAGCAGATATATATTGAAACACACGCTCGGAAAATACTTAACTCATTACATTTCGTTCTTAGTGTGTTTTTAAGTCTTATCCTCATTATTATGTCTTAATCTTGGCCTAGAAATGCCTAGGATACAATGAGGATACTAAAATACACTTGAAAACACTTAGTTAAATATGCTAGAAACAGGGGTCTCGCTCGAGTGCAACTTTCTTCACTCGAGCAGACGTCCAAGCATGTGAGTGGTCACTCGAGCGGACATCCAAGCATGTGAGTGGTCACTCGAGCGCAACTTCCTTTGCTCGAGCGGTCTGTAAACTTTGCAAAAGTACTGGTTGCTTGATTTTTCTGCTCGACAGTCGCTCGAGCATGAGACTGAGGTCTTCACTTGAGCGCAACTCTTGTTGCTCGAGCAGTTTGCAAAAATTGTAAACTTCTGGGAGCAAGCATTTTACGCTCGAGCGGGAGTGCCAAAGAAAGAGTGGTTGCTCAAACACAGATTCTGTTGCTAGAGCGAAAAGTAGAATTCTGGAATTTCTAGATTTGCTCCCAAGCTCAAAACTCGAATTCAAAGCCATAAATCATGTTCTTTTGGGCCAAAAGCTTGAGAACACATATGCAAACTTGCAAAACATCATGAATTCAAAACCATTTCGCAAAATCAAAACCCAAAAGCATGCCAATTGAATCAAACCGAACTTGAAATGGTGAAAACATAACATGCATGTATTAATTCATGTTCTACACTTTGAAAACATGATCAACGAATGTCAAATGATGTGAAATGAGACCAAATGTCAAAACCATGCTAGAATGAACACATGCACGTATAAATTTCTTGGAAACAACCTCAAAACATGATAAAATGAGCATGCAAGCATGAACCATGTTCAATTCTACCATCTAAATTCAATTCTCTTTGAATTATTCAAAATTTGACTTAAACTCATAGAGTGTGGGTTAATTCCTTACCTAAAGTCCACAATTCCCTTAAATTCTAGCTAGGCTTAACTAACTATCACCAATTCTTGATCAATCTAAGCAATTCTCCCTTAGACCTCTTGGATTTGGTCTCTTTCCTTGGTCTCTCTTTCCCTTTCACGTTTGAAGCTCAAGAGTGAAGTTACACGAGTGTAAGGTGGCTCAAGAGTGAAGTTACAAGAGTGTAAGGTGTCTCAATAATGCTAGAAGTGGCCTTAAATAGACTTGATTAGGGAGCTCTAATTAAGCTAAGTAATGGCAATTATTATATTATAATTATTTTGTTCCGAATCGAATTTCAATTCAACCTATCATAAAATTCTAAAAATTCCATATAACACATATACCAAGTCAATTTCATGATCAGATGCCGATAAGGCCTTCAATTCGCAAACTATAACAGAATCTCAAACAGATATTCCTACAATAAACAAATAGAAACACAAATAATGCAACACATATGCAATTAATTCAGAATTTCATCTCAATTACTTATTAGGCATACTTAATCATAGATTATCCGTTAATCATGGGTCAGGATTGTTACACTGATGTACACCCCTACAACCAATTGTGACAAGGTTTAACCTCAATATTGCCGGCATACATTTTGAACCTACGATTACATCATAAAATCATATTTTAAATTTGCATTTTTAAAAAGTCGATTAATTTGCTATATAATTTGAAATGTCAATTAATTGAATAAATAGTTTGATTTTTTTTGAAATATTTAGAAGAAAAAAAAAAAAGAGGTTTATCTCCATCAACTTAATTACTATGTTTGGCAATGGATTTTTGACTAAAAAAGCACAAAAAGATAAAATTGGCTACATAAGCCAATAAGATAAAATGTTCTATCAAAATCATAATCATTACACTTTTTCTCTCACAAAAGTCAAAAAAATCAAAAATAAAAATCCAACGAGATTAAAAAAGCTAGGCTAAAATAACCAAAAAGTCAAACTATTTTAACTCTTCCCATGAGTGGCTGTTTGGGAAGTGAGATTTTAGCCTAATTTAGGCTAAAATCTACAAAAAGACAATAAGATAGCCTACTAAAATTCAGAAAATGACAAAATAGGATAAAATAGCTAATAGGATAAAATGTAACATCAAATCCATAATCATTTCACTTTCTCTCACAAATATTACATCCAACTACAAAAAAATCCAATTTAGCTTCCCAAACACAAAAAATTTAGACTACTAAAATAGTCAAAAACTAAAATAACTTACTAAAATAGCAACTTTCTAAACACCCACAAAATAGGCTAAAATAATTAATAAGACAAAATATCACATCAAGCTCATAATTATTTCACTTTTTGTTTGACAAGTATCATATTCAATTATAAAAAAATCCAATCATTTTCTTAAATACAAAAATTTTAACTTATTAAAATAACTAAAAATTAAAATAACCTATTAAAATAATAACTTTTCAAACATCCACCGAACCGAGTTGGAATTTACCACCAACCTATTCTAGCAATTAAGAGTTGAGTCTGACTCAGAATTATTTTGACGTGTCCATCACTGCAAACATCAAAGGTATAAAATAAACAATTAGCCCACGAAAAAAAAAAAAAAAAAAAACAGAAATGTTAGGTATCATAAAAATTTTATCATAAAAATAATTATGAAAGCTTTGTGACCCTTGGATTACACTTAGAATAAAACACTACACACTAATCAAGGTAATCTAAGAATCATAAATTTTTCATGATCATTTTCATGACAAAATTTTCATGATTCATAACTTTTTCCAAAAAGAAAAGGTACAGCTTTGTGTGGCAATGACAAACCATTTATAGGGGGGAAGAAACTTTTCGAGGATTACACCCTGCAATAAAAAAAACAATTATGCCGCATACCCCCCCAGTGGGGGTCGCACCCCCAGTGAGGTGGCGCGTCCCCACTGGCTGAAATCCAAAAAAAAAAAATTTATTTTTTTTTTGTCTAATTCTGGAGGTCGACTCCCAGTGGAGGTGGGAAGCATTTTTCTAAAAAAAATTTCTTCAATCAAGTTCGTTGTGCAGTCCAATTGAATTATTTCAAACAATAACATTGTGTGTATATGCCTATATTTTCCATGTACTTAGCAATGGAGTAGCCTTCTGCTTCCTTCTCCTGCATGGATAAGTGGGACTCATGTGGCACTTTGAAAAGAATAATGTTAAGCAATGTTAGGGAGTTTTAAAAATATATATATATATTAAAATTTTTACACACAATCTCACATGTGTATGAGACTTACGCTATATGAGATTTATATTTGTATAAATATTGTGTATAATTTTCAATAATTTGTTTAAAAGAAATACTATGGTATGTAAGTTATGATTACAAATATTATAAATCAATCATGCAGGAGTCATAACTTTAAAAAATATAAATTATAACCAACCACCATAAAGTATAGCTGAAAAATTTTCAAATCATAACTAAAATAATAATTAAAATAATATTGTAACTAATATCACAAAAAATCATAACTAACAACTTGATAAATCAAAAGTAAATATCACAAAAATCGTAATTAAGATGAATAGGTACCATACAATTTCCTTTTATTCAAACGTATGTAGCATTTCTGAATAACAGTGATGATCTAAAACTCTAAACAGAATTCTACTAAGCTGACATGTTCCAAAAAAAAAAAAAAAAAATTCAAATCAAAACATGACATTATGATAGACTCCACACAACTGCCAGAGCTCTAGAGCTCTGAAACATTTTTCCTCTCAATAATGATTCATGAAAGCCAACTGCAGCTTTATCATTGTCTGCTGAGCACAAAGTGGATGGGCCCAATTAAAGTACTGGAAGATTATTGTGGAGGATCCAATGGTGGGAAATGTGATAAATACAACAAAGATTGGCTTAAAACCCACAGGATATTCTCAAAATATCATAGTTAGTTTTAACAATCATATATTTATAGTTGTTTATAAACTCAAAAAGCCAAATCAAATATTTTATACCTTTACTCTTTTTCTCTCTCTCTCTCTCTCTCTCTCTCTCTCTCTCTCTCTCTCTCTCTCTCTCTATATATATATATAATCCTTTATGCCCCTATGCAACCACCAATCAACCAAAACTCAAAACAATCAACAAAAACAAACTAGCCATGTCTGCTTCAGCTTCTACTTCTACTGCTTCTTCCTCTACTACTCAGCTCGTCCAAGATATTCTTCAACAATTCTACTCAAATAGAAGATTGCTTCTGCACACCCCACTTTACCAATCATCAACGGCTACGGCTGCAGCGACTCCTCCGGCTAGCGGAAACGCGAGTGAAGCCTATGGAGCAACGGCTGCCGGGGGGGACAATACTTTTGATGCAAATGTTGTGATGGTCCTTTCAGTCCTCTTGTGTGCACTAATATGCTCACTGGGGTTGAATTCTATCATTAGGTGTGCATTAAGGTGCTCGAGTATAGTAGTAGCCTCATCATCAGAGTCTGGAGGAGGAGTCAACCCATCATCAGCTTGCAGGCTAGCCAACACTGGAATCAAGAAAAAGGCACTGAAGACTTTCCCAACACTGAACTACTCAGCAGAGTTGAAGAATAAACAAGTGCCAGGGGGGTTGGTATTGGACACTGAATGTGTTATATGTCTATCAGAGTTCACGAGCGGTGAGCGAGTAAGAGTCCTGCCGAAGTGCCACCACGGTTTCCATGTCCACTGCATCGACAAGTGGCTCAATTCACACTCCTCATGCCCTACCTGCAGGCACTGCCTCATTGACACATGCCAAAACATTGTCTGCTGCACCCAGCCACCTCTGCCGTCTACGCCTATGCCTACCTCATCATCTGCAGCTCCTCCTCCTCCTCCTCCGCCGCCACAGGAAACAATCATAAATATTGCACCTCTTGAACCAGAAGGTTTGATTTGTAATTACCGGGGAATTAGTTAATCATTTATTTTCTTTTTCTTAATTGTATGATTGATGCTGCTGCTTGGGTTGACCTCTTGTTTATCTGTACTCTTCTTCTTCATCTGGGTTGGGGGTTTCCTGGAGAAGAAATTTAATTTTAGTACTACTGGGGAATTGATTGTATAATTGTACATAACTTTCAATTGTTTTGTAGGTGTTTGCATTATTGTTTTCCTATTTCCATTAATTCCATGAAATTGTGGTGCATTCACTCAGTATTCCAGCAAAGCTGATTGATTAATTATATAAAAATCAGAGCTCCACCAGTAGTGTGTATACTTAAATCTTTTTCAACATACATGATATATGAAACAAATATTTAAAAAACCCAGAGTGTTTTTAGTTTTCCAAAAAGGGTTTTAGGGAAAAACTATGAAACCAAAATGGACTAGAACCAGTTAGATTCCTCACTAATTCAGCTGAGTCAACAAACACAAACCGATGTATACATATAGTGGGTATATAATATATGTATATATATAAAGATCTACTCTATGCATTATATATTGCAAAAGTGCACAATCATATTATAGAATAAGAGAAAAGTTAAGAATTATGAAAAAAATTTCATGAAAATAATCATGAAAGAGTTATGATCTTTGGATTACCTTGATTAGTGTGTGGTGCTTTATTCTAAGTGTAATTCAAAGGTTATAAAACTTTTATGATACCTAGCATTGCCGATAGTATAAATATTACATTATGCTATGTTTGTATATGCTCATGAAAATGAAAATTATAGACTAGAATAATAAAAAAAAACACAGCCGTCATGATGAAGAATGATTAAAAATTGGAACAAATGCCTTTAAATAGCACCTCCTTTTGTATCTATCTCAACTCAATCCCACACTTGCAACTAGATTCCAGCTTTGTTTGGGGATTAAATATTTTAATTAAAAAGTTAAAAAATCACTATAAATTATTACATCACTCTCTTTAATTTTTTTATATATCTTTTTATAAAAATTAAAAAATTACTAAAATAATTTGTTCCCAAGCATTAACCAAATTGCACTCATTATTATTACTGTATACAAACAGAATGGAATTATACAATTCCCCGGGACACAAACGCACCCAAAGTAGGGAAAAAAGTAATAAAAATAATTAAAAAAACACACACACACACACAAAGGTGGATGTTCATTCCATTAATGGAGCACAGAATGAATGGAAGCTGAGAGGGAAATCACCATTTTTGTGAGTTCAATCAAATAAAACCTGTACTGCAAAGGTGGATTTTGTTTCGTAGTACTCAAATCTCACTGGGAGCATGTATTCAGCCCGGCGGCGAAGATATATTATGGCTTCGTTTGGATGTAGGTTGGTTTTTAACGTTTTAATTATTTTGATTATTTTAATATGTGGTTACAAGTTTCGTTTATGATAGATTTTTTAGTTTTTTTGACTTTTATAAAAAGAAAGATAAAATAATTATAATTTAAATGTGACATTTTGTTTTATTAAATTAAAAAATTTATTTTATCTTTTTGTAACTATTTTAATCCCAACCCACCCCAATCCAACTTTCCAAACGAGTGCTATATATTTTTCAACATGTTTTTGATAACATGTTATATATATATAGTGAGTGTTTGCAGGGACGGATACAGGGTTGAGACTTTGGGGGGGTTGCTCTATAGTTTGAAAAATTGGGGAGAGCTACTCTATATAATTTTGAAAGTAATTATAAAAAAAATGGGGGTGCAAACTCTTATAATTTTAAATTATTTTAAAATTTCTAGTATAATATATGATATTTTTCAAATTTTTGGGGGTGCGGCTGCCCCCTAGCCCCCCCTAGATCCATCATTGAGTGTTTGGGAAGTGACTATTTTAGAAATTTTTTAATTTTTTGACTATTTTAGTAGGCTATTTTAATTTTTGTGTTTGGAAAGTTGGATTGAATTTTTATTTAAATTGTTGTATTGAAAAATATGTTTGAAATGAGGTTTAAATAAAAAATAATTAAATTATTCCCCAAAAGCCGTGCATGACATGACGGGGCTGTGCCTAACTTGGATTATGATTATGTTGGGATATGAAATAACTAAAGTGCCCCCGTGGGTTGGAATGCTAAGTTGGTGGGTTAGTCAAAAAGTATAAAGGCAAAATCGTAATTTCAAATATACCCGGCACGGTCCCACACTTCTGCCAAATCTGCCCACGTCAGTTTCTGATTAAAAAAAATAAAAAATAAAAAAAACAAACTCAACTAGAGTGGAACCTTTTGACTATTTGTTTAAAATGAGATAAATAGTCTTTTAGCCTCTTCCCAAACACCGCCATAGTCCCAACAGAAACACTGGACAGCCACAAGTAATTCTTCTTTTACAATTGTGGGTCTTAAATGGCTTCTCATAATTAAAATAGGAGAAATTCAAAAGTAAATCTAGTAGAAAAAGTACCCTCCCTCCTCACTAACTTTACATAAAACTTAAAAATAGAAATAAAATTAACAGACATCCAAGAAAATAAGCCACTAAATTATAGTAATAGAAATAGATTAGTGCTTCAAGAACAGTTATCGCAGGAGTTAAGTGAAGTAAAATTGTTAATTGTAGCCTTAAATTATTTATTTAGTTATTTATATTTTTTTTATGCATTTTGTTAACAGAGTCGATTGAAAAGCATTACCACAGCAAGCTACTAATTCTACAGCCAAAAAAAAAAAAATGCAGCCATTAAGGGAAAAAAAAATGAGAACATAATATATAATTGGGTGATTTAATTTATGTTAAAATAATATATGATTTGAGTAGAAAAAAAAATAAGAATTTTCTGTTGGTATATAATTGGATGATTTATTGTATGTTAATTATATATAATTTAATTTGGTTGATGTTTGATTTGAGATAAAAATATGTATAATAGACGAAAGAGAAAGACAAGATAATAGCAAGCAAACTAATGAGGACATTATGGTCATTTTAGGCATTATGTTAACAGATGTGCGTACCGAATACCGTACTAGATGATTATGGACCGGACCTCCGCACCCGATTGGTCTATCCAGGAATTGAGTCTCTACAACAAAGAGCACCGTTAGAGCTGCCCGACCGGGGTTGGCCGAATAACCCCTCCGATGTGGTAGTAAGTGGACGAAGAAGATGAGAAACTCTCTCTGAGTGCAGAGAGAGAGAAATGTAGAGTGAATTTAGTTATGTTTAAGTGAGTATAGTTCAGCTCAATTTAATTACCTTCAATGTGAAGAGAGTAAGACTTTATATAAAAAACTTTGCTTGTTGCCCAAGATGATTTCATGGAGCTTTGGTGCTTCAAGGCTCCCTTTAGCATGGCTCGAAGTGGGGGACCTCCAGGGAGTTGACAATAGAGGCATGTGTTCTTTGTAATCATCCCTGTAACAAATCACATTCCCTGTGCTAACCACTTCCGTTATTCTAGGGGAAAGGGACCAGCTGAGGTGACAGCTTTCATGTGCATGTATTCATAACTTCTACGTGTCCCTGAGAGGTTACCTCAACTCGCTACCGTTGTTCCTCGGCTTGGCCTTTCACGAGACTGTTTGCTGAGATGGTATGGCCCACTTAGACATCTTTGTGTGGGCTCGGCCCACTTTGGTTCTGACCATAGGTTTGGCCCATCAGTTCGATCCATGGATCGAGTCCAACAGCTCTGCCCAGCCCAGCCTAGTGCCGCGACTATACTAACCTTTCTACTGGAAGTTGGGCCCAAGTGCTTGAGGACTTGGGTGAATTATTTATCATGGAGATGGACTCAATTGGCTGGCCCATGTATTCATCTAACCCACTTGGATTTGGGTTTAATGGATTGGGCCAGCCCAAGGCTTGGGTCTGACCCGTTTCATATTCAGCCCCTTCATTTGCCCCCTAGCTTGCGCTAAGGTTCCCCTTGGGATGAGCAACTGTCCAATACCCCAACCGTCGTATCGTTTTGGATTTGTTCCAGCTCGGCCTTGGTGGCGGTTCAATCCTTACACGTACACTTTTGCATGCACCCTTTCACAAAGACACGTGGTAGCATGGCACTGGTGTGCAGAGATAGTGCGCCGATTCCATACAAAAGGATGTGATTTTGTACCATCACACCTTTCGGGGTTAATAAAGACCCTAGGGCTGTCACCTCAACCCCTTCATCTGCTCTAAGTTTTGAAATCCCCAAAACCTCTTCATTCTCTCTTGCTGGTTCCAACGGTGCTCCGCCCTAACACTTACTGCCATCATTGTGGGTTGCGAACACTACCGCTCTCATTCCAGTCCCAAAGACCTTCGTTCTTCGTTGTTTCTTCATTGAATCTCTGTAAGCTCTCCTGAAACTCTTCTTTTCTCTTACTTTTCCTTTTATGTCGCCATTGTTGGCCTTTGCACCACTGTTTCCAGCGTTTGGTGTTATTTCTCTGTTTCTCACTTAGTTTAGTTCTGTCCTTACCCTTCTAGGTCTAGACAATGAGAAAATTCTGTGCATTAGTGGATACCCTTGAGGCGATGGCCCTGTTCCGTCGTGACTACGATATGCCTGATGATGTTATCATCATGCTGGCTAAGGTCGACGCCAAGCGCATGGGTACAAAAAACACTGTTGCGTTCCCCGTTGCTGCTATTGTTAAATGAGGGGTTCGATTCCCTCTTGACCCATTAGTACGTCGCTTTCTGTACTAAGTCCAAGTTACCCCGATGCAAGTATCTATAAACCTATTCTGAGTTGTTTGCGGTGTCTCTACTCTAAACAGGCGATTGGGCCTGAATCTCGATGTTTGGGACATCCTGGGCTGTTACACCCTTTCTCACAATAAAGACCACAGTACCTATTACCTCCGTGTCCGTTCTGTTGCCTGCCACCTTGTCACCGATTTACCTAAATCCGATAGGCATGATGATTATTTCTTACAAGTTGGTGGAAACTAGGAGTTCCCTGCTGGGACTGAGGTCCAGTCTAAGAGGATGCCTCAAAACGATGGCTATCCAGGTCTGAATCATGTACCCTAATATTTATGTTCTTCTGCTTTTACTTATGTTTTGTTTGAATGTTGTGCTAATGTTGTTCCCCATTTATGCAGAGGCTTCCCAGTACCAACATAGATCAACCCGTGAGAACGTTGAAGCGATCAAGGTTGTCTTGAGATACAAAAAGAGGTCTGCTCCCAAACTGCTAGATTATCAGGCTACTTACCAAACCACAATCCTAAAGAAGGCAAGACTTGCTGCATCCCTACTTGACTCTGATACTGAGACTGACACACCCCCTGCCCCTTTAGTTACAAACTGCCGCCGCGGTCGAAGTCTATCTGTTGAGAGGACACCTTCTCTTACCTTCAGTTTCACAAGAGGCATTTCGATGTCAAAGAGAAGACTGCTAATAGATCTGGAGGTAGAGACGTTTGGAACTTCTGATATTCTGAAGACTCCATTGGTCAAGGCCAAACCAAAGAGTCTAATGGATGTGAAACTGGAGATGGGGGCTTCTGGCTCTTCTGCCATTGCTGACAAACCTAATGCCTCAATTACTAAAAGGGCAAAAAAAATGAGGAGAGAGAGACCGATAAGGCTATAGTTAGCGAGGCTTCTAAGGAGTCTGTTGTGGATGAGTCTTTTGAAAAAGGGAAATCGCCCATGCTTTATCAGGGCAAGCCCATTTCTACTTCTGATTCGATTGTTATTTCTAGAGATTTTACTTTTAATTTGACCAAAACTTTGCTACTGCCGGTAGATATGGCAGATCATAACAGACCTCACGATATTCTAATCTTGAACGGAACCCTTGAAATGATGACTGCTATGAGTACCTCTATATTTCTTTTTTTGTTCTTACTAGTCTGTACCGTTTCCTTACCTATTGTTTGCTACAGTGTATTCAGAGGATGCACTTGTCAATTACCCGAGCTGAAGCGCTAGAAAAGGCCGTGCAACAAATCTTGAGGCCAAGGAGAAGGGTCATAGGACTGCGGAAAGAGAGGTGTTTCCTTTGAACAAAGTTGTTACCTCTGCTGAGAAGTCAAGAGAGGCTGTTGTTGGGGTCCAGGCCCAACTTGAGGGGAAAGTGGCTGAATTAGAGGCAGTAATAACGGTGATGGCTGCTGAGCATTCGACTCTGGAAGCTTGGTACTAGCAGCAGGGCAAGGATGAAGTTGGAGCTACCTATAAGGAATAGGTATTGGTGTTGCGTGACAAGCTCTTCCTTAAAGGCTAGACAAGTGCCCTGGCAGCTACTCAAGTTCCTGAAGAGTCCTCTCGGTTCCAGGATGTTCGTTTTCCCTCAAAATCCTTGAGTTTGAAGACTATTACCATATCTGCTACTCCTTCATCAAAAATTCCTCCAGGCGCTAATTCTGCAAACAAGACTCTAGAGAGCAATGCTGCCAATACAATAGTGGATGCTGAAGGGGGTGAGAACCCAAGGACTAAAGCCGCGGGATATATGGTTAAGAAGGCTCATGTTTCTCAAGAAGTTGGAGCTACCTCTACTTTTCCTTCCCAAGGTGACATGGACAAGATTGTGAACACTGCCCCTGAAATTCCCTCTAGTGATAAGAATTAAAGTGGTTTTTGAAAAGACTTGAAGTTTTTCACACTTTTTTTTTTTTTTTTGTTCTTCATTCTATACTGAAGCTCGGTCTTCCTGATGAGTTGTTCCTTTGTTTGTCAAGACAATTTTGTTCTTTTGATGTTTTGTGAGGCCAGATGTGCCTTTTGTTGGATGATGATACTTTGATTTGTTTTTGCAATCTGATACTTTTTTGCTTTTATGTTCGAATGTTATCTATATTGTTTGCCCCCCGGCCGAGCACTATTGGGACCTCTGGGATAAATAGCTGCTCGGACTAGTTAACTAATGTGCTGCACGACTATGCTTGCTATTGTAAGGAAAGGAAAAGGTCTTACTTAGGTCCAGGTTGGTTCTGAAAAACAATTGTTTGCCCCCACCTGGAGCTAAGTAAGATTGATACTGGAGAATTCACTCATTGGCAAAGCTGCTTAAGTCTGTTGCAACTTTGATAGCACTTAGGTGTAAAGAGGTGTCTTACTTAGGTCTAGGTTGGTTTGTAAAAAAAAAAAAAAACAAACAATTGGTTGCCCCCACCTGGAGTTAAGTAAGACTAATGCTAGAAGTTTGCTCCTGAAAGAAGTTAGCCAAGTCAGTTTGTATGTAGCAGTACTGAAGTGTTGATGCACTTTATACTTAAGGAAGAGTCGTTTGTGACTGGAAATTATGTGATTTCCATACAAGAGATGAGCCATTAAGAAATTCATTAGTGCGGTTTCCACCAAGCAATTCCACTTGGCTAAGTTCCATTTGGTTACCAAACATAATTCCACCAAGCAATTCCACTTGGCTAAGTTCCATTTGGTTACCAAACATAATTCCACCAAGCAATTCCACTTGGCATGTTTGAGTGCAAATCAAAACCAAATTCCGTTTAGTCATTCTGAAACTAGTTTCGTTTGGTAAAACCAAAGCTAATTCCGTTTGGTAAACACCAAAGCTAATTTTGTTTGGTAAAGACCAAAGCTAATTCTATTTGGTAAAAATCAAAGCTAATTAATAATCTGTTTTGGCCTTAAAGTTGTATAGGTGTTGGAAAAAAAAGTTCAAAGAAGTGGGGAGATACTTCTATTAATCAAAAGATTAATGCCTTTACACTTGATAAATAATTTGGGGGATAGTCTATTGATAGTACTTCTTGAGGTTTGCTACATTCCAGGGTCTAGGTATGGCTTTGCCCTTCAGATCCTCTAAGTAGTATGCTCCATTCCCAGTAACAACTGTAACCTTGTAAGGCCCCTCTCAATTAGGTCCTAACTTCCCCTCGCCAAGAACCCTTTTGTGATCCATGACCTTTCCCAAAACCAATTCACCAGGTGTAAATTGTTTTGGGAAAACTTTCTTATTGAAACCGTTGCTAAGCTGCTTCTGATACGCTACAAGTCTGATCAGTGGTGCTTCTCTGCGGCTTTCTGCCATGTCTAGTGCCTGTGCAATTACTTATTCATTACTTGCATCTTTGAACAGCGCAGACCAGATGGTTGGGAGGCCGACTTCCAGCGGAATAATAGCCTTCATTCCGTAGGTCAATAAATAGGGAGTTTTCCCGGTTGAGCGTCGTGCTGTAGTTCGGTAGGCCCACAACACATAGGGTAACTCTTCAACCCACTTCCCTTTTGCACTTTCAAGCCGGTTTTTTACTCCATTAATGATGGTCTTGTTTGACGACTTTACCTACCCATTGCTCTGTAGGTAGCCCGGAAAGGAGTTTCGATATTCAATCTTGAGATTGGCACAAAACCTCTTGAAAATTTCGTCAAACTGTGTTCCATTATATGCAATCAATACCCGTGGGATTCCGAAACAAACCACGACATTCCGCATAACAAATTGCTTTGTGTCTGCTTTCTTGATGCTTGCTAGTGCTTTAACTTCCACCCACTTGGTGAAATAGTCGATTGCAGCGATGAAGAATCATCTGTTCCCAGTCCCCCGTGCCAGAGATCCAATGATGTCCAAGCCCCACTGAGCAAAGGGCCACGGGCTAATGAGCAGAGTGAGGTTTTTAACTAGTTGATGAATCAGAGGAGCAAACATTTGGCACTTGTCACACTTCTGAATGTACTATTGTGCGTCTTGCTGCATCTGTGGCCACCAGTACCCATAAGTGAGGGCACAGTGCGCCAGTGACGTTTCGCCAACGTGGCTTTCACACATCCCATCGTGAATTTCATAGAGAACATTTTTTACAAGATTTGGACGCACACATAATAGATAGGGGCTTAGATAGAAGCGTCAGTATAGTTTCTCAGATGGGAAAATCCAAAACCGAGCTGATCGGTGTCGAACTTTGTTTGCCTCTTTTTTGTCTTCAGGGAGAGTGCCAGATCTTAAGAAAACAAGTATTGGGTCCATCCAACTCGATCCTAAATTCATACAGAGGACCGGATCTGGAGACGCAATGCTCGGTTCCGACACGAACTAGACCCAAATCCTTTTAGCATCTTTAGTATCTACTGATGAGCCAAGGCAGGCTAGAACATAGGCATGACTGTTTCGGTCTCGATTGATCCATTCCACTTGTATGGATTGAAATTTCTTAAGAAGATCCCTAGCATTGTCTGCATACATAACCATCATGTCATAACTTGCTTCATAAACCCTAGTGAGTTGGTTGACAACCAACTGAGAATCGTTGAAAACCAGGAGCTTGTCTGCGCTAAAGTGCTCAGCACTGTGCAAACCAGTCAGTAGCGCTTCGTATTCTTCCTCGTTGTTTGAGGCTTTCCATCCAAGCTTCAGAGCTTGCTTCCAAATGAATCTTTCTAGAGATATGAATGCCACCCCTGCCTCCGAGCCTCGGTTATTGGATGATCTGCTAACATAAAGCTACCAGATGTCACCAATGAAGAGTTTTCATGCTTCAGAAGCACATTGTTTTCCCAATTCGGTGATGCGTGGCACCTGTATCGAACTGGAGTTCTGATGTTTGATGTTCTAGGTAGGGGTGAATTCCGCAACAAAATCTGCCAAGACCTGGGCCTTGATTGCTATTCTAGGCTGATATCGAATGTTAAACTCACCATGTTCGACTGCCTATTTTGCTGTTTGGCCCGATAAATCGACTCTGCCAAAGATAGATCTGAGGAGGGAACTTAATGAAGACATTGATAGTGTGCCCCTAAAAGTAGTGTTGTAGTTTTCTTGAGGTAATGAGCAGGGCGTAAGCCAGCTTTTCCAATGGAAGATACCGCGTTTCGGCATCCAGGAGAGTCTTACTGACATAGTATACCGGCTTCTGTTCCTTTTCTACTTTACGAATTAGTATTGCGCTTACCGCATGATTTGAAACTGCCAAATACAAGTATAATTCTTCCTCTGGTTCTGGAGAGAAAAGGAGAGGTGGTGTGCTGAAATACTTCTTAAGGGCCTGCAGTGCCTCGGTACACTCGGGCCTCCACTCGAACGTAACCTTTTTTCGTAGAAACTAGAAAAAAGGCTTCATTCAGTCTGAAGACCTGCTAATAAATTGGTTCAGTGCTGCCGCCATTCCAGCCAATTTCTGTAGTTCTTTGGCTTTCTTTGGTATCTTTATTTCCTGTATTGCTTTGATTTGATCCAAATTAGCTTCAACTCCTCTACGAGTAACCAAGTATCCTAAGAACTGCCCTGTTCCTACCTCAAAAGCGCATTTCGAGGCATCAAGGCGAAGTTGATGGGTTTTTAGGATGCTAAAGACTTCCCTTAGATCAGTGAGGTGGTTTATAACAAGCCTGCTCTTAATTACCAGGTCATCTATGTATGTTTCCATAGTTCGACCGAATTACTCTCTGAACATTTGAGTTACCATCCGTTGGTAAGTTGCCCCGGCGTTTTTAAGGCCAAATGACATCACTTTATAGCAATAGGTACCTCTCGAGGTGATAAATGTTGTCTTCTCTTGATCTGGACCAAATAGAGGTATCTGGTGATATTCGCTGTAGGCATCCAAAAAGCTCATTCACTCATGCCCAGCTGTTGAATCCACAAGCTGATCTGTACGAGGCAAGGGAAAGTTGTGCCTTAGACAAGTTTGTTGAGACAAGTGAAGTCGACACAGACTCTCCACTTTTTATTCTTCTTTTTGACTACGACTGTATTGGAAAGCCACTGTGGGTACTGAATTTCCCGAATAGCCCTAGGAGCTTATTGACCTCTGCAATTACTGCTTCGGTGTGCTCAACTGAGGATCTTCTGCTCTTCTGCACGATAGGCCGAGCTGAAGGATTGACGCTGAGCTTATGGCAAGCAAATTCCAGATCCAGTCCAAAAGTATGATATGTCGACCATGCGAATACCTCCATCTTTTCCCTCAGCAAATCCAACAATTGAAGTTTTTTATCAGCGCCTAATGAGGTACCAATAAGAAAGTACTTCTTTGGGTCACCCTCTTGCACCAAAACTTTCTCTAGATCCTCTACTATCTTCTCAACTGGGGTTCCTCCGACATCTTCCAGGACAGGCTATTCTGCTACTTCAACTGTCTAAACCTGATTGCAAAGTTATTTAGCCTTCATGGCTGCCATGAAACAATGCTTTGATACAATTTGGTACCCCGAGATCTGCTTTACTCCGTGTTCCGTTGGAAAACGGATGAGCTAGTGGTAAATTGAGGGGACTGCTTCCATTTGATGAATCCATGGCCGACCAAGGATGGCGTTGTAAGGGGATGGAGTGTTTATAACCAAGAATTCTATTTGTAGAGTCTTTGTCTCAGCTACTACAGGTAAAACTATCCTACCAAGTGTCCATTCAGGTTGAGAATTGAAGCCGACCAACGGTGCTGTTGCTGGGGAGAGATGCTGCTCAGAGAGACCGAGTTTCTAAATAAATTGTAATACAATATGTCTATGGCACTACCCTAGTTCACCAGGACTCGTTGCACATCAAATCATTTTCCAATTCCCACAGTTATAATCAATACATCAGTATACGGATGTTGGATACCTTCTAAATCTTTCTCGGTAAATGAAATAGTACATAAGGGAGACTTAGGTATTGTTCTTACCTTTTTTGGTGTTGGACCAACTGACATTACTTGCTGGATCTGTACAGCGTTTGCAATTTCCTCTTAAAGTACCTCCTCCTGTTCGAGACTGGTTGTGCCATGGATTACATTGATGACCAGTCGAAGGGGATGCTCTACATTTGGTTATGGTAGAGGGTTTCCTTGTTTGGTCACGATCTTATCTGGATCGATGTATTCTTGGAGGTGCCCAGCAGCTACCAAATCCTTTAAATGCTATTTCAATGCTCTGCAATTTTGGGTCATGTGCCCCATGTCTTAATAATAGGCGCACCTAAGCTTTTGGTTACACCAAGCTGGGTCTCCTAACATCTTTGGTGGCCAAGTAAAGAATGGTTCTCTCTTGATTTTCTCCATAATACGATAGATAAGCTCTTTGAATACTGTGACAACTGCTTCGTGGGATTTAGATTTGTCTACCTCGTTCATTGTGACTTCTCAGGGTTCTCCTCGGTCTGTCCTTCGTCGATTTCCTCGGCTCGGCTGCGCGGCTGACACTAATTCAATAGGAATTTGATCATCTTCAAACCGAGCGTACTGCTCAATCCTGTCACGTAAATCTTTCAGTGCAGTGGTTAGGTGCTTAGTAAGTGATTGCCTCAATTTGCTTTCTGGCCATAGGCCGTGCTTAAAAGATATTACTGTCATCTGTTTACTGTAGATATTTTCCTCTACATTGTTGTATTCTTCCCAGTACCTCCGTGCAGAGTTGCGCAGTGTTTCATTTTTTTCTTTTTAGAGACCGAACAAGGTGTCCGGTTCCTTCAGGATCTTGGTGTTAGAGACAAATTTGGCCAAGAATTCTTCAGAGAGCTGCTTCCAATTATAAATGATCCAGCAAGAAGACGATCGAACCATCGGAGTCCAAACTCTCCCAGGCTGGATGGAAAGACTTTACACATCAGTGCCTCATCTCGGTTCCACAAAGCTAGTGGTTGATGTGTGTGAGCGGATCTGACTTCCCATCGTATGGTGTAAATTTTGGTGGAGTGAACTTCTTGGAGGGTTTCATAGCTTCAATGTCTGGAGAGAAAGGGGAAGCGACGAGCCAATCCAGCGTTCGGTGCTCCCTTTGATGAACTGTTTGATCAAGGTGCTAAGCTTGTCACTCCTGTCGTTGCTCATTTTCTCTGTTCTTGATCAACTAGGTACGGAGATCCTGAAAACGAAGAGGATACTCCGTCTGTTGGCTGGCCATTTTCTGCCTTTTAGCCCTCTTCTGACGTGAACCACGGGTGTGGCTACTCGCTACTTCACTTTGCATCGGAGTTGGCTAACTTCGCTGTCCAGACTCATTTCTAGGGACGTTCTTCGCTGGCGGTTCTAGGGATCGACTTCTCCAGCACAGGCGAGAAGGTTCTGCATCTGTCCTCTTATCCGTCGGGTCGCCCATTGTCTTCCTGAGCTGTGCTTTTAATTCTTGTATCTCCATGCCTATGGAATCGATGACACGATCTCTATAATCTTTCTCCAACAGAAAATGGTGGGAAGAGCCACTAGCAAAGGGTTGTCGATGTTCAATAGATTCTGGAGTCCAATTGTTTCTCTAAAACGGTTGGCAGCGCCAGGCCCTTATCATTCATCTTCTCTATCGGTAGAGTTGATGCAGAGGGTGGAATATCATCAATTCCCATCGCCGGAATCAGATGAAGAACTCAGAGATGAAGGTCTACGCTCACCGCACCAATTATGCGTACCGAATACCGCACTAGATGATTATGGACCGGAGCTTCGCACCCAATTGGTCTATTTAGGAATTGAGTCCCTGCAACAGAGAGCACCATTAGAGCTGCCCGATCGAGGTTGGCTGGATAACCCTTCCGGTGTGGGAGTAAGTGGACGAAGAAGATGAGGAACTCTCTCTAAGTATAGAGAGAAGAAAATGTAGAGTGAATTTAGTTATAAGTGAGTATATTTCAGCTCAACTTAGTTACCTTCAATGTGAAGAGAGTAAGACTTTATATAGAAGACTTTGCTTGTTGCCCAAGATTTTTTCATGGAGCTTTGGTGCTTCAAGGCTCCCTTTAGCATGGCTCAAGGTTGGGAACCTCCAGGGAGTTGACAATGGAGGCATGTGTTCTTTGTAATCATCCATGTAACAGATCACATTCCCTATGCTAACCACTTTCGTGATTCTAGGGGGAAGGGACCTGTAATAACCCCGACCCGTAATTAGCCACTAATCAGTAATTAAGGATGTTAATTAAGTGAATAAAATAAATTATGGTTTAATATGTAAATTGCATGATATTTGGCTTTCTATCTGTTACTTATAGAATATCTGTGTGGATTTCCGCTTTAATATGTAAATCGAAAGCCTTATCAGCATCCAAAACCGAAATTGACTACATTAATATGTTATTTGGAATTTTTAGAACCATATGGCAAATTTTATTAAAAATTGATTCAGAATGATTAATTAAGTCATGTTTGGTTAGCCTAATATTCTAATTAATGTGTTTTAGCACCATGAATATATATATGAGCCTTAAGCTCATTTATGAGCTCATTTATTCCATTTCCCTTAGTGCAAAAATCTGGTGAGACATTTTAGAGAGAGAGGGAACACAATTCTAGAGAGAGGGTATGAGAGATTCAAGGTAGAGTTGAAGATTTTGCTTGAATTCATTGATATTGTGCAAAAGCTAGACTAATTCAAGACTATAGGTATGAATTCAAACCTTAATTTATGAATCTAAGTCATCAACATGTAGTTTATAAGTTTAAAGGTGTACATTGAGCTTAGAATAAGGATTTGAGTTACAATTCATACATACATGCCCATGTAGGTGTTAATTTACCATGTTAGTTTTGTATTTCACCAATGGTGTTGAATATGGAGGTTGAATGGTACATGCATGCATATTTCATCAAGTTTTGTAAGTCAACCCCATGTTTTTGAAGTCTTGAAAGAGGATTTGGAAGAGAAATCTACATGCATGCATGAATATATGGAGTTTTGGCATGTTAAGTTTGATTTTGAGCATCTAAGTTATATTAGTAAGTTTTTTGGTACTTGCATGTTGGAATTGCCATGTTAATCACTTGAGTTCATGTTTTGCAAGAGAATTTTTTGCATGCATGGAGCTTATGAGCTCAATTTGTTAGTTTCTTAAGTTTTGAAGAAAAGAGTTTGAAAGATTTTACATGCATGCCTTGTTTCTTAAATTTCAAGATGGAATGTGAGTTTTTGGCAAAATCTTGAGCCATGATTTTATGAAATGATCCTAAATTCTTCATGTTTTACAAGTTTACTATGTTATCTCAAGTTTTAGGGCCCAAGAGATGTGTTTTGAAGGTTGGAATTCGAGTTTTGAGCTTGGGAGGTCAATCTGGATTTTCCAGAAATTTGACCCACGCTCGAGCGGGGACTTTCACGCTTGAGCGTGAACCCTGAATTCATGCACCACGCTCGAGCGAGGGTCAAGCGCCCCTCGAGCGTGAAAATCTTGCATCCAGTACTTTTTAGAATTTACAGTCCGCTCAAGCGGGTAAAACCACGCTCGAGCGAAGCTTCATTGTCTGCATGTCCGCTCGAGCGAGGAAACCCACGCTCGAGCGTAGACCTCATTTTCAGAAGATTTGACTAAGTGTTCCAAGGCATGTTTTGGCATCCTCATTGCATCTTAGGCATTCCTAAGCCTTAATTAAGCCATATTAAGGAGGTTATGGATTAGAAACACACTAAGGAATGAATGTACTAAGTTATAAGACTGCAAGTGTGTGTGTTTTAGGCAATGGGGTAAGAAAGAGTAAGAACCAATGTAATGAAAGCTAAGCCTTAATGGCCACTTGAATGTGTAATGATAAGACATGCTTGTGTTATGTATTTTGTGATTGTAGGTCAAGACTCGAGGATTGAGTGACCGCTTACTGGAACCACTGTGAGTAACGTTATTGTAAAGATACGTTCATATGAATTATGTTCCAAATGAAATATGATAAGTTCTGATTTCTGAAATGATATCTGTTTTCGTGAATGAATATTCCATGTTTGAAATCTATTATGGCATCCATAGATAGTCCCAAGTCATGGGGGACGGCATGGAAATGCGGGTCCATGACATACAAGTTTACGAGATCTCGTTAGCCACTTCATTGTGGTGATATGTGTTTAATCGGTATCCGGAACCGATTACTCTAGTCGGAAGACGTTATGTGTTGTGTTCTATGGATGTACCATTATTATGTTCTAATATGAGGATGATTATGCTACGATCTGTTTTTAATTATGATATGTTCGGATTTCGTTCACTAACCCCTTTACCTTAATGTTATTCACTACGCTTTAGCTCACTGTTTGTATTTATATATATATATATAAGTGAGCATTCTGGAATTCGAGCCTTAAGGCTTTTGTCTGGATTTGTGTTATGTTGTCAACCAACCATTGTGCCTCACGTGGAGGTTCCTAGAGTGTCTCAAGTGTTTAAGTTCTGGGGTTTCTGTTTATATAAGACTTGAATAGTTTTGTTAGCTGTACTTATGATACTGTAATGTGTGTGGGTATAATGTATGAATGAGTTCTGATTATGTATATAAAGTTTTAAATATTCTGTTTCATATAAGTCAGCACAGCTCATTGGACAACTATATTTATGTATTTGCTTCCGCTAGCCCCTTAATCTTGTTAATCTGTTCAGAGGCCTTCGGTAATCTAAGGATTACTGGCCGGTTATGATGCTAAACCTATAGGGGCAGGTTTGGGTCGTGACACGACCAGCTGAGGTGGCAGCCTTCATGTGCATGTATTCATAACTTCCACGTTTCCATGAGAGGTTACCTCAGCTCAATACCGTTGTTCCTCGACTCGACCTTTCACGAAACTGTTTACTGAGATGGAGTGACCCACTTAGATATCTTTATGTGGGCTCGGCTCACTTTGGTTATGACGATGGGTTCGACCCATCAGTTCGGTCCATGGATCGAGTCCAGCAACTCGGCCCGACCCAGCCCAACGCCGTGGCTGGACTGGCCTTTCCACTGTAAGTTGAGCGCAAGTGCTTGAGGACTTGAGTGGATTATTTATTATAGAGATAGGCTCAGTTGGCTGGCCCATGTATTCATCTAACCCACTTGGATTTGGGTTTAGTGGATTGGGCCGACCCAAGGCTTGGGTTTGACCCGTTTCATATTTAGCCCCTTCAACAACGTTAATATTGCATTTAGGTCCAACACCACATATGTGGTTCTTTGCATATATTTGAATGTGGAGGGGGTAAAGTGATCTAAGACAAAATCACAAGCTATATTATTTTATTTTTCCTATTTTGTAGCTTTACCTACATTATAAGGCTTATGATTTTAGAGTTATGATCATACAATGTATTAGAATTTATAACTCGCCAATTTGACCAACCACTTGATTCAAAACTACCAAATACTCAAACCAACTCGCTGGTTTTGAGGTTGTGCAGGTTGGTAAGAGGTTAAGAAATTGTCAATACATGGAGAATGATTTAATTGAGATTATTTCCCTAATATCGCTCAAATTGACTAGTGTACACCCTTAGTAAACATAGGCCATGTTCGTTTAAAGGTTTGGAGAGAGAGAAATGGATTAATAGTCCATGGTTCTTACAAAACTAATATTGATTTGAGTAAAATGCCATGGGATTAACAATCCATGGAAAAGGTGGGATTGCTAATCTAATCGGGAGTATTTATTTACACACTACACAAACTCTCAGTACACACAATTTTCTTAATTCACATTACACATGTTTTGAATTGTTTTGTTTTCTTTTTCAATTTACTCCATCAATTGTTTTTTGAACAATCCCCAAATACCTTCATCTTGTCCAATTTTCAAACCCTACCCTAGTTCTAATCCTACTAGCATAGCTGGTTGCTACCCCTTCCCCAATAGTCTCTTTGTCGCCGCCACTCACAAACCGAGCAAGGATCCCCTTCTTGCATCATTTCCTACTTGCAGGGCCATTGGGCCCACTTTTAGGCCTAATTTTGATAATCCGAACCGTTATATTTTAAGATTTGTTCAGTATATCATACTTGTAAAAAATCAAATTGATCGAATATCAGAAAGTATGTGTTCGGAAAAATCGAACTAAAAACTATTTTTTTTTTAAATTTAATAAACAGTTTTCCAAATACATACTTTTTGATATCCGATCAACTTGATTTTTTACAGGTATGATATACTGAACAAATCTTAAAATATGAACGATTCAGATTATCAAAATTTGACCTAAAAGTGGGTCCAATGACCCTGCAAGTAAAAAATGCAAGAAGGGAATACAAGAAGGGAATCTTGACCCCTCACAAGCCATGCTATTAAAAAGTAAAAGGTTGATTAAAATAGTTACTTCTTAAAATAATCTTTAGGTTGAATCTATAATCATTTAGGAGTAGAGGCTTTTTATTTTTTTAACTAAAATATTAAATGAAAAAAATAAAAATGTTTAAAATGAGTTTTTAATTTTTTACGAAAAATTAAATAAAAATTAAGTTTTAATTCTTACTTTTTTTAATACCTTTTTACTTTCACAACAAGCCTCCATTTCGTGATTTTAAAAAAGATTCGGATGATATCGGTTTAGATTTGGAATAGTTCAGTCTAATTTAGCTCATTGGGTTTATTTTTTGGTCTCTTTTCGATACTCAAAATCATTCATATTTTAAGATTTTTTGAGTACATTATTTTTGTAAAAAATTACGTCAATCGGATAACGGATACTATATATTTGGATCACTTTTATCTGGAAAAAAAAAATAGACGGTCAAAAAAATAAAGGTTCATAAAAAAGTAATTCAAATACATAGTATTCATTATCCGACCGACGTGATTTTTTACAAAAATAATATACTTAATAAACATTCAAAAATAAATAATTTAAATTATCACCCAAAAAAAAAAAAAAATCTAAAAATTGACCCAATGGGTCGAATTGAATCTTCCAGTCCAAATGGTATAATGAAGGCAAGCCCCCAGCTTTTTAAAAACCACTCAAAAAGGTTTGTAGTGGTCTATCTAAAAATAAAAAATAAAAATAAAAAAAAAAAAATTTAGTGGCAACTTAACTCGGGAGGAAGAAATGGAGTCTGGAAGTAGCGATGTGATGGTGACAGCGGGAGAGTACATATTGAGGGAAAAGCTGGGAGGAAGGATGTCGACGGTGTGGAAGGCCGCGCACCGGACGCGTGGCCAAGCGGTGGCGCTGAAGCAAGTCAGCCTCTCCAATCTCACTCGCACCCTCAAGATCTCTCTCGACTGCGAGCTCAATTTCTTGTCCTCCGTCCATCACCCTAACATTGTTCGCCTTTTAGATGTCTTCCAGGTTCCTCTCTATCTATAATTCTCTCTCTCTTTTGTTTTTTTTTTACTTCCCCATTTAATTTAATTTTCATTTCTAGGGTTTCTCAGACTTCATTTTCCCATGCTTGGAATCAGAGCTGAAAAATCCTTAGATGTAATTTGATTTTGATATCATTTAACTAACCATGACTTAATTTTTTAAATATTAATATTTTATTTAAATTTAAATTTTCGTATTTCAATATACAAAATTACTACTTCTGCAATGAATTCTGTAACACATTTTTTTGAATTGATCATATTTTTAGTCCACTTACTAGTTAATTTTTTATAAATAATTTTAGAAGAAGAAATGTTTATGTTGGTGAAAGATGTTAACGAAATCAAAAGAATATCATTTTAGCCTCGTTTGGCTATTTTAGTGCATTAGGTTATTTTAATTTTGAAAAATGGTTGAGGGCCTGAAATTCCTCAGCTCGAAGTGGCTCGAAACCCCAAAACGACGTCGTTTTGGGGTTTCGGTTTTTTTTTTTTTTTTTTTTCTCCTTTTTTTCCGCCATTTTCGACCTCTGTTGCAGAGGAAGAGGGAGAGAAAGAGAGGGAGAGGGAGAGGGAGAGGGAGAGAGAGAGAGAGAGAGAGAGAGGGGAAGCCCGTCGCTGATCGCCTCCGATCGCGTCGCCTCCGCCGATCGCGTCTGCCTCGCCTCCGCCCGTCGCTGATCGCCGCCGATCGCCGCCGATCGCGTTTGCCTCGCTTCCGCCCCTCCTCCATTTTTTAGGCCCCCTCCAGTCCTTCCTCCCTCCTCCTCCTCCTCCTCCCCCTCCCCCTCCTTCTCTTCTTCGTCTTCCTCCTCCGTTCTTCTCTCCTTTGAGTTCTGGAAAAAAAAAAAAAAAAAAAAAAAAAAAGAGCTCGAGCCATTCGAGCCGGAAGTGATTCGGGCCCTGTACCAACACTCTTTAATTTTTGGCAATTTTATTAAGTTAAACTTTTTATATTTGAAAAGATGGTTAGATTTGTTTGTAGTTTGATGGGTTGTTTGTGAGGAAAAAAAATAAAATGATTATAAATTTGATGTAACATTTTATCTTATTATTTTAATATATTTTATCTTTTTGTGAGTTTTAACTATAAAAAAAAACAAAAAATTTACTTGCCAAACAAGACCTTTATCTACAACATTCTAGTCCATATATTTTTATTTAAGGTAAAATTACAAATACGTTTACTTGAAAGATTTGTGATTATAGAAATTACATCTTGCCCCACCCGCTGAAATTATAATTTCATAATAAATAGCTCATTTTGTTAATAAATCATCAAGTCAATCAACAATTTTTAATGAAGTTTGAAATTTATTTCAATTAATAATCTAGCTAAATTTATTATTATATAAGAGAGCAGTTAAAAATTTTATTTTTTTAGTTAATTCTGTTAAATAAAAAATTATGACAATGGGACATTTTTATAATTTTTCAAGTCACAGGGTAATCTGTAATTTACCCTTTTATTTATTTGATCTATTACAAATATAAAAGAAAAAAAAAATACATAGGAGGCTTCATTTTTCTATTTAGGGTAAAATACAAATACACTCAATAGGTTTTTTAAAATAGGGATTGCTCTATGTGGTTTTGAAAAATAATAAATATCCTCTTATTAGAATTTTTTATTTAACAGAATTAATAAAAAAAAAATTAATTACTTTCCTATATAACAATAAAATTACTTAAATTGTTAATTGAAACATATTTCTAATATCATAAAAAATTGTTAATTGACTTGATAATTTATTAATAAAAGTGTTTATTTGTTATGCAATTAGAAACTTGGGGAGAGGGATATAATTTGTCGAACCACATGAGGCAATTCATATTTTAAACAAATCTTAGGATATATTTGTAATTTATCTATTATTTTATGACCTGAGCATGTGGCCTCATCAACTTTCTTTTTTTTTTAGAAGCAAGGAAATAATATTTTTTGAGTTTTGTCCATTACTAAGGGTCTTTGTTCAATAGAACAATATATATCATTAAGAGTAGGCTTCTCAAATATGAGGTTTAGGCGGTTGTCTAACTGGCCTAATGGAAGGCCCGTATGGCCAGTTTGTTATCTTTGTCTCTTTGTCATGTATCCGTTTCATGGCAAATTACTGATGTAAGCTATTTTGGTCTGCATGTCATGACTTCCATACCTAATTCAGTAATAAGAGCTTCATGTTATTGGTGTGAGCTAGGTTGATCTGTTTTGCTATATCCAGGGGCGGATCCAATTTCATATTGAGGCCAGCCAAGTGTTGTCGGATATGGGTTAGATTTGAAATAATTACAACATACAATCAATTACAACATAATTACATATAAATTTTCTAAAAAATTTATAATTTTATATCAATTTAATTTTGTAGTTAATCAAATACAACTCAAATTCAGACTAATAATATTATATCATGTATGTGGCACAAAAGTTTTTAATTTTTAATTTTTAATTTTAATTATTGCATTATTCCATAGTGAATTGATCAAACATTAATTATAACGATTTAGCGCCAAATGTAGACTTTGATGATTCAGAGTTCAAATATTGGAAAGTCAAATCCGGCGTCTGGGTGCGCCCCTCAAAAATGGCGTGGTTCTCACACCTAATTCTCGTTTGAACGATAGACATTGTGTATGAACACAAACATCACTATAGTTGTACAAAATCTAAGCCCAAAAAAGTAAAGTGAAAAGCCAATCCCAAGAGGTCCCAAGGTCAAAACTGTTTATCAAGTTACCTATATGCCTAACTAATTCAACCACAATAAAAACCAACTCCAACGAAAAATAGTGGAGTAATATGCAACCGAAGTGATGTAGTAAAGCCTGTTAGATTTTCAAAACACGGGCTATTAAAGGCCTAAACAGTGAGTAATTTAGAGTTTGAATGGTTAAATCGAATTTGAAGGTTAATAAGTAGGAGAAGGGATTAGGGTTGATTTGGGAGAGTGATTGGATAGGGTTTTAGCACTGAAAAGTGCACTTTCAGAGAGTTGTGAATAGTAACTAGGGTATGTGCACAAAGAAGAAAGAGAAGGATAAGAAGAAGAAGAAGAAAAGAGGGAAAGAGAGAGGTGTTTCACCTTCGCAAGGGTTAGGCTAATCAGACACAAAGACAGTCACAAATTCTCATAATATCAACTCTCTTGAATTATTGTGATTAGACATATTTATAGGCTAAAGACTCTCCTACAAGGACTATGACTCAACAAATTTAGAAACTGAGAATATTTGGTAACTACAAATATTTTAGACCAATTATGACTATGAATTTTAATTCTACTTTATGGTATGAATTCAAAATAGGAAACTTCGATATTTTTTACCACTAAGACTATTCTAGACATAATAAAACACAAATATAAAGATCCATTTAATTACTTGACCGTTAAGAAAACCTATGGACGGACTATCACTACTACCAATGTCCAACAATTATTGAAAAACCATAATAACCGTAACTACTAAAACCTACTATAATGACATAAAAATTGTCCAACAAGATACAGAATTTAAAAATAAATAAAAGAAACTAAAAATTATTCCAAAATTTCAATACATGGTTTTTCATATGTGCTCTATGTGAAATTTAAAATTTTCTCATTTGCTTCTTTCCATGCTCGCCATTGCTAAGTTTGTGTATGCGCATGCATGAGTTTATTATGCTTGAATATCTTTGTGTTGTCTATCCATGAAATCTTCAAGCCAAACCTCACAGTATTCCAAGTCTATGTCAAGCTTCACTTGAGTCTTCATGCAGCAGATGGAACTAGAACTGCTCAGGGACTTAAACTGAAGACAAATTACAGACTTGAATAACGGAGTGAAACTGCTAACAAAAAACATGGCTGAGTAACTAGACATTGTTCCTAAATAGGCTTTTTAATTTGGATGTCGTTGAACCAAAATGAAACTCAAATTAAAAGTAACTTCTTCGTAGTTTATTTTTATCATTGATACACAAACTGGAAATTGCCTTGATTTTTCTTAGGCTGAAGGTTGCATATTCCTGGTCTTGGAGTTTTGTGCTGGGGGAGATTTAGCTTCATACATTCGACTACATGGAAGAGTTCAAGAACAAGTTGCTAGAAAATTCATGCAACAGCTTGGTAATTCTTCATTGCAGTCTATTTAGCACTTGTCCTTTATTATTGCATTTAGTTCTTCCTGTTTGAAATGTTGTGATTGGATTGGTGTGTCATCATTTGCTGCATTGCAGGAGCTGGTCTGAAGGTGCTAAACTCCCATCACATCATCCACCGAGATTTGAAACCAGAGGTATATGATATTTACATAATGCATATGCACTCTTTATTTCTTTTGATAATTATGTAAAATAAAATAAAACAAGATGCCTTGAGGGGGCGAACCTTATACAACAAATCAGCTAGGACATTACATATTCGTGATGTGTACTCAAAAATAAATAAATGAGTAAAAGACAAATGCATCTTGTGACACCATGGCCCAGTGTCACGGGCCGACTCTTTGGAGTATGCCAAGGAATGAATTTTTTCCTGTGAGGTGCTTGAACACGACCAAGTTCAAGCCTGCCTTATCACTTCTTGACCTTCAAGTTCTGAATCTTTACCCATCTCATCAAATATAGGCCCAATGCTTTGTCAAGGAAGAACAACTCCCACAACGGAAGCTCCGCCTTCCGAATGGCACAAGTAGACTTGACATCCACAAGTACACGAAGCACGGCTCAGGTTGCTTCATGGCATCAAACTTGCCTTTAAGCAAGGTGCTCACCCAACTGAGACTCATGTCAGTCAAGGCATCTTGTGTCAGTCTTGCCCACAACTAAGCCAACCTAAAATTGCCCAATTGTGCACTAACATAGAACCTTAACCTAGCTAACAAGCTCTTTTTCTCTCATGCATATGATCTCTTGTTACGCCTATCTTGAATAGCCACTGATAATTGAGGGTCGCTTTCGTGCCCACAGCTTAATACACTTGCACAAATTACCACAAGGTGAAATTCATAATTTGTGAAACTTCTGTGGGGGTCAATTTGTAAAAAACAAAAACAAATCAACTTGTAACCTAGAATCATGGTTCTAAATTGCGGCATCGGTAGTATTGGTCGGTACGTATCGGGAATCAGGTGTCGTAGGGTGAAATTTTAAAAATCATTTCACAGGTTTTTTAGCTTTTTCTTTGTCGTACCGGTCCGAACTGATAAGTATCGGCCTATCACGGCTTATGTAACGGTTTCAGACCGCTACGTACCAGGACTCGGCCGATTCTCTTGCAATTTTCGATCTCAATGCTATAACGGCCTATATTTGTCGTGGTACTCCTTTTTTTCAATACAAACCGGCTGGTACGTAGCGTATCAGCCGATTTTTAGAACTATGCCTAGAATCGAACAGAGAGAATAGAAGAAAGTGAGAGAAAAGCTCGTCGAGCACACCTGGTCGGTCATTGATGGTCGATGGTTGATGGTTGCTTCTCGCTGCTCTTGTTGTTATTCATGGTACAACTTCAATCTTCTTCTTCATTCTTCTTCGATCTTCTTCTTCTTCTTTGTTCTTCTGCTTCGATCTTCTTCTTCTTCTTCGATCTTTCTCTCTTGTCTCTCTCAGTCGCTCTCAGTCACTCTCTTTCTTCTGCTCTGCTCTTGAACTCTTATTTTTTTTCCTTTTTTTTTTTTTTTTTCTTTTCTTTTATAGGCTGATGGTAACATCTCTCTGTCTTCTATTTTTTTTTCGATTTTATTTTATTTTTTCTTCTCTCTCTCTCTCTCTCTGCCTCTGTTATTTGATTATATTCTCTCTTTTTTTTTGCTAATTAGTTTTGTTAAATCAATGAAATGTTTTTTTTTTTAATTTTAATAGTGTTATTTTGTATTTTTTATTATCTTTTAATATTTTTTTTTAATTTTATGACATATAATAAATAAATTTAATTATATATATTGACCGTGTCTCTAGCGCGTTGTGTTCCTTATTTTTTGAAAATTTACGTGTCTGTGTCTGTGTCCGTGTCCGTGCTTCATAGACTAGCATGGTGCACGAGTGTGACAACATTTGTCCATAGCCCACAATTAGCATTCTGCCTTCCTACGAGCTCCATACGATGTGCCTCCCATGATGACAATGCTTCATGCCATTCAAATTATCCCACAAGTAGCGATATTGCCACCAAACCGCTAGCTAGGCTACGGCTGAACCCAAGCGCATGTTCGTGACTTGGCATGCGAGGCCCCTAGTGGCGCCTTGATAGCCTATTATGTTCGATCTAGGATGACAGCCTAAGATGCTACAATGTGTGGCATAGCAAGTGCGTGTCCAAACGTCCAGTCAAGATTCGACGCTCAATGTCGACATTAATGCCCCTTGATGACACTCTTCATGGGGCTCCTAAACCCGCATGGAGACTAATGATAACCCTCATGGTATGTCAAAGGCCCGCCCCCAGGTTGTCCAGATGATGCCCACTTGGAACCCATCACAGGTTGGGGAGGCAGGTAGTTGGCACAACATGCCACCTTATAATAGCATTTTAAGCCTTTTTTTGATTGCCACAAAGAAACATCCACCTTGTTTGAGGAGTTATAATGATTTTCTAATAATTCTCCAATTCTTGAAGAAAAAAAAATTGGGCGGTTGGGTGAACAAATAGCATTGGGCGTGCTCCTTGACATGCATGCATTGGATTAGTTGGGGCCATGTTGGGGTGCCAAACCACTTGACTTGGAATCCGATGCCACACCCTCATATGGCACTTCCAAAGGCATGTACTGAGCACAACAAAGGCCACCACACATGCAAGCATCACGACGTTGGACTTGAAAGAGTCAACTCATGACACCCAGCTGTCACCATAACCGTTGCCGGGAAAGCCTATATCGATAATCGAACTCAGATTCTTGCCCATTGGAAATACTCTCTAGACTTTGTATCTCCATCAACGCCCATAAAATCCTCGCAAGCCTCTCCAACGATAAAAACAGAGCATGGTTCCAATTGTGAACAGGAAGCCTCAAAAAAAAAACCCAAACAACTTCTGGCTGATGGGAATTTTTGCAGCAGCCCCCTACTGGAGACCACTAGTCCAAGGAGACTGCTTTCCCTTCAAATTGCCACCCCCTATCCATCCAAAATCCTTTTGGCCTCCTCAGGAAGAAAGACCCACTAATGTCGATCACTTGCACCCCCTGCCACCACCTTCCACTGCTTTTCACACCATCACTACATTTCTGCCGCCACTGGAACCTCATTAGACCAATTACCAACTCTACCCACTAAGCCCCTCTCCAAAAACAAATCCACCACCACTGTTGATTCGATCACACTTCCACCACCACCATTGGGCAATGGGCAATTATGGGTACTAGTACTCGTTCCTCATATTGCAAAAATTCATAAACTTGTAAGCAATATCTTTCCATAGAAGGCCTTCTACCACAGCTGGCATGCACAATGACCTCCATCTATTGCCAATGCCAACAGATTTATTTATGCAAGTCACGTTTTCAAAAGTTTTTGGTTTTCTCATATAAAAAATAAATTCTTGAAACAAGTCTAATTCAAGAATGTAGCATTTAGAACAAATTTAAACTGATTGTAGTGTTTCATAATTCTTGATTGTTCGTTAATAACACTCAACGACAAGAGCTTCGACCCCTAATCACAAGCTTGAAAATGACCATTTGTTTTCATCCTCCTCCAGATCTGTCATAGACATTCCTATTTGGACAGTTGCTTGCCTAGCAGAACTCATTGCACACTATTCCTTGGTTTGTTTTTCGATATGTGGTCTCTTTGTGGCACGTTTTTAGTTTTCACCCCTCCTCCTATCTTGTGAAGAACCTCAGGATTACATATAGCATTGGAAGATGTTCCCGTACAATATTATGTACTAAGATTTTGAGGTCATGCAAGCATAGTTGTCAAATCAGGATTCGTATCGTGAATCGAAATGGTCGTGTACCGAATCGCGAATCGAATCAAATTGCGAACCGAATCGAATCGTGAATCGTGAATCGTAAAGATTCAGTTACTTCTTCTAAATTATTTAAAAACATATATCTATACATTTAGATGTTAAATATATCTTATGAATATAAAATGTTTAGACTTAAATTAATAAAAATGTTATTTTGAATGATAATCACGTAGTTTAATAGGTAAGAAGTTAACAAAGGTTCCTATGTAAGATCACCATCTTACATTTTTTTCTTTTTTGGATATTTCTTATCAACCATTCTTAATAAAGATAATAACCAAATAGACAAACTATCAATTTCTAAGTAACAATAATTAACAATGATATTGCTATTTGGACAATAAGCATACATACTTTTCTAAGTAATAATGAGCAAATAATAAGAAAGAATCATGTAGAATCTTTTATTTTAAAGACTAAAATATTTTAAAAGGTATAACTGATCTCACACATGTAATATTCAATTTAATAAAATAGTAATAGATAATTCATAGTGTAATTTTAATCTTAAACATCTTTAGAAGATATATTACGATTTTTTAAAGGAAAAAAAAAAATAAGAAGAAAAGTTAAAAATATGTTGGGTCTAACTAAATCTGATTGGATCCTATTAAAAACTCCATGATCACTAAAATAACAACAAATCATGTATATATGTTGGTTATTTTGGTATTAAACGCTGCTAAAAGTTGTATTATGTCATTTTTACTAAAAAGATGGAGAAAAAAAGAGTAAAAAATATGTCGGATACAATAATTTCAAAAATTTCATGAATCGTAAAAAGTGAATCGAATCGTGAATCATACGATTCACTAGTGATTCGCTTCCAAAATAAATTCACCCATAGATTCGTATCGATTTTGCAAAAATTGCAAATCGAATCGCGAATCGTAAGATTCTGATAACAAAGCATGCAAGTACTAGTAAGGGCAGTTTTGTAAATCTGTTTATGTTTTGATGTTTTAATTGAAAAGAAAAATAATGGATAAAAAAGGACAAGAAAATGGTAAGATGATTTTTGTGGGAAGTACCATATACTAGTCATCGTGGATTCTCCTCTCCCTGGCCCAACCAAATAAAAGGAAAAGGTAACAACAAATGACAAATGGCAGCTTTCCTTTTGTGCTATTTCATGGAATTCTCCCACTGGATGAACTAGATGGATGATCTCTAGAGAATAACTTCAAATTTAGAAAGATAACTGTGTTCAATTGACCTACAAGACCATCCTTTTGCAACCATTACATAGGATTGCCAATGCAGCACACGAAAATAGAAGAAACTTGTAATTTTTATAATTTGCAGAGTTTTTATTCAGAATAGAATTTATCTTTATTGTCACCACTTGTTTGTGCCTTCAAGTTTACAGTTTCTTCCAAAGGAAATTTATTTTTACAAAAAAATTGCATTTTCCAGCACTTTTACATCTTTAATGAAAACAATCTTGTACAAATGATTCATATTAATCTTATTATCTGTTTTTATAGTGTGTGCTTTTGTGTGAGATCAGAATTTGTTCAAATTGGTTAATCTTAGTACCCTTTTTTTTTTATCAGAACATTTTGCTTTCAAGCCCTCACAGTGATGCAGTGCTAAAGATTGCTGATTTTGGTCTGTCAAGGTAATAATAAATAGCAGAGGAAACTAGTAATTTCAATCATTTAATATACCTGGAATAAAAAGTCAACAAACTCTCTCTTTGTTTCAGCGTTTTTGGGAAAATGGTTCACATTTTCAGGCATTTGGTACAACAAAAACGGAAGTCAATAGAACTTTTTCCTTGGTCAATGGAAAACATGTTTATTTTAACAAAAAATAATTTTCACTTTTGAGAGGTGGAAGGTCTTACCAATGCTTACCAAATTATTGCTGCAACCACCACCACCTCAACCACCACTAATTGCACCACTAGTGTTGTTTTTGGCTTATTTATAGTTTGCTACCTTCCACCGCTCAAGCGGTGGTGGGCTTCGCTCAAGTGGAGCCCTTCATGGAGGCTCACAGGATCTGGTATTTGACTTGCTTTTGGACTTCCTAAAGTTTTGGTTTTGGTATTTCCTTAATAGATTTGGACTTGAAGTGCAAGGAAAACAATTTTGGTTTGGATTAGTTTTGAGGACTCGTTGACTATAAATATGTGAAAACTCTCTCTCTCTGTGGATGACACTATTCAATCCTTGGGTGCTCTCCCTAGGTTCTTTGTGTGGCCTTTGGTCACTTGATGGTCCTTTTTGTGGATCCTTACTTGGTGATCTTGGTGGGTCCTTGTTTCTTATTGGATGGTCTGCACAAGATCTTGGTGGCCTCTTGGAGGTCTTAGTGAGAGTTATCTTTTGTTCTTGGTGACTTAGAGAGTTTAGGTTTTGTTCTCGGCTCTCTTTCTCTTTTGTTTGGGATCTTTGGTTATGTTTGTTAGAATATTTGGTGTCTCCTTGTGAGACTTGTTCCTTGGTGCCTCTTGGTTGAAACTAGGGTTTCGTGAGAATTGAAAATAAATGGTTTTTGATAGAGAGGATTTTGAGAGAACTTGTTTCTGAATCTGGTGAGCTTTGTTATTTGTGAGAGTTTGCTTTATCACCATTGCAGCTTTTGGAGCACCATTCTCTGTGTTAGTGGAATTCTTTTTGGTTTTAAGTTTGTGTTTGTGATTTAGTTGCTCTCTTTTGAATTCTTTTGTATTTGTGTGGTTCTTCTACTCTATATTCAAAGTTATCAACTATCTAGGAGTGATGGCGTTTTCCAAGGGATCTCTGCACTACAACTAGTACATTAATTTCAAGGTCACAACCAAACATAAAAAAACATTTTCTAAAAAATGTTTTCCACCAAAACAAACATAGCATAAATTATTATTGATTCCAAATTTTCATTTGGGAACAGAATTTTACATCCTAATGATCACGCCGAGACAGTTTGCGGGTCTCCACTGTATATGGCCCCAGAAATTCTGCAATTTCAACAATATGATGCGAAGGTAAAAAGCTTTTCAAATCTATGCTTGTTAAAATTATATGAACTGAAATTACGATTCCTTATAGGTTGACATGTGGAGTGTTGGTGTGATTCTTTTTGAACTTCTTCATGGCTATCGGCCCTTTCACGGTAGAACTAATGTTCAGGTTGCTTCTTTAGCTTAGACTCAAAATGTTCTCCAAATATAACCTTTCCAGTTTTCGCCTTTACGAGTGCTTTTGATTTTCAGATTCTGCAGAATGTCCAGTCGTGGACATGTCTTCCATTTTCCGAGCTCATCCTTCCAGGGTTGCACCCTGATTGTGTTGACATGTGTTCGAGACTATTGTCTATCAAGCCAGGTTTGGCAATTTTACATCATCTTCAATTAAACGATCTATCCACATCTTGAAGTCAAAACTGATTGTTCGCTCCATCTTAGTAGAAATCCGATTGTCTGTTGATGAGTTCAATCGGCATGAGTTCTTAAGGGTACGAGGACTTGGAGGTCAAGGCTGCTCATGAGAGTTCGAGTCTTTCAACTTTCACTGAAATCAAATTTGCTTGGTTGTTTAACCAGGTGATCTGATCGTTTGCAAGACTGATTGTCGAGTATTAAATTCAGTGCCCCTTCTGCGAGATTTGACAAGATTAGTTGCATAAGCGGGAGCGGGGAATGGGTGATGCGGAACGGGTGGGCAGCATAGAGAAATAGTACTTTTGTCTTTTATTATCTAAATTTATTTTAGTATTTTGTTTCAACTATGGTTTAATAGGGAGTGTATTTTGGTCATGACTTTTATTAATACTAGAGCTACAGATATGGTTCAATCTATTCTTTCTTTCCTTATTTTTCATGTTTATATTCTTCTTTATAGTTAAAGATATTCACACAATATTCAATGTGATGCAAATTCATCTCGTTTGGAAACAGGCTATTTTAGTAACTTTTTGACTTTTTACGAAAAGATGTGCAGAAAAGTAGAGAGGTGATGTGACAAGTTTTAGTTGGCTTTTTGGCTTTTTGGCTAAAATAGCCACTCCCCAAACGAGGCCAAGTCAATTCTCCATTTTTGTTTATTAAACTTAAGATTCAACGTTCGACTGCTATTCTTCTCGACTATCTACTTTTTTTTAATTTCAAATAGGAAAATGAGGACACGTGGCAAAAGGATAAGCCAAAGTTTGGCCACTAAATGAGTTGTTCACTTTTAATAATAGTATAAATAAATAGATGAATGAAATCTCTTATCAAATGAATTGTAATTAATAAACTTCAACAATCAAAAAGTCAGTTCAAATGGTTTATCTTGGATGGTATATTTGTTTGGGGAGAGGGATGGAGAGGAAAAGGGCTTATTAATTTTAAGATGTTATTTGGAATAAATTTCCAAAATAATTTTCATATTTGATACGATAAAATATTAGTGTTTGTAGTAATAAAAAATCATTATTTTGAAATATATTATTATAATTTGAAATGTATAATTCATTTTATATAAGGGAATGCGATATACACGGTTGCCTCATAATTCATTTGTTTATGGACAGCCAATTAAATTATGACACCTCATTGTTTCCTTCTCTCTTGTTTCTTACTTTTGAGAGACCACTCCATTGCCAGTTGCCCATGTCAATTTCTAGTCGAATCGAGGTGATAATATTGTCTTGTCATATGAAAGCTATTATTTACCTTCCTTATTTATATATTTAAAGGCTATTATTTAAGAAAATTTAAAATTAATCTTACAAATCAAGTACCAATGAACATGTGTATTTTTTATAAAAAAAATTAATTGAAACTTTCATGTTGATAGACAAATGTTTTGCAATTTATGATAGTACAGATTTAAAAAGTTTGTTTAGTATGAAAGTAGTGGAAGTTACAAAAAAAAATTTAATTTTTTTGTACAATTCATAATAATATGATAGTTGAACTTATAAAAAAAATTTAAATACAAAATAACTTAAATTTGTTATAAATATAGTTACTAATATTTTGAATTTCTATTTTGTTGTAAATTTTTCACCATAATCAGATTCATAAAGGAAAATATATTTTATTTTATATTAATTTCTAACATTTTCAATTTCCATCACTTTTTTAATAATCAAATGAATCCTAACTTAAAAAAAGGCAATCTATCGGCTACCCAAAAAAATAAATAAATAAATAAAATTACAAATATATTTTCTGAGATTTTCTTAAAATATAATTTGCCCTTTATGATTTTAGAAATTACATTTCGCCACTTGAATTTTTTAATTTCATAATAAATTATCAATTTTATTAATAAATTATCAAATTAATTAATAATTTTAAATGATGTTAAAAAAGAATTCAATAAATAATTTAAGTAATTTTATCATTGCATATGAGAACAGGTAGGAGTTTTATGTTTTCAGTTAATTTTGTTAAATAAAAATATCCTGAAAAGAGAGCATTTGTAACATTTTAAACCACAAAAAGACAATCTATATTTTAAGCAAAAATCAAGGAGTTTATTTGTAATGTACCAAAAAAAAAAAAAAAACACACAATCCAAAAGTCCAATTCTAAATTTTCTTTGGCCAAAGATTCACACTCTAAATTACTTTGTCTATAAGGACAAATCCATACAAAATGACCAAACTACTCCAAGTATATATATTCAATTATATATATGATTGGAGTCTAAATATTACATTTTTAGTCCCTTAAAATACATTTTATTAGTCTATTTATTTTTAGTATTTTATAATTTTATAAATTTTTTATGTGTTTTCATATATTTTGAGTAATACATTTTAAATATTATATATATTATTATATTAAAAAGATGCACAGGGTTTAATTGTGCACCCACGCTATATGTGTATTCACTCAATTAACATTTGATATATATTTATATATTATTATATTAATATTATAATTTTTATTTGGTTACGCAGGTTTGGATCTATAAAAGGAAGGCAAGGGGGAGTGTAGCTGAGGGCTCAAGTGTGAGAGCTTGGAGCTGAAGCTCCGCGAGGAAGAAAAAGATAAGAAAAAAAGAAAGAGGGAATGGGAAGGTTTAGAATATAGATATTTTATAGTGATTGTAATATTAGTTTGTGGAACTAATTTTCATATCTTAGGGTTAAGATAAAACTCTAATCAAGTGATTGGGATAATTTGTATTTAGTTTTGTAGATTTTTAATTGATTTGGATACTGTTGTATAACTTAGATTTTTGTACAAATAATGTTTTATCAAATTATGTGTTCACTGGTCATAAAGACATATTATACAATTGTTTTCACTATTTATGTATTAAAATTGTTAGACTAGTCATACTTAGTAAGACAGATCGTGCATCAATCTTAGTTTAGTTTAGTTTAGTGATGACGGTCCGTGCTAGGCGAAAATAATTTGTAACTTTCTGATTTTGAACACAAATTTTTTTAAGTGATGTGTCCCGACCAAGACACATCATAGTACCCATTTCAAGCCCTTTTTATTTTTATCACAATTTAATTTTCCTTAAAGGGTAGCTTACGACTCCTGACATGTTGTACATTTATTTTATTATCTTGTAAAGTGTTATTTATTTTAGTTGTACTAATTTGCAGGTGTTTTCTTTCTTTGTGTTGTTGTAAAAAATATAAATAAAAAATAAATAAATAAATAAAAAAAGCTGTGAGTGTGTTGTATGCATAGTTATTGTTCTTGTCTTCCAAAATTATTATATGGCCCTGAACTAGAGCAGACTCTTAGAAATCTCTAGATATCTAAACCGACTTTAGCAATGGCTGAAGCATTAGTTGACCAACTTAGGTCACTGAAGGCACATTTTACCCATACCACTAATGTTTCATCATCTTGCATCTGATTGCCAATTACCGAAGCGACCCATTATGAGATTAAGCCTACTACCATTCAAATGCTTTCATCTTTTCACAGGCTTAGTAATGAGGATCCCTATAAACATCTCAGTGAGTTTTTATAGACCTATTCTACAGTGAAACTCCAAAATTTTACCGATAAGGCCCTTAGGTTGAGACTGTTTCCCTTTGCACTTAAGGATAAGGCCAAGCACTGGCTAAATTCCTTGCCCGCCAACTCTATCACAACTTGGGACTAATTGAGGCAAAAAAATTTTGAACAAATATTTTTCCATAGGCAAAACCAATCAAATACGACGTGCCATCACCAATTTTTCTTAAATTGATGGTGAGCATTTTCGTGAGACTTGGGAAAGGTTTCGGGATTTACTTCATCAGTGTCCCCATCATCAAGTACCGCAGTGACAACTTGTTAACATTTTCTATTCTGGTTTGACTTACTCATTCAAATAAATGGTCAATTCGGCCTGTGGTGGAACGTTTATGACTAAGAGTGATGTACAAGTATGGGAGTTATTTGAAAATCTAAGTGAAAATTCCCTCCACCATGCATCTGTCTCTCGACATGAGAAGCAATCCAAACCTTAGTGGTATGAAGTGAGGTGGTCTATATAAGGTAGGTCATATTGCATATATTGCTCAAAAAGTCGAAATATTGTCTAGAAAAATAGACCAACTGTTAGCAGTAGGACACATTTCTTCACAACCAGCACAACCGCCATACCAAGAGGCTTGCACAATCTGTTTTAAGTCCTATCCACTGTGCAATCGAGTGCCTATTAGCACCTCAGTGTCCCGAGTCAATTCCAGAGCATGTCAATGCGATTGAAGGTTTCTCTAAACCGGTTAATGATTCGTTCTCAAACACCTATAACCCGGGTCGAAGGTTTCTCTAAACCGGTTAATGATTCGTTCTCAAACACCTATAACCCGAGATAAAGAAACCATCCAAATTTTTCTTGGCGCTCACAACCACAAGGAAATTCCTATGTTCCACCTCCACCACGGCAGAATTTCCAAAATTATGCCAATCCACCTCTCTACCAGCCTATGTCTCAGCAGTCATACCAATATCCTCCTCAGAAAAATTCAGGGCTTGTTTGGTTTGCTTTTGGGTGAGTTGTTTTGAAAATTTTTTCCAAAATTTTGTTTGGTTTGTGGTTTTTCTCAAAAAATTTCCAAAATCACTTTCTCTCTCTTACACATCAATCAATCACTTTTTCTCTCTCCTCTCTCATTCTCAATCACTTTTTCTTTCACACACATCTACTCAATTACAACAAAACATCAAATCATCCCAAACTCCAAAACTACTTTCAAAATATATAACCAAACAAACCAAAAACATTTCTAAACTCTCTTCCCAAATTTTTTTTTGAAAATCACTCTCTCAAAAAGTAAACCAAACACACCCTCAACCTTTAAAGAAATAGTGTTACAACTCTTGCAGTCTACAAACCAACTTGTCCATTCCCACTCCCAATCCATTTCAAAACTTGAGATTCAAATTGGCCTATTGGCCAACACCTTGAGTAAGAGATAGGAAGGACAATTGCTTAGTCAGCCAGTCAAAAATCTAAAGGGGCAATATGGGGTGGAATCATCTAATGGCAAGAACATAGAGAAAATCTAAGCTGTCATGACTCTTAGAAGTGGTCGAGAACTACCAAACCGAACAAATGAGACCAATGAAAAAATGGGTGAGCAGGATAGTCAAATTAAAAATTCACCAGAGAAAAGTAATGAACTTAATAGTTCTTCCCTGAGTTTTCTGAGTGAGCTTACGACACCCTAAAGACGTTAAACTTAGCGCTGCATTAGAGGCAATTAATGGTTTGATCTTGTGTTTAACACATGTCCCACCGTGTAGATATTTTGGTTTAACAGAAAATACTTGAGCTCCTACTTCAAATAGGCTTGGTTCTTATTCCATTGGGGAAGTGTCTCCCTCAACTTAATGTAGTTTGGTGTTGTAGGGCTTGTCAGCGGCATTGCAAAACCAGTATGCCAAAGAGACGAAATGTCTGGTACTGTAAGACCAACCTGGCATAGTTCATACACCTAGGGAACGTCACTAGGGCATTTTTAAGTTGACTGGAAACTTTTGGAGTGCATACCTCCCTATAATCGAGTATGATAAGGGTAGATTCTTTTACTAATATCGTTTTTTTTTCTTTTTTTCTTTTTTTTTTTAATTATTTTGATTTCTTCCCTATAATTAATTTGGTTGTTCCTTTGTGGTATGTGTCATTGAGGATAATGTCAATTAAGTTAGGGGAAGGGTTTGGTTTGCGTTTATTTATTTATTTTTTTTGTGTATTTTTTTATTTTTATTTTTATTTTCTGATGTGTTTTAAAAAACAAAATAATAAATAAATAGCTTTGTTTTCTTGGTATATTTTTATTTTTTTTATTTTACATTTAACACAATTTTATTTTTCATTCAACAGAATTTTATTTTACATTAAAAAAAAAAAAACACAAACACAACACAAATATAGAAAATAAATAAAAAATACACAGAAAAAAGAAAAAGAAAAAAAAGAAGTAGTTTGTCTCAGATTCCGACGACATCTCAACGACAAAGGTCAAAAGCCGATCTCATTTGTAGGTAACCTCACCACTCGACTCTACTGCCGATCACCTCGTCTCGAAATTGATTATGGTGACGGCCTCAAAGGCCTTGCTTCCGCATTTGCAGGGTTTGCAAAAGAGATTACACCTTGTTGGCCATCGAACGAGGAACACCAGGGCGCCAGGTTCTTGGCCATAATTGTTGTTCCTCTCTTCAGTTCCTTATTCTGTTTCTTTAGTTGACTGTTCTCCCTTCGAACATCTTGATACATACCCTGAAAAAGGGCAAGTTGTGCAGTTAGCCGCTACACTTCATTTATTCAACTTTGTAATCGATGAGATACATTTGACATTGAAGTCATGGCCTCTACACACATATTTAGGGTGTGCGAATTAACATCCATATCAGATTTGACTGCCAATAATTGGTCCAGTGGCACTACGGGGTTAAAAGTGGGGGCTGGGAACTTCCAATGAGGGTCTAAGGCTACAGTATCACGTACTTCCTATAGAATTTCATTTAGATCAAGAGAGAGGGTGAGAGGTCAAGAATAGGCCATGTCAGAAAAGAAAAAAAATATTGGGCTAGGATGGACAGATTTTGGTAGATACTCACTCTGTCATTTCCTTTGTAGAGGTCGGCTTTAAGAAGAAGAAGAAGAAGAAAGAAGAAAGAAGAAGGATAAGAGAACAAATAGAGAGTAGCGGGAGATGATCAAGGTCAGATGTATCGACGCCGCTGTCGTTGAATTTGTGAATTCAAACGTGACGCTCAATGTTTCGGCAAAGAGAAAGGCTAGGAGAAGGAGAAGAAAAAAAAGAAGAAGAAGACGGCACGCATGCTTCAACAGAGCGGGAAAACAAATAAATAAATAATAATAATAATAAATTTTGTGTATATTTGTGTTTAGTTTCTAATCCTTTTGCAGATAATGTTTCTATACAGTGAAATATCTAACAAACTTTACTTCGGGAATAGCTCAGTAAAACAAAAGTAATTTTGTTTGAGACGTGTTACGGTAAGGACGCAATTAACAATTTTCACTAAGGAACTTTACCACAGTAAGTCTTGGAATCTGGCTTTAAAAGACCATTTCTTTTGAAATCTATGCTTTGTTTTTATTTTTACTTTTATTTTGTTTTGTGTGTGTTTTATTTAAAAAAAAAAAAAAAAAATCTGTTTTTTTCTTGTTGTGTATAATATTTTTCTAATTTTTTTTTTTTTTTTATAGCGATGATTGTATTGTTTCTTCTTCATTTTGTGTGTGAAGTGATTAAGTTTAGATGTAATTTTGTTACCTTAGGATTATAGTTTTGTCTTAGTTTGTTGACTATTTCTCATTATAATAATCATTTATTTCATACTCAATCAGATCACGTGCACGTCACTACACAGATGTTACTTGACTGATTTTGGGACACAACCTTTGAAAATCTTGATGTCTAATGCGGAGACTATAACCCGTGTGAGATTTTGAGCCTATCATTATTTTGGGAGGGTTATTTGACATTTACTCTTAATTTTTCTTTCATAGCTCATTATGTTGTTGTAAGTCTCTTTATTCTTTCAAATTGGTCGAAAAATATTGAAATCATCATTTTTATGTCGTTTTGTCCTTGTAACATATAAATCATGGTATATTTTGAAAAATGATTTTAGGACAAAATGACATAAAAATGATGATTTCAATATTTTTCGACCAATTTGAAAGAATAAAGAGACTTACAACAACATGACCTAAAAATGATTTTGGGTCATCTTTCCTTATTTGAGCCTTATTAAAAAAATAAAGAGAAAAGCATTCTTGTTTCAATTATCCCTTGTTAGCCCGTTGAGATTATAGAAAAAAAAAACTTTTTATTCATTTAGCCATTTCCTTTGGTGTCTCAAAAATGGATTTTATCTGTTATTTTGGGAGGAAGCTATCTAGTGAGCGAAATAAGGAGATTATCAAATAAATAAATAAAAATAAAATAAAATAAAAAATTGTATTTACTCCAATGTTATAAAATAAAAAAAAATTCAAAAAAAAGAGAGAAAAAAATTTGATAACATGGACAGTATTTAAGATGGTTATGAATCACATGTAAAAAATGAGTTAAAATGGCGGGTTAATGAATATAGCGATTCTGGTTTAAGACCCGACCCATTTGATATTATGAATTCAGGTTTCATTGTTTTGTGTTGTTGTTCATGTCTTATTCCTCTTTTCCATCCTTGAATTTGGCTATTGGATTGCGTTGATTATGTTTGGAACAAGTTAGTGACTTGTTTTTCAAACTTGTATTGCCTAGATATTTGCTCCTTTGCTCGAGCAACACTTTTTGCGCTCGAGTAATCTTTGTGAAACTTTAGTACTTTTGCAGGTCTGCAAAAATACTAGGAGTTTGTATTCTTCGCTCGAGCGAAGCTTCTTACACTCGAGCAACGATTCTGTCTGCAAAACTACTGGAAATGTGTATTCTACGCTCGAGCGAAACTTCTTTCACTCAAGCGGAACAACTTATTGTGTTTGGTCGCTTAAGCGACACATCTTGCACTCGTGCAAACTGCGCGTTTATCAGTTCGTAAGCAGGCCATTTTACATCACTTTTTCATCTCTCTCTCTCTCTCTAAAACATTTCAAAACCCTAAGTTAAGACCCTCTCTCTCTAAAACTCACTCTCTCTCTACAAATACACTTAGATCTAATGATTTCTTCACCTTACTCCCTTTGTTAAAAAGGTAGAGCTCACCTAGAATTTCGTTTTCATCCGAATAGAGTTGAGTTTTGGCTTCATCCTTGTTTATCTCGTCTTCTAGTTTTGAGGTAGGGATTCTCTACACTCTTTTATTAGTTTTGACTTAACCATTTGTTTTTATAAAACAATCTTGTGATTTTGGAGAATTTTGAATAAACCTAGGATTTTGGCTTAAAATCAGAAGAGGGATTTTCAAATTGATGTATTAAAAATAGTTATGGGATTGGAAATGAGGTTGAGTTGTGATAAAATTACTAATTTTGATACTTGGAATGTGTAGCAATCCCGATTTTGACCCAGTCAACTTACGGGGGTCGAGCTACCCGGTCAGCTCCCCGAAAGTAAAAATGCAAAATGCATTCGAAATTGCTTACGGGAAAGTGTATTTCACGCTTGAGCGGACCATGTTATATCAGTCTGTAAGGGGAGATTTCAGATCACTTTTTCAGTTCTCTCTCTCTAAAACTCTCCAAAATTTCCAGATCTAGAGCTTTTCTTTCTAGAAGTCATCTTCTCTCTTTGATTTCTTCAAATATGTTGGGAGTTAGACCGAAATTCTTTATCAAAGTTGTGTAACTTCTCGAGGGCTTCGTTGTGTGCGGTGGAGATCGAGTTTCAACACCGTAAATTTTAGGGTTTTATCTCATTTCTTCTTCAAATCTTGAGGTAAGGATTTTCTTAGAGTTATATATATATTTTTGCAAGATCTAGATGATTTTCGAAATCATCTTTCTATAGCTTTGAAAATTGATTGTTCATTCAAGAAGTTGAGTGATTTTGAAAGTGAATTTGTCTCTTATTCTTTTAAAATGATCTTATGGGTTTTGATCTTCGTTGATTAAATTAAAGATGATTTTGGAAAGTTTTCTTTCAAAAGATTTGAGTTGTATAGTTTTGGTGAGAAAATCTAGAATTTGGTGATTTTTTTTAGAGACTGAAAATCCATGAATGATATTGTTATATTTATTTTGTGTGTCAAAATAAATAGATGTTAGGAAAATTTCTTATTTATATTTATAAAAATGATGAATTTCAGAGAATATGAGAATTATTGTTCATTTTGAAAATTATTGTTCAAAACGTTAAAATAGTCTTGAAATGACTAATTGTTGAGGATACTTGAGAAGAGGGAAATGTGTTATTTCTTGGATGATGAATTGGAATAACAGTATTTATATTCATCTTGTGTTATTGGCATATCAATTCATTTGATTTCATTAAACTTTGAAAGTTGATTTGAAAACTTGCATTGAAAAAAGAATGTTGAGAAACAAGTTTTCATAGAATAGTTTTGGAGTAAATACGTTGGTAAATCTTGATAGGTGGTGTAGATGATATTGAATAAGTTGGCCTAAGAGTCCAAGGTGAAAGACCAAAAACCCGCGCGGATAGGTGTCAAGCCTTCCGATTAATATCGGTAAAAATGACAAATTGGTAGTACTTGTATAGTCTACTTGCAAACACCGACCTAGGGATTACCAAAGTCGTATTTACCGCTCTTGAAATGAATTGTTAAGTTTTAAAGAATTGAAATTGCATGACATCATTAAGCATGATGGTTTTCAAAGATGAAGATGTGATTTTCTTTCAAAAGGGCATAGCATGTCATGTGCATTTCATCTCTTAAGACTTGTATAAAATGTATATACTTTGTTAATGATTTCCTACTGGGCATTATGCTCACTCTACAGGATTTTTGTGCAGGAAAAGATGTGGTGATGCCACCTAACTAAAGGTGATGAAATGTGTGTTGAGAGTACGAGACTCTCATTTTGCTGTGACTCTGTGTGTAAGCCAAAGGTTGTATGTGTGTGGGTTTGAATAACCGTTTTGTGTAACCAGGCTCAAGCCTTGGAAACTTATAAACCCTTGGGGGTATTTATTTGTTTATTTACTTGTTGTTGGATTAATATATTGTTGCATGAAGAACTATTGTATCATGTAATATAAGTTTGGAGATTTATATTCGATTTTCCTTAAAAGAGCCATAATTGTTGTATTATCATTTGGGCTAGAAATTTGGGGCGTTACAAAATGGATTTTGGAAGAAAAAATGGGTTTTGCCCTAAATGTCTCAAATATTTATTTTGTATAAATAAATGGAATTGATGTTGGAAATGTGAAATTGGATAGATATTGATATGAATGGTGGAGTTGGATATGTATTATCACTCACATCTTGAAATTTGGAAAGTTTATCTGTATTGGAGATTTTATATTTGTTTAGAAATATCTGTTTTGGGCTATCGATGGAAGATAACTATGTTTGTTATAAAAATTGCATGAGGATTAGGTGAATTGAAACTAATTTCTCATTCATTTGCATTGAGTATTGTCACATCTTGATACATTGTACATGTATAACATAATTGGAGAAAAACGGATGAATCTAAGAAGGGGATGTATTTCATTGAATTAGGTTGGCCTATATATCCAGGGTGAAAGTCCTGAAAAACACGTGTATACATGGGTGCCGGTTCCCACAGATGAAATATCCGTAAAATGACAATAGTAGTACTTGTATAGACTATGTTTATATAGGTGCCGTTTGACGGTTTCTCGCGGATGAAATATCCATGAAAGGGTGTATCTTGAGATTCCCAGAGTTATGTTCATAGCCCTGTTTTCTAATATAAAGGAAATAAATGATGGATTGTGATATAAACTGGACTTGCATGGTTTAGGAAAGAGAAATGAAACGTTTTGGTCATGAGCATTACATATGCATAAAACCTTATATTTTTGTTAAGATTCATACATTGTGTTGGATTATTTCTACTGGGCTTTGGCTCACCTTATATGGGAAAACCATTTTCAGGTGTTGGTGAGATGCCTCCACCAAGGCAGTAGCTTGGGAGGATTGGAGCAAAGGCTTCATTTTGTTTACTTGTTATTGTTTTGTACAAACCTAGGGCTTTATATGTATTGGATTTAAATCCATTTTGATGTAACCAAGTATAGTCTTAGAAAGTTGTAACCTTCAGGCATTTCAGTTATTTGTTTAACTTCTATTTCATATCTCTGTTGTTGACATATGCTATAGATTCAGGTTTAGAACTTATGAATGTATATTCACATGTGTCACCCATTTGTATAACTAAATCTTATGTACTGGCAGGATATTATACTCTGATTTATATCGTTATTTAGTTATCGTCGTGGATGGCTTGTTGTATTAGTTTCGGGGCGTTACAGTGAAGCAGTGTTCTACATATGTTGTGTTTGTTTGATTCATTAATTGGACACCTGTTTTTTTACCCTTAACCCAATTTTGTAAATAATTCCCTTTAACCCAACATTACAACCAAAAATAAAGCCCTAATTGATCTTGGGATTTGTATGATTTTTCAGATGACAAAGTGACATAATTTAATTATTTTCGGCTTTTCTATCATGAGGCTATACTTACTTTTTCTATACATCGTTTTTCATTGTTAAATGTAAGAAATTTTTGTTTTGATAAAAATAATTTTCTTTTCTCACATACATACACTAGTGAGCTAAGTCATTTCAGAGTGTTTTATTTGTTGAGAGTAAACTAGATAGAATTGAAAGCATGCTTCAGATGGAAATTTTGGGGTCGTGTTTCATTTTGAAGCTGAGGACGTATCTGTGTAAATTAAAAAAAAAAAAACAAAAAATCACGCACACTGAGTTTAGAAATAAATGTTGTATTCCTAATGATTGCTAATGCTTTGTACTCTAACTAATTATTTTTCTAATGTAGAAAAATTATAATTTTCTAAACATTTAGCATTTGGATTGAAGAGATTATTTGGGCTCAAATTAAAAACAAAAAAATGTTTTTCTTTTTAATTTTTTAAAAAAAAATCGGAATTTTGTGAGTAAATTCTCTATAAACCCTTAAGAGACTACAACTCGTTCACTAGGGGTAACCTAGGGGTTCAAAGGCTAGTTGCATATGTTAAATGCAATCGTGTTCCCTACAAAAATGGCATAAATAGATTTTATTTTATTTTATTTTTAATTTATTTTGCTCGAAGACTAGAAAAATGTAAGTTGGGAGTGTGATTAGAGCCTAAATGTTACATTTTCAGCCTTCTAAAATACATTTTATTAACCTATTTATTTTTACTATTTTATAATTTTATATATTTTTTTGTGTGTTTTTTTATATTCTGAGTGTTTGTACAAAAATTAATATAAATAATACATTTTAGATATTATATATGTTATTATATTAAAAAGGTGCATAGTATTTAACTGTGCACCCACGCTATCCATATGTATCCACTCAATTAACATTCGATATATGTTATATTATTATATTAATATTATAATTTTTATTTGGTTATGCAAGTTTGGGTCTATAAAAGGAGGCAATGGGACATGCAGCTAAGAGCTCAAGTGTGAGAGCTTGGAGCTGAAGCTCTGCGAGGGAGAAAAATAAAAGAAAAAGAAAAAAGAAATAGAGAGTGGGAAAGTTTAGAATGTGTGTATTTTATAGTGGTTGTAATATTAGTATGTGGAACTAATTTTCATATTTTAGGGTTAAGATGAAACTCTAATCAAGTGATTGAGGTAATTTGTATTTAGTTTTGTAAATTTTTAATTGATTTGGGTACTGTTGTATAACTTAGATTTTTGTACAAATAATGTTTTATCAAATCATGTGTTTACTAGTCATAAATACATGTTATACAATTATTTTCACTGCTTATGTATTAAAATTGTTAAACGAGTCATACTTAGTAAGGCGGGTTGTATATCAACCTTAGTTTAGTTTAGTTTAGTTTAGTGGTGACGGTCTATGTTAAGCGAAGATGATTCGTGACTTTCTGATTTTAAAACACAAATCTTTTTAAGTGATGTGCCCTGTGGGGACATATTTTATGAGTGACAACATGTGGCCAAGGTGACGCTGAAGTGTTAGCTGAGGTGCCACATGGCATGGTCCTAATGCTGAGGTGATCTCGGCTAGGCTGAGGTTATCTGCGGAGATATGGAAATCCAGAATAAACAGATAAGGGACAAGAGTTCTATAATAAGAGAGGCAGTCTAGATAAAGATAGAGCTATCAGGGAGTTCATCCCTATCTAGCTAAGAGTCCAAGATGGGCATTATGCTTGAGTCTATTAAAGTGAGACTTCTACAAGGATCAGGTCAGAGGTAAGCTTTCTTCTGGTGAGTTTTGAGTAGTCTTTGCTATCTTTGAGAGATATTGATTACTGATTTGATCGTCGGAGTGCCCCAAGTGAACGAACTACCACCGGATTCTTATCTTTTCTGTGACAGGTTGTTTGGGCTTGATCTATTCTGCCGGTGCTCTCTAACTAAGTTTCCCGTTTGGTTGTGTGGTCAAAAATCAACGCCCACAATTTGGCGTCGTCTGTGGAAACATAAGGAGAATAGATGGCCAACGACGGGCATAAAGAAAAGATCAGGGACGACGTCCCATGTGGAAGTGGTAAACATGTCGATCCCAATACCAAAAAAGAAAACCATAATGAAGGAGCATGGGATCAGAATCCCAGGGATAAGGACATCGGCAAAGATGGAGACGTCCCGAAGAAATCAAGCCGAGATGAGTATTACAACAAAAACGACCTCCAGGTATGGAAAGATAGATGCCTAATGAGGGACGGCGAGGTGAAGGGAATGGCCAACAAGTTAGTAGATCTATAATCGGTTGTCAACTTCATGATGTAGATCTATAATCGGTTGTCAACTTCATGATGCAGAACAACGTCATGCAACCACCGTTTCCATTGCAAGACACGCCGATGCCAGGGGCTAACACCGATACCCAAAAAGGGTGGCAAAAAATAATCCCAGCGATCCCACAACATAAGAAGGAAAATGAGCCCTCACATCGGCCTTCACGAGATGTCGGGCAAGGAGAATCGATCAGAGGTGACTCGTAGAGGACACCTCGGACTAGGGGGACATATGTCAAATAGCCCCCGGAATATTCAAAGGAAGGGCCTGTGTTTTGACACGGTGAATAAAGAGAAGTCCAAGAGGACACATAACGACACTGGGAGTAGCGCACCAAAAAAACTGAAGTCCGTTGACAACCGAACTCCTAGTCGGACTAAGGAGGATTTAAGGGACTACCTACAGTGGAATCGGCAGAATGTCAAGGTCACATCCCTCTTCAAGTCAAGAATGTTGTTCTCAGTTGAGTTAGATAGGTTTGAGGCCCAAGAATGGTTCCATATGCCGAGGTTCCAAATTTATGACGGTAAGTTCGATCCGAACTTTTACGTCGGCTTATATCTGAATTCGATGGCTTTATATACCGGGAACGAACCGTTGCTGTGCAAGGTATTCCCCTCATCTTTTGGGGAAATTGCATTGGATTGGTTTCACAAGTTACCAAAAAGAACTGTGAAGAGTTGGGAAGGCCTAGCCGAGATGTTCGTGGCCAGGTTTGTTACAAACAAGTTGCAGCCACTAAAGGTAGACTTCCTGATGGCTCTGAGAATTAACGAAGGGAAAAGCCTCAGGGCTTATACCAAAAGGTACTATGATGTGTTCAACCGAGTACCGAGATGCAACCAAGAGTTAGCAGTCGTGTCTTTTAAGAACGGCCTAGAGGATGATTCCACGCTTCGGAAGTCACTGGCAAAGACTCTACTAAAGACTATGGAGGAGCTCATGGCAAGGATCGAGAAATATGCCAAAGCAGAAGAGGATACGTTGGGAACAAAGGCACCGAAGCAGGAGAAGAGAAATGGTTCACCGAAGCGAGGCCCAGGTAATATAGGATTTAACAGGTAAGAATCAGGGCTGATGGCTACACAAGCAGTCACCACTGTGTTCCTGATCCCGGTTTATAAAGTTCTAGAAAGGATCAGGAACCAGCCGTATTATAGAGCGCCGGAAAAGATTCCTGGTGAGTTTATGGGGAGAAACCTTAGGAAACACTGTGCTTACCACAATGAGGATGGGCACCTGACTCAGGGTGCAGAGCCCTGAAGACGCATTTGGAAGATCTGGTCAGACAAGGTCACTTGAGGGACCTAGTAGATGAGGCCAGAACGAGGGAAGAGTAGGCGAGACTGCCCCAGGCACCGACAGCACCACCTCTGCCACAACCACAGCAAGCAGAACCTCGGGTGATCAATGTGATCCACTCGAAGGTTAATGAGAATGATATACGAAGAGAGACCTAGAAAGTGAAACACTTATAGCATGTGTATCAGGTCCAGGAAAAAAGGCCTAAAACAAACGAGTACCGAGGACCGATGGTGTCTTTTTCTAAGGCAGACCTAGACATGATGCAACATCCACACAATGATGCTCTGGTGGTGACCCTCAATGTGGGAGAATACCAGGTAAGGCGCATTCTGATCGACCAAGGCAGCTCTTGTGACATCATGTATGTCAGGTGTTACAAGGAGCTTGGTCTTTATCGTGATGATTTGGAGCAGTCCAACAGGCCAATGGTCGGGGTTCAATGGAATGCCGACGTGACCTCTGGGGGCAATAAATTTGGAGGTGCAGGCAGGCACCAGGAAAGTAAGCATAGAGTTTACAGTAATTGACATCTCCTCCCCTTGCAATGTTATCTTGGGAAGGCCACGGTTGCATGTAATGAGGGTTGTTCCCTCAACATTGCACTAGCTGTTGCGGTTCCCAACAGAGCATGGAATTGAGGAGATTAGAGGGGATCAGGTGCAGGCCAAAACTTGCTCTATGGCAGCAATGAAATCCACCTGCAACGTACGAGAGACAGAAACTGTAAAAATTGAAGACGAAGACATGGAAGTTATAGATGATATCGGCAAAGAACTAGCTGAGAAAAGTGAAGAAGCCTTAAAGAAAATTCTGGTCCAAGAAATGGATGAAAAGCACTTATTCCTTCTCGGTTCAGACTTGGCCGAGGATGAAGAAAAGGAGTTGGAAGCTTTCTTACGGACCAACATAGAAGTATTTTCCTAGACGCCATACGAGATACTAAGCATTGACCCTGAGATCACATGCCATATGCTCAATGTAGACAGGTTGGCTAAACTTGTCATCCAGCGAGCGAGGAGGCCGACATTGAAGCATGTTGAAGCAGATGAGGAGGAAGTGAACAAACTGCTAGAAGCCAAAGCCATTCGCAAGGGGAACTACCCTACTTGGTTGTCCAGCACTGTGGTAGTAAAAAAGAAGAACGGCAAATGGAGGGTTTGTGTTGATTTCACCAGCCTAAATAAGGCTTGCCCCAAGGACAGTTTTTCACTGCCCAAGATTTATCAATTAGTAGATACCACTTCAGGGCATGGAAGGATGAGCTTCCTGGATGCTTACAGAGGATACCACCAGATAGCAATGTATCCCTCTGATGAGGAGAAGACTGCATTAATCACCCCAAAAGGATTGTACTACTATAGAGTGATGTCTTTTGGGTTGAAAAATGCAGGAGCAACTTACCAGAGGTTAGTGACCAAGATATTTAGACATCTGATTGGCAAGACAGTAAAAGTGTACATTGATGACATGGTCATGAAGACCAAAAAACCTAGGAATCATCTGGCCGACTTGAAAGTAGTTTTTAATGTCTTGAGAATATATTGGCTCTGACTCAATGCTTTGAAATGCGCATTTGGAGTCGGGTCTGGTAAATTTCTGGGATACTGGGTCACCAAAAGGGGCATTGAAGCAAGCCCAGATCAAATCAAGGCCATCCTTGACTTGAAAAGCCCGACATCCGTAAAACAAGTATAGATATTGACTAGAAGGGTCGCACCCCTGAACAAGTTTATCAGCCGAAGTTCTGATAAGTGTAAACCATTTTTTAGTTTGTTAAAGAAGGCCACAGATTTTTTTGTGGACAAAAGAGTGCAAAGTCACTTTGGCTGACTTAAAAAAGTACCTTATAATAGCTCAAATTCTGTCAAATCCAATACCTGGAGAAGAATTGTTCTTATACTTGGCAGTTTCAAAGCACGCAGTGAGTGCAATGATAATCAAAGAAGAGAAAGGAGAACAAAGGGCAGCATATTATGTGAGTAAAACCCTAGCAAGTGCAGAGACTAGGTACTTACCCCTGGAAAAGTTAACACTAGCCCTGTTAATGGCTTCGAAGAAACCGAATCACTATTTCCAAGCCCACAAAATTGTGGTACTGACTAAGCATCCTCTGAAGTCCTTGTTGCAGCAAGGAGATCTGACAGGCAGGGTAGCCAGATGGGCAGTAGTATTTGGCCAATATGACTTGGAGTTTAGGCCCAGAACAACAATTAAGGGCTAGGTTCTGGCCGACTTTGTGGCTGAGTTCACCCTTAGAGCCATTCCACATTGGACTCTATTGAGCTGCGACTTGAGATGCCCAGAGAGCAAGAAGAAACCCAACTAGGGCCCAAGAACCCTATTGTAGCAAAACAGAATGAAGAAAAACCAAAGCCCTGTGATATTTACATCGGTGATTCCTTCCACTTTTTTGTTGATGGAAGCTCAAACCGTTAAGGAGTAGGGGCATGAGTGGTATTAGTGTTGCTAGATGGACGAATGTTAGAGCAGTCTATTCATTTGGGATTCAAGGCCTCAAATAATGAAGTAGAGTACGAGGCATTGATTACAGGGTTGAAAATTGACAATAGCAATAGAGACCGATGAGGTGGTAGTCTTCTGTGACTCCCAACTTATTGTGAATGAAGCCCGAGATGAACGAATGATAGCCTATGTCAAAGAGGTCGTCAGAATGCTTTCCTTGTTATAGGATTGTCGGTTACAGCAAGTTAGCCGAGATGACAATAGTCACGCTAATACCTTAGCAAACCTGGCTAGTGCAATGAAATCGGGTAAAGCAAGGACTATAATGGTTGATTATTTATCAGACCCAAGTATGGAGCCCCGTATCACATGGAAATGAGACCAAGCTGGATGGATGCAATAATAATGTTCCTTAGGGATGACAAGCTGCCAGACGAACGAAAAGAGGCACACAAGACCAGATTGAAGTCGGCCAGGTTTAGCCTAACAGTAGATGGTCATCTTTTCAGGAGATCCTTCACTGGACCACTATTGAGATGTGTATATCCCTTTCAGGTTAAGGACTTTTTGTATGAGATTCATGAAGGAGTCTGTGGAAGCCATGCTGGGGGCAGATTACTTGCTCATAAGAGCATCTTTATCAAAAGAGTCAAATTTTTAGTCAAATTTTAGCTAAAAAGTTACTTTTCTATTTTAGCTAATCACTTTTTTAAATACATCCTTCAATAAACTCTCTACTTTTTTCTATTCTATTTAAATATTTTTATTTTATTATTTCTTTTTTCTTTTTTCTAACAGTCATATTTTTTAAAACTAATATTTTTCAATAGTTCAACTTTTGATCAAATATTTTTAAACCGACACATTTTCAATGTGTGTTTTTTTTACATATCTTTCTAATATAAATAATATCACTTCATCTCTATTTTTTATCCACTTCAATATAATTTTTTTTTTCAATTTATTCTTTGTTTTTCAATATGCTTACAATTTTGTATAAGAAAAACTATTTTGTTCATACACACAACCATTTAAAATATCCCATTAGTTTAAGTAATAAAAGAGTTGGTTGGTTTATACATTTATCAAATATGTGAACAAAATTAAATTTCAAAAAATAGTTGTGTAATGTTAGTATAATATTTTATTATTTAAATATATTTGTTGAGGCTTGATGACTAGCTACTTGTGGAGAGGATTTGAGCCTCAACAGATTTGGCAATTGGAAAGGCTAGCTTGATGGAGCATTTGTTTAGTGAATTTTCTTGATAAAATAGCTAAGAAAAGGATTTGATGTGTTTGATGCGGATGCTCTAAGGCCATCATTCAAGGGTACTGGTGGCCCTACATGCAGAAGAATACTGAAGCCTACGTCAGAAAGTACGATAAGTGTAAAAGGTTTGCACCTTTGATATATCAACCAGCAGCTGACTTGAACCCAATATCCAGTCCTTGGCTATTTGCCCAATGGGGAATGAATCTCGTTGGACAACTGCCCTAAGCGATTGGCAAAGGAAGTTTCTGTTGGTAGCAATTGACTACTTTACCAAGTGGGTAGAGGTTGAACCCCTTGCAATGATTCGAGATATTGATGTGAAAAACTTCATATGGAAGAACATCATCACCATGTTTGGGATCCTAAGGGCAATAATAGCAGATAATGGTACACAAATTTGTCAGTAAGCTAATCAAAAGCTTCTGTGCAAAGTATAAAATCAAGAACTACTACTCCACTCCAAGTTTCCCTCAGAGGAATGGTCAAGCAGAAGCATTGAATAAGACTATCTTGGATGGGATCAAGAAGAGGTTGGAAGCAGCAAAAGGGAAGTGGGTGGAAGAGTTGCCCAATGTGCTCTGGGCATATCAGACTATGCCGAGAAGATCCACTGGGGAGTTCCCTTTTGCTATGGCTTATGGTACTGAAGCAGTTATCCTACTAAAGGTCGGCATCCCTGGAATCAGAACCCAGGGAGTAGAAGATGGGACCAATAAAACATTCTTAGCTCGAGATCTGGATCTATTGGAAAAAAGAAGAGAGAGAACATCAATTCGGCTGGGGGCATACTAATAGCAACTTGCTAGGGCTTACAATAAGAAGGTCAACCCAAGAGAGTTTAAAGTTGGGGAGCTCGTCCTAAGGAAAGTTGTCAGCAACAAAAAAGATCCTAGGGAGGGCAAGCTTGGCCTCAACTAGGAAGGGCCTTATAAAATCATCTCGGTTGCTGGCAGTGGGGCATATCGGCTAGAAGACATTGATGGCAAAGCGTTGCCAAGACCCTGGAACACTTGTAATTTGAAGTTTTTTTATTATTAGTTTTTTATTTTTTATGTCATACTTTTATCAGCCGAAATAATAATAAAATGCTAGTTTGATTTTTATAAATTTGAAACTTGTGCAATAGGACTGACCAGTCCTATGACAATGTCTCTCTAAATGAAACATGATGAATAACTTAGACTTATTATATGGCAGAGTTGAATTATACTTGCATATAATAGAGTTGAACTAAGTTGGTGATGTTTCTGAATGAAACATGACGAATAACTTAGACTTATTATATGTCAGAGTTGAATTACACTTGTATATAATAGAGTTGAACTAAGTTGGTGATGTTTATGAATGAAACATGACGAGTAATTTAGACTTATTATATGGCAGAGTTGAATTATACTTGCATATAATAGAGTTGAACTAAGTTGAGTTAACTTGGACTTGCCATGTCGGTAGAATTAAACCCTTAATGGAACTAAGTCTACTTTAGTCAGATTAACAGAGAAACCAAGGTCGAACACCTCGGCTAGTCTTTGTTTGAATCAGACTTCGATGAAAGGCTAAAAATGCATAATGTGGACTGAAGTTCTTCTTAAGTTCAGTCCACATCAGGGGGCAGGGAGCAGGAATGATAGATAAACCTGAGAACTTGACACTTGTTGAAATTTCATAAATTTTTAGAAAATTTACAAGATAGAATGGGCTTGACACTTGTTGAAATTTTTAGAAAAATTTACAAGTTGAAGATTGGCCGAGGTAATAATGAAAGATGTACCTGAGGTATATCTTACTCGAGATAACCAACCAGGTTGTCAAGCTTGGAAAGGTGGAAAGGGTAAAGTCTTGATAGAAGACAGCAAGTGGAAGTAAAGAAGCAATACTTGACTGAATAAATTTTAAGAAATAGCACTTGTAAAAATATTTCAAAATATTTTTAAGTGTTAGCCAAGGTATTACAATTGTTGGCCGAGACAAACAGTCAAGGTTTATATCCGAGATGTTCTAAACCTAGAGTGATTATACAGTTGAGGAATACATTAAGGAATTGTAATATTATTCTAAGTATGGAAGCATATAAAGTTGTGAAGACAGATAAAGCATACATTCAATACTTAGAAGATAATAGAAGACTTGCATTGAAAAAGAAACAGCTTATTCAAGTACATAAACAGGCATATCAGCCCGACAAAATAGAAACTGTTCGAAACAGAGAAAAAAATACAATGACAAAGAAAAAAGTACAAATAAGGAAAATAATCTAAGTAGACTGTTCTACATCGGCGATTGGCTGTGTCTCGACCTTAGCAGACAACTGGGAAAGCTTCTCGACAGTCTTCTCAGCCTCGATCTCGAGAAGAGTCTGGTCGAGGCTCTTCTCGGCGGTCTACACCTTGGCTTCGGACGTGGTCTTCTTGGGAAAGGAACTCTTGGAGATCTCATCCTCCTCATCTTGAGTCAAGTCAAGGACTTGCTCATTCAGAGTGGAGGACTTGGCCCCAGCAGCAGCTTCTTCTTTATCCTCAGCCTCTTTTCAACGTCCTCCTCTTCGGCATCATCATCGGATTCCTTCGGAGCCGGAGGGAAAGGCACTTAGAGCTAGTTAATATCTCGAAGTGGGGAGTCCATTGGGATAGACATCTTGTTGAGTGTCGCTGTCCAACCGAGGTAATAACCTTGGTTGTAAGCCAGGTTGACTTGCCCTTTGTACTGGTCACGGACGGTGGATTGGCCTTCTTCGAAAGCCTTCTTGTCGGCCGCCTTGACCTCGGTATCCTTTGAGTCAAGGGCCTCTTGGAGCTTGGCCTCTAACTCAGCTGCCTTGGCCTTGGCAGCCTCAAGATCGGCCTTGGCAGCTTTAGCGTTAGCCTCGGCAGTTTTTGCTTTCTCCTTGGCTTGATTCTAAGCAGCCTTGGAAGCCTTGGCTTGATCCAATAGAGTTCAATTGTTGGCTTTGGCATGATTGGGTGAGAAGAGGAGTTTGGTAGCTTCTTGAGTTTTCCTTGCCAATCCTTCCTTGTCATCTCTGTCTTGACCGCGTATGAATGCGCATGCTGGATGGCCTGCAAGAATTGAAATAGATTAGTGAAATTTGACTAAGTGTTGAAAAACTTTAAAAGAGTAAATAAGGAGACTTACCAAGATTGAGTGTTGCATCATTAGGCCGAAGTTCTCGTACTCATAGAGGTCGGTCATATGATTCATATCTTCTGGTATGAGCACGGTCGTTGACAAGGCGATGGCCGACCTCGACGTCCTGGATTGCGCTGTCACCGGCTGTTAAAGGTCTGTCCCCGACCATGACTTTAGACACCCAGATCATGTTACGAGGAAAACTGCTACTACCTTCAGGGTGGTTGAACCTCGGCTTATTTGCCGGTGGGGCATCGAGCGTTGAGGCCTCGGCTACCCTCTTGTCGGTAGCAAGTGTATTCTTTTCAATCTCGACCAGTTTGGAGATCGGTACAGTGTCCTCAGAATCAACCTAAGTCACTATAGCCTCGGCCTTAGCCTTCTTGACTCTCTTAGGTTTTAGTTTGGATTGAGAGAGAGAAGAGGAGGACTGCACAGTCACTACCCCGGGAATATTGGCTAGAAGATCTTTAACGACGGTAGGTTGCTGGAAGGGCGATTAGGGGATTGGTTGGATTGTAAGCCGACGCTTCAGAATCCTGGCATTTTTGGCTACAAGTTTTGCCAGCTGGAGCGTTTGTTGGGACACGACGTCGATGTCGGCACTGGGATATCAAGACAAGTTGGGGGGCAGAGGTTGATGGCAACTCAATTGGATCTGAAATGGAAGCCTAATCAACTCTTGGTAAAGAAGTGACTGGAGGGGTTAAGACAGACGGTAGAGTTTGACTTCTCTGAGGGACGTCGGGCAAAACCGACTTGTATGTTAGTATGTAATTCAACAGAAGAGGGGCCTTGCACCTCTGCACAGGGAGATCCAAGAGCTTCTTTAGATCTCGGCTGGAGACGTATGATTGTCGAAATCCCTCGGTTGGCTGATGAAGAAATGCAGAAAGCAAAGAGCAGACATTAGTAGGAATGAATGAGCTGGCAAGCCTTAACCAAAATGGAATTACAGTATGATGACTAAATCTTACCATTACCCTCTTTAAAAACTGTTCGACGCAGAGGATAGAGATGAAGATCGTCATCAGGTGCAAACTCTCAGTTGCCCGAGGCGATGAAGTAATCATCTCCAGCACCTTTGTTGGAGTCTAGGAGATCGGCTATTAGTTTAAAGGCGGTGGATCTGGGCTTAAGGTAGTATATGTAGCATTTTTCAGACTAAAAGCCACACATGGTCTAGCAGAATTGGATGTCGGCTAATGAGATCCTAGTCTTTTCCCAGTGTGCTGGTTCAATTATGCCATTGATAACCCTATATGAGTTTATGGCAAGTTGCACGGGGTTCAGTTTGTAATAGTGAAGGACTTCTCAAAGAGAATGTCTAGGGAAAACCGAAGTCCGCATTCAATGAATGCAACAACATGGGAAGGGCATGGAGTCTCCATCAGGCATGATAGAGTTCTCCTCCCTTGCTAGCCTCAAATAGACGTCGGTTGGGATAGATAACTCCTGCCTTAAATGCTTTAGTTGTTTTGAGGTGTCTACCCTCCACTTAAACATACCCATTATCTCGGCAAAAAGGGGTTGGACAATAGAATGATTGATATAGGTTTAAAGACCTTGGCTAAAACCTAAATGGGCACTGGTGCAAGGGTTTTTGAAGATCTAAGGGGAGTTCGTTTTGATTTTCCTAAAGAACGAGGTTCTAAATCAAATCTCAAACCTAAGTCTATGCAGAAATAAGAATTAAGAGCAATGATCTAAAAAATAGACAAAGCAAAGAGAAATGGAACGAAGTTCAGAGCCAAGAAGGAATCAAAGACAAGAAAATTCAGAAACCAGGATTGAAGCAGAAAATAGATATGCACACCCAAAACTTCAAATCACTGAGTGAGTGTGTGAAAAACAGTGTGCAAATGTCTCAAGCAAAATATGATTGGCATTATTTGAAGCGCAACACAGATTCAAGATTCAAAAAACAAAAATAATGGCCAAATCATGAAGATAGAAACAAAGTACAACTATAAAAACGAATTCAATGGCAACAGATATAATATTAGTATATATTTAGAACATTGGAGGACTGAAATAGAAGAAAGTGAAACTAAGAGCTTACCAAATGGGGCCGAGAACATGGACACTGGAATAAGGTTCGCCGGAGTTGGACGATGATAACGAATGTGACCAGATACTAAAAAGCTCGTCGGAAGTAGTGAACGGAATAGGTGCAGAGAGCTCGTGAATGCAACAATGAAAGATTTGGAAATGTTAGATGGAGAGAGTCTGAGAGACAAAGGAAAATTGTGAATTGCAAAAGTGAAAAGACAGAGAGAGAATTAAGAGTTTTGTTAGAAACTCGAAAAATGCGACAAACCATAATGAAATGCCTTGGATGACATGTTTGTCAGGCGGCGTGCGTAGAAGGGACGTGTCAGGTACAAACTAATAAGGAAATGACGCGTGGAGGAAATAGTTGAAGAGACAGTGCGTGACAACGCATGCGCAAATTAGAACTCTTGAGATTCCTAAATTAAATGAAGCTAGGACCTCGGCTAGAGAAACGATCTTGGCTGAGATATTTGAAAGTTGAGTTCTTGGTTCTTGATCGTTGGAAAAGAAGAACAGTTGAATCCTGGGTACTTAAAGCTGATGAGTAATGATTTCGGTCGTGAAAAAGGAATGAATTTTGGCCGACATAGTATATGAACAAGCGATGTAGGTTCCATCACCTTTTGTCGAGGTAATAGAACCTAGGGGGCAGTTGTGGAGACATATTTTGTGAGTGACAAGATGTAGCCAAGGTGACACCGAAGTGTCAGTCGAGGTGCCACGTGGCATGGTTCTAATGCCGAGGTGATCTCGGCTAGACCGAGGTTATCCGCGGAGATACCAGAATCCAGAATAAACAGATAAGGGACAAGAGTCCTAGAATAGGGGAGGATCTCAATCTGGATAAAGATAGAGCTCTCAGAGAGTTTATCCATATCTAGCTAAGAGTCTATGATGAGTATTGAGCTTGAGTCCATTGAAGTGAGGCTTTTACAGGGATCAGGTCAGGGTTGGCTATAAAAGCAGGGCACCCTCGTGGGTCTGAGATAAGCTTTCTTCTGGTGAGTTTTGAGTACTTTTTGCTATCTTTGAGAGATATTGATTATTGATTTGATTGTTGGAGTGCTCCCGAGTGGATGAACCACCGCTGGATTCTTATCTTTTTGTGATAGGTTGTTTGGGCTTGATTTATTCTGCCGGTGCTTTCTAGCTAAGTTCCCCGTTTGGTTGTGTGGTCAAAAATCAACACCCACATGTCCCGACCAAGACACATTGTAATATCCATTTTAATGATTTTTTACAATCTAAATACAATAACCCCTAATTACAAGGTCAGTAGTGGATTCCAGACCTTAAGGTTTATTTTTCTCATTTTCCATTTTCAAAATCAAAATATTTGAACTAAAAATAATTTGCCCTGGTCTTTGTGGTTTGACACCAATTCTCAACCGCTATACTTCGTAATAGTAGTTGCTACCAGTTTTATTCATTTTATTTTGGTGTGCAAACGACATCATCAACATAGTTAAATATCATCAAAACACTATTTCACACACACACACACACACACACACACACATACACATACACTTTTTTCTTTCTCTCTCTCCCTCTCTCTCTTTACCTTTGCGGTCACACATCGTCGTCATCGTTGCCGCCATCTTGCCCTTGCCGGGCACGACGTTTGTAAAACCAAGCTCATCGACGGTTCAACCTCACTTAGATTTGGTTTTTTGGCAAATCTCGTTTTTCAATTTCGTCTCACTCATATTTGGTTGTTCAGAAATCAATAGAGTTGGCCTTACTGTAGGAGCCATAGTTGCTACGTCGAACATTGGCCATTGATATTACCGTTGTCGTAGTGATGCTGATGAGCAGATATTAAGTGCTTATAGATATAGATTTGCAATGGAGGAACATGGAGGAAAGAACCTATGGATCATTTATATATATAGGTGTAGATATTTACATATATGCTTATGTTGTTCTATGGGCGTGACTATGTGGATCTACTGATCTAGGTCTAATTATGGTACAAAATTAGTGATTTTGGTAACTATTTTTAAAAAATAAAATAGATAGAACCAGATCAGATTCTTATTACATTAGTACATGATTTTGAACTCTCATCTCCCTAGCTCTTTCTCGAATCGGTACCATTTAAAGATGTCTTCTCCAGATATGTGTGTTGTTATTCTTATTGTTGATGAAGGTGATGAAAGAAATTATAATTTATTTTTTTTGATAGATATGAGAGAGAAAGAAAGAAACAAATGTTTATGGCTTTTTTTTTTTTTGGTTCTCTATTCTAGCAAAGAAATGTATATGTGTATGTGTATGTTGTGGTCATGGTTGTAGTTATTGATAGGTAGATGTTGCATTTAAACATATAAAAGGAAAATTTGTTGTTTGTTGAACAAATTTGTTTAAAAATTGAACAAATAATAAAAAAATGATGGAATTTCAATAAATAATTTGAACAGACATAATTTTTGAAGAGATAAATTTCAATAGATAGCTTTTATTTGGACAAAAATTAATAAGATAAAAATTTTGACATATACGAATTTCAACATATAGATTCAACAAATAATGACAATTTTCAACAGATAAAAATAATTTGAACTTTATAGTGAAAAAAATTGAACAGATAGACAAAAAATTTGAACAAATAAGGAAAAAACTTCAACAAATAGGAAAAATTTTGAACAGATAGAGAAACAATTTGAACATATAAATATAAATTTGAACAGATAGTCAACGAAAAGTCAAACAGATAAAAAAAGTCTAAGGATAAAATTGGAAACAAAATGTTTTTCAGAATTTCTTACCAAACTATTTTACAAAAGGAGTACCTCTCACTAATAAGAAAATATCTTGGATCTAATGCCATAAACAATTGTTAAAGTGAATTTTTCACCAATTTTCTTGAAAAAAAAATGACTTTGTTTGGTTCTGGTTTTCAGAAAACAGTTTTAAGAAAATTCTATTTTTTGTATTTTAATGTTTTCAATGAATTTTTTAAAATATTTTAAGCATTTTTTTTAAAATTTTAGACACACACCTAACATAAAAATACTTAAAAAGTATAATATTTGTTAAAAAAATCTTTAAAAAATATCCTAAATACCAAACAACACAAAAAAAAAGAGAAGAAAATTCAATATATTTTCATATTTTTGTGTATTTATTAATTTTTAAAAATATTTTACTATTTAAATACATCTAAGTAAAGTGCATCTAAAAAAATAAAAAAATTGTTTAAAATTTTAAAAATATTCATTAAAAACAAAAAAATACGAAAAATAAAAAACTTAATTTTCAAAAAACTGAAACCAAACACACCGAATAATTGTTAAAGTGATTTTTTCACCAATTTTCTCGAAAAAAAGAATAATACTATATGTAGCAATTGATATACTAATTAGTACATTAATAGATGATGTAACATAATTTTGTACATTAATAGATGATGTAACATAATTTTAGAGATTTTGAATATTTATAATTTGTATAATGAGTGAGGTTAACACTAATCGATACACTAGTTGGTCCATGTAGTATTCAAAACAAAAAAAAAAAAAAGAAAAAGAAAAAGAAAAAGAAAAGAAAAGGCACTTGGCGGGAATTTATTTGGGTTCACAAACACAAACACAAAACCGCCAAAAAAAATCAAAGCAAATGAAAGCCTTAAAATAAAACCCTAGGAGGATCAAGTAAAGCATCATAATCAGCAGCGTAGATCACTAATGGCGAGAGGAGACGATGGTGAGCTGAGTGGTGCGAAGCGAGCGTACAGGAACGCGGTGGAGGAGGGGAACAGGCAGGAAGAAGCTCGGTGGGCGAATATGATCGGAGACATATTGAAGAAGAGAGGAGAGTACGTCAAGGCCTTGAAATGGCTCCGCAAAGACTATGAGGTCTCTGTCAAGTATCTTCCCGAGAAACAACTCCTTCCTACTTGTCAGTCCCTCGGTGAACTCCATCTCCGTCTTGAATACTTCAAAGATGCCCTAATTTATCAGGTAATTTTCTATTATCCCTCCTCTGTTTCACAAATTATTATAATTATATTGCTTCTTTTCTGCTCACTGGAATGAGTTTGACTGGAATGGACTAGAATCATCATTACTTTTAGGTTCTCATATGGAATGAAATTGTGAATGATGATTCCATTTGTAATTCATTTTGTCTTTAATGAATATTTTGATGAAATGATATTGCATTCTGTTTTATTCCAGTTAATCAAACACCACCAAAGGGTTGGGTTTGCATTTTTGTTATTCTGTTTTGTTCTTTTCTTTGAGAAATCGGCATAATTGAAGTCAATTCCGACACAAGTGCATTTCTTCTTCTTCTTTCGAGTGCTTTAATAGTAACCAAACAGAGTGCTAGTTGTAATTTTTCAGGTACCATTGGCGCGTTTCATTTTGTAATTCACTCATAAAGAAGTTTCATTTCAAATACCCAATTCAATATGTGTGGTCATTCGGACATTCTTTCAACTTGCCATTACTATACTTTTCATTTGTTAGCTATTAATTGTAATAATGTTGGATCAATGAGGTCGCAGACTCCCCAGCTATTTTCATTTTTAACTCCAAACTATTCTTTCCTTCTTTTGTTTTACTGCCCATAATTTTAATGTGTTTTCAAGCCCTAAATTTCAAGGTTAAAAAAAAGAAAAGGAAAATGGTGTTTTTAACAGCTCCAAAATATCATAAACTTTAATACTTTGTATTTACATTGCCTTGTTCAATTTTCAAGTTTTTGTATTTTTCTCTTCAACTTATATATTTTAATCCTCGATCCCAGAAAAAGCATTTAGAGCTTGCCAAGGACAGCAATGACCTCATTGAGCAACAAAGAGCCTGCACCCAACTTGGTCGAACTTACCATGAAATGTTTTTAAGATCTGAAGATGATCACTATTCGGTTCGGAATGCCAAAAAATATTTCAAATCTGCCATGAACCTCGCCCAAAGTCTTAAGGATAATCCACCAATTGGTAAACCTTCTTTTCTCAAGGAGTACATTGATGCTCATAATAACATTGGAATGCTTGAAATGGATCTTGATAACTTGGAACAAGCCCAGATGATTCTTATCAAAGGATTACAAATTTGTGATGAAGAGGAGGTGATTGAAGATGATGATGGGCGCAGTAGGCTCCATCATAACCTTGGAAAAGTTTACATGGAGCTCAGGAAGTGGGATAAAGCTCGAGAACATATTGAAAAGGACATCATCATTTGTAAGAGAATTGGGCATTGCCAAGGAGAGGCAAAAGGGTACATCAATCTTGGGGAATTACATTACAGGGTTCAGAAATGTGAGGATGCAATTCTTTGCTATGAAAAGGCACTCAAACTGGCAAAGTCCATGGAAGATGAGGATGCTTTGGCTTATCAGATTGGTCAGAATATCGAAACTGTAAGAGAAGCAATGAAGGTAATGGATGAGTTAAAGAAAGAAGAACAGAATCTGAAGAAGCTGATGAGAAACATTCCCATGGTTAGAGGCACAGCTAATGAACGGAAGTGTCTGCTGCAGCAGAATGCATCTCTTGATCGTCTTATAGAGAAATCAAGTATTATCTTTGCATGGCTGAAAGTATGTTTTTGTCCTGTCCTCATTTTTTATTTTGGTTATAAGTCTTCTTAACTGTTGAATTACTTCTTAATGCAGAAATAATTTCTATGAGAGTTTATATTTTTGTTTGTTTGGTAACATTTATGTTTACAGTTTGTTGTTTATATTTGCAAAAAAATTCTGAAAAATGTAAACAAAAGCTCGTTTGGTATCTATTTTCATTTTTAAAAACAAGTAAATAGTTTACACAATTTACCAAAATTTTTGTAACCATAAAAAGTTGGTTTCACTTGTTTAGATTTTTTTTGTTTTCCTCCTCCCACCTCTTCCGGCCACCACCACCGCTCATCACCCCACTGATCCGTTAGCTAGTGGTCCTCTCAAATCCCATTTTTTCATTAAAGGTACGGGTTGCTGTACTAACAAGATAGAAAGGGCTTTCTCATCAGGGTGTGCAGGTTTGGAACCCTATACAAAGGACCTTTCCTGTCAAATGACAACTGCCCCACCCCCACCTCCGACCACCATCACCTGGTGACCTCTTCCAAAGACCACCTCCAGCCACCACCTCCCACCGACAACCACCACCTTGGGCCACCACCTCTTGCCATGATCCACCTTTGGCCACCACCTTTGGCGCCTTACCACCATCTCCAACCGTCGGCAACAACCTTTAGCCATCAGCTCCAGTGACCAACAACATCTTCGGCCACTGCCAACCACCGCCAACCACTTTCGATAGTTGAAAACAACCTCCGATCACAACATCCGCATGACCAATAACCACATTTGGACAACTGTCGATAACCACCTGCTGGCCACCTCTTTCTCTTGTTTATAAAACAAAATTTTAAAAATCATGTGTATCAATATCAAATATGTTTTTTGTTTTGTTTTTACCAAAAAATAAACATAAACATGTTTAATGTTTTTTGTAAACAAAAAACAAAAAACTGTAAATGTTGCCAAATGCTAATATTTTTATACGTGTTTCACTTCCTGCTTTAATTTACTCCATTCTCAGCTTATGGTAGCATACGAGTGCATATTACATGTCTATGTGTATTTTACATTCTCTCTCTCTCTCCGAACAAAACCTTGGTTTAGATGTGTTGATATTATGTAAGTATCTTATTTACGTAGTCAAAGTTTATTAGGAGTCCTTTATTGCTATGAGTTGGTAGTTGAAGTCTTCTTTATAAGTTGTGTTCTGATGATGTACAAATGATGATGTACTTTGACTGTATAGTAAAATGTAGTATGCAATGTCTTGGAAAGACTCGGGCACCAAGTATGATGGGCTAACTGAGATAAATCTATTGTAATTTGTATAAAATATCAAATGAATGAATTGAGAAGCAGACTTTTTGATATGAATATATTTGGTTACAACGTTTCTTTTGCTTAGAGTGATTGATTCCTTCTACAATCAAGTGTGTGGCTTGGTCGTGTTGAGCAGCAGCCACAATTAGCAATATCAAGTGGCGTCAGTTGTCCTCAATGATTGGCATCCTTGGACTATTCCCTTCTGTTGGTCAAGACCCTTTTGGTTTTGAGACCACCCTTGTAGGCATTGGCCTGCATCATTTCTAAAAAAAGGTAAATTATAATAAACCCCCCTCATCTATGACCCGTTTTTAACTTGCACCCCTTAAACTATTTTACCCGATGGGTACACCACTTAAAGTATTGACCGGTAACACTAAACACCCTTATGTTATCTCTCCGTCCTAAAATTAATGGAAAAAGGACAGCGAGCATCATATGCTCATTTATATTATGTATTTAGACATTTTTACCCTTTCTTCTCCAACAGACCAGTTGGGTCTCTTTTATTTTCTCTTAGTATGTTTTCTCTAACAGTCCTTTTAGATCTTTTTCATAACCACAGTTTATCTCCAAGGATCCATGAATCCATCCAATAATCTCCTACACAAACCTATACCTAGACAACCCAACATCATGCGCAAAAAATAAACAGCCCAATCCCACCATCAAAATTCACCACCAAAAGCCATCACAGACCACGCTACCATCGTCACATCAGGCACCATTTGCTTCCTTAAAAACATATATCAATGTAAATGTTGTGCACTTGTATACATATATATGAGAAAAAACTACTTACATAAACAACTTATTGAGCTCAATACAATCTTTGTTCTCATAATTAGAGTCTTGGATTTATTATTATTATTATTATCTTTTAGATTGTCAGCATTTGGGTCAATTATTGAGTTATTAAATTGTGTATTTATCCACAGAGATTTTAAGAGATTGAGGGTTTCAATTATGGTGATTTGGTGGTTACTTGGATATGAGGGGGAGAAAGGAAAGAGACAGGGGTGTGTGGTTAGTATTAAGGAATAGACATGCAGTGGGTCTATGATTATGATTATGAATATGGAATATTGTGGCAGTTTGATGGTGTTGTGGAGGTGGGATTTGATATGAGGTGTGATTATGATTATGATTTAAATGTGGAATGTTCTATAATTCTATCCAATAAATTTCTTAATGAAAACATAAAAAAGATGACAGTATGGGTAAAGCTCACACTCATCCATGGTTGTTAGAATCGTAAGATTCACGATTCGATATGAGTTTCAACAAAAATGATTAGAATTGTGCTGTTGAATTGGAAATTAAGTGAATCTTATGATTCAATTTGTGATTCAATATGATTCATTGTGATTCAACTCTGTTTTTGTTTTTGTCACATAATGCATGAAAACGAAATCATTTTTACCAAACTATAAAGATGTATAGTAGAGATCAATTAGTTATATTGATATATATGATTTTACACGTATATACATATATACAATTTAGTTTTATTGATATTTACTTAATTTAAACACTGTATTTTTTTATATGTATGTACATGTAGGAAATTATATATAATATTAAATAAAATAAATCTTACAATTCACGATTCATTATTTTAACAAAACAATTTACGATTCGATTCCCGATTTCACAACAATGCACTCATCGCTTGGGACTCCTTTATAGTTTTTTATCTAGTGAAACACTCACTAACATTTCTAGTAGTCTACATTTCCAGTCTGAAAAATTTATTAATGACAGAAATCATCATACAAGATGACTTCTCAAAGTGAAGCTTTTCAGATGGTGAACTTTCACTTTGGTCTGAAGTTGGCATGGTAAGAACTACAAGTTTCTTTTCAATGTATAAAGTAGATATTGCAGAAGGAGCCAACTTTACACTGTTATTAGCAGATCTAGATCTTAGTTTGCACGAAACGGGGGTGGGGATGGGGGCGGGAAGGGGAACGGGAGCAGGAGCGGAGGCATATAGAATTTCTAAGGTTGGAAGCGTCTATGGGAGTTTATATATTTTTTATATATTAAATATATTAGTATGTCTAGCAACTAGTTTTTCTACTTAGTTGTAATATGTGTTAAAATTTGAATAAATATTAGATATTTATATGAACTACAAATCTGAAATTATATTTTCATTTTAGTATTCTCTTTTCTGTAAATGGATTGAAGCTATGCATTTTTGTGAAATATTTGTGTTTAGCATCGTGAATTTGCCAAAAGGAAGAAGAGAGTAGCAAGTGAACTCTGCGACAAAGAAAAGCTGAGTGACTCATTTCTGGTCATTGGAGAGTCATACCAGAGGCTTAGGAATTTCAGCAAAGCACTAAAATGGTACACAAAAAGTTGGGAGATCTACAAATCAATTGGCAACTTGGAGGTAAGTTGTATAAAATGCCATGTACTAAATTTCCTTTATTTATTTTCTTATATAAATATGTGTGTGTGTGTGTGTTTTAATGGGAAAGATTACAAAAAAAATGTATGCAAGTACTTAAAAGTGATATTTGTGAAATTAAGGGTTTCTACATGACCTTGGTAGTTAATTGCACTTACATTTGGAACTGTCGAATCACTAGATAACATTGCACAAATATTGGTGCTCTGTGCATGAATATGCAACTTTATGTTATTATTTTATTTCTATACTTCATATATTATTATTCTGAACTGGTAGTTTGGTAGTGATTCAGGGGCAAGCATTAGCGAAGATTAATATTGGAGATGTTTTGGATTCTGATGGTAATTGTGCAGGTGCTTTAAGTGCATTTGAAGAGGGTTATGGGTAAGAGTCTTCATTCTTGGATCCTATATTCTATTTATTGCATTTGTTTTGTGGAATTTAAAATATTTTTCATATTTTTGGATGGAGAAATATGCCATGTGCTGGCTACTAGAATTCATTTGTTAATGGACCTTATGATATTCTGAGCATTAATAGAGTTTTTATTTTGTTTTATTTTATTTTTTGTGATATTAAAGAAAGACATTGAAGTCCATCTCAATTGCAAGAGAAGTACGTCCTTGAGATATATCTTTAGGCACATCAAATCATTCCCGTATTCAATAAGTAATCCTGAAGTAAAGCTGTTGCCATGTTGGTTGTTTATAAAAATAAATAAATAAGTGAACAAATAAAGGTGATTACCTGACCTTTTGAAGTTATATAATCCATATAAGCCATTGAAATAATTCCAGTGCCAATTAGAATGATTTTCTTCATTTTAGCTGCATACCAGTGCACCCTTGTTAATGAATAAATTTTAAAGGGTCAGTTTTATCTGTGCTCATGGTGTTATACATATTGCAGGATTGCTCTAAAAGCAGACCTTCCTTCTGTTCAGTTATCTGCACTGGAGAATATGCACTATAGCCACATGATAAGATTTGACAATGTTGAAGAGGCCAGGTAAATCTAGTTTTTGCTACTATTTTAAACATTTAGGGAGCTTATTAAATTTTGGGCTAATCCTTTGGCTGAGCATTTTTATGCTGCCTTTTTTTCTGGTTTTGCCTTTAATGAACTCTTGATTTTTTTAAATGGTTTTTATGGACTAGAAAACCCTAAAACTTAAGAAAAACTGAATTTCTTTTTACAAAGTTCACTGAAGACGGAAAAGTCAATTTTTGTTGACAAAAAGCCTATGAAATTGGGGTTTTTATTTATTTTTTTCTTTAGTGTACTTATTTTTCACAATATTTTCATTCCAAACCAAACCAAGCCTTGAGTCCCATCAAATGGGGTCGGCTACATGAATCCTTCTTCTCCATGCGGTCCCATCAAATTAAAAATTATTTTTCATTTTTTTAAGGTTCTTTTGGACTAGAAAACCCTAAAAATTTTAAAAAAATGATTTTTTTTTTTTTTTTAATTATACAAAGTCCACTAAAGACAGAAAAAGTCAATTTTTGTTTAAAAAAGACTGAAATTGTTTTTTTTTTTCAACACTATTTCCTTTTTAATTTTTTTTAAGGGTCTTCTAGTCTAGAGGTACCAAAAAAGTAAAATTTTTTTTTTACTACAATTTAAAAAAATTCACAAAAGATGAAAAAAGCTAGAAAAACCAAAATGCTTAGGCCAAAGGAGTAATCCATTGTTATGTTGAAACTAGGGAAGTTGAGATAGAAATATTATTTGGATCCTTTGAGTTTTTTTTTTTTAATCTCTTTTAAACTTCAGAAACTACGGAAGTCAGTCATGTAATTTGTTTTCAAATATGAAATTAAGCACTTATGTACCTTTATTGGGGGAACTAATTATGATCCCGTTTAGGAGGCTGCAATTGCTAATTGACAAATTGAAGCAGTCAACAACAAAAGAGCTTGAAGCACAAAATGTGGAGCAGGATTGTTGCTCTGAAACTGAAACAGAAGGAGATGATCAATCACCAAATGGGTCTGATATGAGCTGTTCCCAAGAGACAAGCAAATACAATTCTGTGACATCACAATCTCATGCTAGAGTGGAAGAGCTAAATGATGACCTACCTTTGATTTCACTTCTTCATCCCCATAAAAATTCAGCCAAACTGAAAACTGCTTTTGTGCCTGTGACTGCCACAAAGCCAACTCAATCTTTGCCTAAAAGTGTGCCTAGATCTACTGATAGTCAGCAAACATTTGTTGGTCATAAACGCATCCGTGTAATCCTTTCTGATGATGAAGGTGAAATGCATGATGAGGTAGAGTGCCCAAGAGCAAAACATAGAGGTCCAAAAGAGGATGTTGCCACTTGTGATGAATGTGAGCCTTAACACTAATTTCTTTGAACATAATATGCTTATTAAAAAAACTAAGTACTGAGTGAGTTTTTTGCTTGTTTACAGTTAAGAGTGGAGATAACTTGGCTGGTCCTGCCTGTGAATTCCAGGTGGAAAATTTGTTGGATCAAACTCCTGTCTTTTGCTTTCCTCATGGATAAGTTGGTGGTTAAATGTTTTATTCTTTTGGTTTGGCAGGATGTCTCAGAAGTTGCCTCCAAATGTGCCATCAGTACTTGCATTCCTATTAATATTGAAGAAAGCACTTGTTCTTACAAATCCCGGAGTCCTAAAGTTGCAGCTCAGGATGCCAAAGGTTTCAGACGTACCTGTGAAGCTGTTAAAAATTCCAAATTTAATGAGAATGGTTCCAAGTATTATGCAGATGTCACTGAAAGCCTATTTGGTATCAACAAGCATGCTTGTGATCATGAATATTGTGTGAGTATTCTTAGTTTTCAAACCATGCATTAATACACACACACGCACACACACACAGACACACATATATGTATCAACAACAGATGTTCTCAAGGCTTGCATACCGTTTCTTATCTGTTTCTCCCATTTTGTTGCACATGGTGTGGTATAATCGTGTCTCTACACTTGCACAGTTGCATTCCATTTGTTTTGATGTTAAATAATTTCCTTAAAATATTTTTTGCAATTTGCCCCTCTTGCAATAGGTAAAGGGGAATAGGGGAAGGGGAAGTTGCATAACGCAATGGTGAGACTCGAACCCAGACATCACTCCTACTAAGTGAGTGCCTCAAACACTAGGCACAAAATTGGGAGTACTTTTTGGTAAAATACATTACAGGACGAGGCTTGGACTTGGCTTACCAAAGTTGATTTTCCAAACAAGATGCACGATACATGATACTTTTGAGTCTTAACCAGAGAGAGGAAGAAGCTCACTCTATACGCCAAATTATACCTGAACTTCTATACACCTAAATATACTCTGGACAAGAAACTCTATATTTTGACTCACATTCTTTTTTTTGTATTGATTTCTCGTCGCTGGCATGTTGTTGAGAAATCAAGCCCATATTTGTGATTGGTAGCTTCAGGGTCATAATGTGTAAACAGATAAGGCTTGCTTACCATTTATATTTTCCGTATTGGTTGGCTGGTGCTTGTTTTGTTCTCCATTTTGGCTGGCCATTGCAGTCGGCCTCACCTAACCCATTTTTGTTAAAAGGGGACTACCTTTTTATATAGGTTGAAAAGCATGGCTCAAAAGTGAGCCAATTTTTTTAACAGTTCTCTAGCTGTTCGTTGAAAATAGAAATTCTTCTCACCTCCTTAACTTTACAAGTTCATGCAACTTGGCTATTGGAATAGATTTCATCATCATATTTGCTAGATTCTCTGTGGTGGGAATCTTCTGCTCTATAATAGCACCCTATGAAACCACATCTCGGATGAAGTGCACTTGCTCCTTGTCATCAATATGCTTGTTCTTCTCATTGCACATCTGATTGGTAGTGAAATACATGGCATGTGGGTTGTTGCAGTACTCAATAGTCAAGTTCTGCTACAACCCTAGATCACTATCCAAATCTCTTAGGCATATAGCTTCCTTCACAATATATGTGTTCCACATTGCCTTCTGAACATTCCTTGTTGATTGGATTAGTTGGGAATGTGATTTTCCTTCTTTCTAATTGATATATTTTCAATTTGATTTTTTCAATTAAGGTCCAACACTTTGTCCGTTGTATCACCACCTTAATGAAGTTGGGCATGCTATACTTTTTTTAATACATTCACTAATAATACTAGATATATTATTAAAGGGAAAAATCAAACCAAAAAGGAGATTAAAACCCCACAAACCAGATGATGGAATCTAAAGGGTGAGAAATTAGAAATATTTAAGGACAAATTGCTTAAAGTAGCGTGGAGTTTAGAAGATGATGCTAATAACATGCTTAATACAATGGTGGAAGGCATGAAAAGACTATCAAAATAAGTCCTTGGAGTGTCAAAAGGAATATGTCCTATATCTAAAGATACTTGGTGGTGGAATAGTGAGATATGAGCCCTAGTTAAAATAAAAAAGGAATGTTTTAAACAATGGCAAAAGGATAAAAATGAGGAAAACTTTAAGGGATACTAGTTGGCAAATAAGGAGGTTAAAAGGACAATTAGAGATGCTAAGTTAAAAGCCTGCTGGATTAGATAGTAAAGAACATTTACAAACTTAATAAACTAAGAAAATGCAAAACGAGAGCCTTTAATCATGTTAAGTGTATAAAAAAATAGGGATTTAAGTGTGTTAGTGAAAGATGAGGAGATTAGGACAAAGTAGAAAAGTTATTTTGAGAAACTTTTAAACAAAAAAATGTAAAAAATTTAAGAGGAGAGGAATATGATAGCATTGATAGAACTAGAGAATATATATTTTTATCGTCAATTTAGGGAGTTTGAGGTTGAAGTTGCATTGCAGAAGATGAAATCAAGTAAGGCATTAGGATTAGATTGTATCCCTATTGAGGTTTGGAAATGTTTAGGTAAGGAGCAGAGTTTTAAAAGGCTTTCCTCAATGCTCACCTCGCCTTGAGACTAAGGTAAAACGCATCAAGGCTTTGATTTTTAGGCATGACTCCCCAAAGGTTTGCGCATCATAGTTTGAGACATGCGCTTTAAGTGCGCTTTGTACGTTTTTTGTGCATAAGCATGTGAGGAGTACGCACGTGCAGAGATTGCCTTGGGATTTGGTTAAACTTAGCCTATTAGATTGTTTAAACATAAAAAAATAAAAAGAATCCATTTTTGCAACTATATTCTACAGGAAAAATTAAGTAAATGATCAATAAAAAATAAAAAAACACAGTTAATGGTCAAGTGAGAAGCTCAATCACTAAAGTTAAGAATATCAATTTCATTTTCAGTGAAGGAAAACTTCCTTCTATGTAGTAAAATGTTCAACGCCTTAAGGTGAAAAGTATTTACACCTTTATATTTAATTTTGTTTTTATTTTATTTTTACTATTTTAAAATATTTAATTCATTCACTAAATATTAAAATTTGAAATGCTTACGCCTCAACATCTTGAGGCTTACACCTCGCCTCCTAAGGGGTGAAACGCTTTGAGATATGCATTCGCCTTTAAAAACTTTGGTAAGGAGGGTGTGTCTTGGTTAACAAAATTCTTTAATAAGATTGTAATGAATAGAAAAGTGCTTGACGAGTGGAGAAAAAGTATTTTAGTAACTATATATAAAAATAAAAGAGAGATTCAAAATTGCAACAATAATAGAGGCATTAAGTTACTGAGCCATACATGAAATTTTGGAAGAAAGTGATCAAACATCGTTCAAGGGTAATGACAATTGTGTCAAAGAATCAATTTGGATTTATGCCAGTTAGATAAGCTGTTGGAGCAACTTATTTATTAAGAAGATTAAAAGAAAAGTACAGAGACAAAATGAACGATCTATATATGGTTTTTATATATATCTAGAAAAAGCTTATAATAAGGTGGCTAGAGATATTATATGGTGGGTTTTGGAGAAAAATTGTGTAACTAAAAGATATATTATAATGGAGCTATGGCTACAATTGGATCACCTGCGTGAGAAACTAGAGAATTCCAATCACTGTGTGCTTGTACCTATTTGCCTTAGTTATGGATTAATTAACTAAACACATTCAAGATGATGTCTCATGGCGTATGTTATTCATTGATGATATCGTTCTAATAGAGGAAACTAAGGAAGGAATTAACACTCACTAAATTAGAAATTTGGAGAGGAGCACTTGAGTCAAAATGGTTTGAAATTAGTAGAAATAAAACTGAATATATGGAATGTAACTTTAGCAATAGTATAAGTGGAAATAATGGAGAAGTGAAGATTGAAAACTAGTAGATAACAAATAGTGAACATTTTGTTACTTAGGTTTGATTATTAATAAGGATGGTGAGATAGGAGATGATGTGATATACCAACCAACCAAACCAAGCCTTAAGTCCCATCAAATAGGGTCGGTTACATGAATCCTGCTTTTCCATGCGGCTCTATCAAAGGCCATTTCGTTAGTCAAATTAAGTATATCTATATCTCTATTTACAATGCTAGCTAATGTTAATGTAGGCCTACCTGGTCCCCTAACACTTCTAGCTACCATCACTGCATCGCATTTTTTCATTACTGCCTCTGTTGGTCTCCGTTGAATATGACCAAATCATCTCAATCGATTCTCTCTTAACTTATCTTCTATCGGTGTTATTCCTACCCATTCCTGAATACACTAATTCCTAATTTTGTCTTGTCTAGTCTTGCCACACATCCACCTTAGCATTTTCATCTCAGCCACACTCATTTTATCTGTATGTTGTTTTTTGGTTGCCCAACACTCCGTCTCATATAACATCGCTGGTTTAATAGCTGTTCTATAGAACTTACTTTTTAGTTGAGTGGGTATTCATTTATCGCACAGTACCCCAGACGCACTTCTCCACTTATACCATCCCACCTTAATCTTATGGGCCATATCTGCATCAATCTCCTCCGTTGTTGTGATAATCGATCCTAAATAATGAAAATGTTTATTCTTAGACAGTTTTTGGTTCTCAGTCTTCACTTTTACTCTGCTTTCATTGTTATTGGTACTAAATTTACACTCCATGTATTCTGTCTTAGTTTTGCTTATTCGGAATCCTTTAAATTCGAGTGTTTTTCTTCAAATCTCTAACTTTGTGTTAACTGTTTCTCTAGTCTCATCCACTAGCACGATATCGTCTGCAAAAAGCATACACCATGGCACGTCATCTTGAATATTTCTCATCAACTCATTCATAACTAAAGCAAAAAGATAAGGACTCAAGGTAGATCATTGGTGTAGCCTTATAGTAATAGGAAATTCATTTGTCTCTTTAGCAGGCGATCTAATAGTGGTCACCACCCCCTCATACATATCCTTAATCACATCAATGTAACCATTTGTCACGCCTTTCTTCTCTAATACCCACCATATTATATTCCGAGGCACTCTATCGTATGCTTTTTCAAGGTCGATAAATACCATATGAATGTCTCTTTTCTTTTCTCTATACTTTTTTATTACTCTCCTCAAAAGATAGATCGCTTCCATTATTGCCAGGCATAAATCCAAATTGATTCTCTGACACCTCTGCTATATCTCGCAATCGGCATTCCATCACCATGTTCCACACTTTTATTAGATGACACATTAGCTTGATTCTTCTATAGTTGTTGCAATTCTGGACATCTCCTTTATTCATATAGATTGACATTAAAATACTCTTCTTCCACTCCTTTGGCATATTTCTAGTTAATAAAATTTTGCTAAACAACCTAGTCAACCAAGCAACCCCCTTTTACCCAAACACTTCCAAGTTTCAATAAGGATATCATTGGGTTCTAAAGTCTTATTTGATTTCATCTTCTTAAGTGTAATCTCTACTTCAAAGTTCTTAATCCTGCGATAGAACCTATAGTCTTGGTTTATTGTATTATTAGTTATTTCTTTCCCTATTGACGTACCTCCATGTTTCTCATTAAATAGTTTCTCAAAATAGTTCTTCCATATTTTCTTAATTTCTTCATCCTTCACTAATACCTTAGAATCCTCACTCTTGATGCACTGGGGAGATGATGTGATATATATAATCAAAATAGGTCGGCTCAAGCGAAGAAATGTTTCTGGCATAGTATGTGATCGGCAATGAATGCCAATAAAATTAAAAAGAAAATTTTATAGAACTATAAGGCTAGTGATGCTTTATGGGAAAATGTTGGTCAACTAAGAAATAACATGTGCATAAAATGAGTGTAGCTGAAATGACAATGCTTAGATGAATGTGTGGTAAGATTAGATAAAAATGAATTAGAAATGAATATATTTATGTAATGGTAGGAGACCTATTTGAAGATAAGTTGAGAGATAAGAGGTCAAGGTGGTTTGGTCATGTACAATGAAAGCCTATAGATGCAACAATAAGAAATTGCGATAGGATCAACATAAATGGAGATGCTAGGGTGAGGGGAAGACCTAAGTTGACATGAGATGTGGTAGTGAAAAATATATGAATTTAATTAATTTATTTGAGCATATAGCCCTTGATAGAGCTAAAATGGAGAAAAAAGATTTATGTAGCCAACCCCACTTGATTGGGACACAAGGCTTAGTTTGGTTTGGTTTATTCAAGTCAGTAGTGTTACTTTCAAATCTCTGTGATTGTTTTGATATTAAACTAGAAGCTATAGGTATGCCTTTCATTTTAAGCATTCCTTGTTTGTGAATTGTTTGATGAAGTGCTTCAATAATATATCATAATGATGCTTCATAAATTGAAAATTATCAACATTTAGCCAAATACAAAAAATGGGGAGAAAAACTGAATTTTCACGTAAAACCTTTTATCAAGAAAAATATTTTCCAAGTAAAATAATTTATAGCCAAACAAACAGAGCTTTGTTGTAACTCTTTATTTAAACCCCAAAATCAGCCCTACCAATTGATAGGTGTTATTTTCCTTACCTTAGATTGACAGATGCTAATGCATCTTTGGCCATATTGTGATTCAGAGAGATGTGAAGGGGCGAAGCAACTGTGCTGCTTGTCAATATACTGTCTACAAATTCGGCAATGTTTGCATGTCACTAACTTGCCAAATCTGCTGCTTGTCAATATACTGTACAAATTTGGGATTGCTTGCGTATCACTAACTTGCCAGTGCCATTTTGCAGCATTGTTGTTGTCTTTCTTGTTGCTATCGCAGTCATATTTAATAACCTTCAGTGCTTGTGTTACTTGCAGCAAAAATTGACATTCAAAATTGATGAAGACTTTGTACATGTAGAACTGGGCTCATGTATGGTTGGTGATGAGTTGAGCATAGAGTGCATGAAAGTTGAAGTTGCATGCTTATACTATCTACAACTTCCAACAGAGAAGAGATCTAGGGGTATGCACTTTTGATGTTCTGGGATTTCCATGTTTCTATTTGTTGATTGTCACAACCTTGGCAATGCCTAGCAGTGGTGTAGAAAAAAGTAGCCTTGTGCATGTTTTTGTCAATGCCTAGAATGTTTGAACACTGTGTTTTGTTCTAAGGTGCAAGTGCTGGTTCAACTATTTGTCAAAAAACATGTCATATGCAGTTATGAACGGCAAAAAGGGTTTTAAAATAAAAACAAGGAACTGGTTGTGCTCAGGCTCAAATAGTTTCATATATTCTTTAGATTTGTGTAAAGTTCTTGAGCCATACATGAAACCAATTATCAGACATGTTCCCAGAAAACAGCTTGGATAGGAATTTATGTCAAATTTGAATGTTTGCCTTCATGGAATATATTCTCAATTAGTTTCTTTGTTATGTAGCTACTTCAGAAATGAGTGAAGAACCCAAGTTGACAATATATGTTGTTGGAAGTCAATGTAATGTAGGGAGTAAAAGATAGAATCCATCAAGAGTAGTCATGTCCTGTCCTCTGTCATGTTACTTGGTTTGCTGTCATTGGCTCAGTCATTTCTTTAGCTTATATTGTCATTACAACAATCTCATAAAAAAGCTCTACACTGACAGATGATGATCAATTGAAGCAAAACCCTTGTTAGGATAAAAATAAAGTTGATCAAAAATACATGCCGTGTTTGACTTACACTTACCAGGCGCAATCAGTTTGGTTATTCATTATCCACTGAATAACACCAACCAGTGGAATTTCATCTTATCCCGGGAGCAAAAAAACATGGGTACTGCAAGATCATTAATGCCATAGGAATATGTATATGGATATTGAATATTATATCTTTCTAGTGTCATAGTAATTGATGTTGGTACTTTTGAGAAGATACTTTATGCATGTTTCATGAGCTGACCACTTCCTGTTGTCCATTAACTGTAGATATTTTGATGGAAAGCATCAACAGTTACTAATGTGCATTATGCTGACTCATCAGGCCTATTGCCCATTATTCAGCACATGAAATGTGGTGGAAGAGCTCTTGAAACCTTGGAGGGAAGAGCTCTTAAGGATCATTTGTGGGGAAAATCCTGGATTGAAGTTTCTGTTGATGGTATGTCCTCTGTACTGCTTAAATTTTATGTTGTGTGATATTATGCACCTTCTCCCAGAGAGAGAGAGAGCTGTAACCACACACTTCTATGTTTATATGTTCACTTGTGATTGGGTCGTTTGGCAATCAGAAATAAATCCTTACTATGACCTCAATTCAATAGAATAGTGGTTTATTTTGGCAATGAAAGGCTCAGTTGCTTTAAATCTGGAAATTCCTTCTTAAATTAATTCAAAAGAGATTGAGATTTAATATAATGAAATATGAAAACTAATTAAAATCAGAAGTTAAATGTGTAATTCAATATGAAAAGATTTGGGGATTCAAATTCACCACTAGCTGCATAACCATGATTGTAGTATGAATTTGGGAATTGATCCACTAGTTGCATAACCATAATTGTAGTATCAATTTGGGAATTGATTGCTTAACACAATACTGACCCGCTATGGCTACAAGCCCTAACGATGTCTTCAAGAGAATTAATAGACTTAAGAATCAGGCATAACTGATCTTTGATTAGCACGAAACGTCTACATTGAACTAGGGTTGCAGGATGTCTTGTCTTCTCTAGGCACGAGTTATCTCAACTCTCAAATACGTGTACAAAGATTACCATTGTATAACCATGTATTTAAAATTCACCAAAATTAAATACATCAAACATGATTGGAAGAATGAATTCTATTGAATAGAAATTGTCTCAAAGTTATACAATCATTGTATTAATAATCAATACCAAAGTAAAATACAACAAAACAAAGTTACTTTTGCTAGGGTTTTATCTACACTATAAGGAAGAAGATTAGTTGCCCATGGAGAAGGTGAAGAAAACCATATGTTGAGAACTCCATCCTTGGAACCTTGGGTTTCCTTCCTCTTGCCTCTTGTGCCGTCTTTTGATATGTGAAGAACCCATTTTTCTGAAGGCTAAGTCATCTTTTTATACTCCCATAGCAATTGGGGTTTGAATGGCCTCAAAAGGAGCATAAAAATTCACTTTTTCGGGCTTCCTTGCACATTATCTGGCTGCGCTCAGGCTCAATCAGAGCTCTATTCTGGAGGGTGTGTGCCTGTGCACACCACGGCTTGCGCCCGGGCTCACCTAGACAAAATACTTGATTTGTGCAGGCGTACGCCCGGGCTTACCATGACCTGTGCTCGGGTTCACCACAACATTCAACATTTTTCTTCTTGACAAATATTTGAAAATCAATATATGTAAATATAGGCAAAACATGATTTATCAAAAAAAAAAAAATATATATATATATAGGCAAAACATGACTGCAGGAACTTTCTTTGACTGATTGATATGCTTCAGTCAGTAAGATGATCAATGGCTATTTTTTTTTTTTAATGTGCTTAGTTATTTTCTTGGAGGAGTTAGCCTTTCACATGAATTTAATTTTAAAAATTTTCTGTTTTTACATTTACATTCTTTACTGATATCATTGTCTATTTGAGCAAGCTATACTTAAGTAAAACATTAAAGGTCAGAAAGTAATGGACTTGATAATTTGGATTAATATCTTAGTTGATTCCAGATCTTTCATGGGTAATCTGTTACTTATAATTCCAGGCCTCATGTTGTCTTTTTGAAGATGGGAATTATCTATTGGATTATATGGTGTCATTGTCTTTATTTGAAGCACTAATTTTCAGGAGGTTTTACAAGCCAGCACTAATTGAGTTAATTAAAGATGAACATTGAAAACATAAATAATGCATTGAATATTAGCAACACTAGATTGAAAATGAAACCGAAGTGGAGAATAATTTGGAGGATGAGTCCTGGAAACAATATTCCTAGTCTAAATTGGAACAAGTCAAAATGATTTGGAGGATAAATCTTCTTGGGGTTTGAAGCGAAGTTCTGAACCTTTGGTACTCTGTTGAATATGCAAAAGATGTTTAACAGTGCATGGGTATTTTGTTGAGAAGTAGGAGCTCCAGATTTATGTAGTTGTGTACTTTTTCTCTGTTTTCTTTTTTCATTTCTGACATTTTTCTATTGTATATCTGTGTGTCAGTGATATAAGCCTTCAATTCCATTTACTATCTGTTCAGGTTGGGTACAAAAGCGTTTGATGAAGCTTTACATCGACTGCTGCAAGGAGTTATCTGAGCCTCCCAATCTGAAATTGCTTAAGAAGTTATACAATTTGGAGGTAAAATTATATGTTTAATGTGCTTTTAGTGATGCAGAATTATCATTTTTGGCTCTCTGTTCTTCAAACTACCGAAAAGTTATTAGAATCTTTAAAATCTATCATATTCTTTTTTGTTTTTTGCCAGGTTTCGGAGGATGAAGTCATTTTGTCTGATTGTGAATTACAAGATGTGTCAATAACGCCATTACTAAATGCCTTGCAAGCTCACAAGACAGTTTCTGTTTTAGACCTATCTCACAATTTGCTAGGTAATGATATTTGGTTTGTAAGCTGTATTCATTTTTATTTCCTAGTGTTCGTTCAGATGAAAATCTCGACCTGAACATATCTGTTACATATTTCCCAAATAGTAATTATTTCCATCAATTCTTGTAGTTTTCTCCAAAAAATATTTAGTCTTGCCATTTACTTGGGTATTTTTAGCTACACATTAGCTTTTTATCTTCAGGAAATGGAACTGTGGAGAAACTTCAGCAGGTGTTTACATCATCAGGTCAAAGATATGGCAGTTTGGTTCTGGATTTGCACTGCAATCGCTTTGGTCCAACTGCGTTGTTCCAGGTCTGTAACCCATTAATCTTCTCCATGCTTTGAAGTATTGCTGTTGCGTAGTTGTTGTGCTTCTTCCTTAAAGTAATAGTTTTACAGATGGACTATACTAGATAGCTATTACTTGAGAAAGTGAAGTTTACAGATCTATGTGAGAAAATGGAGCTAATTTAAACTACATAATTCTCAGAATTGGTAGATATGACTTATGAGTATCCAATTGTTACTTTCTTTTTCATTCTATAAAATATCTTTATTAGGGTATTTTTTTTTTTTTTAAATAAACCTTCCCGGTGATTCTTTTAGACGGTTCATCATCTGAAGGAATTCTAATATTTATCAGAGTCCCATACAAGCTGCAGTGCAGATGCACTGGATTAGAAGACTGTTACTTAAAAAGATCTTGAGCGAAATGGGAACAGCCCTAAACCGTGAAAATTGGGTTATGGGAGGAGATCCTATCAACTTGTTCCGACCTAGGATTATAAGCTCATAAGCTTGGTCTTCACTGTCGAGAATGAAAGAGAACAGTTTTTTAGACGAAGTCATGTGTGTTCGAATCACGATCCTGTATTTATGCATCTCACAAACAATATTCTTCGTGGTTTTGAAATTCCTTGCTATAGCACTAGAGCGTATTTCTTTGTTATGTTTGAACATCAAAAACTCTTTTCAGTTGGCTTCATAGTTTGTTTCCCTCATGAGATACAGATTTGTGAATGCCCTGTCCTATTTGCTCGATTGGAAGTGCTCAATATCTCTAGCAACCGTTTGACTGATGCATGTGGATTTTATCTTTCAACTATCTTACAAAATTGCAAAGGTAAATTGCTTTTTCCGCTCTTTCAAGTGAATGTTTGTTAGGTTTGGTATCTGTACCTAATTATGATCAATATTAAAATAAACAAACTGAGCACAATGGCTTTATTACTTTTGCCCTCTCACCAGGCCCCTTTTGCACTGCATTGTGGGCAAATATAATGTTGATTTCATCGCAATTAGTTGGCAAAAACGTGATCAAATAATGATAATCTATTTAGGATTTGGAGTCTCTTTATGAAATTTAGAGTTGCAGAGACCCTGCATTTTATTCTACTTACTTGAGCTCTTTATTTTGTAGCCCTTTATAGCTTAAATATTGAGCGCTGTTCTATCACATCCAGAACAATTCAGAAGGTTGCTGATTCACTGGGATCTGAATCTGTCCTATCACAGATTTGTTTAGGTATTCTTGATTTAGCAAATAGATTTACGACTATCTTCAATGTATTCCGTTTTCGTTGGCTAACTAATGTTCTACTTCTCATGTTGAACAGGATATAACAACCCTATATCTTCAAATGCAATAGTCAATCTTTTGGCCAAACTTGCCTCTTTAAAGAGGTCTCTATTAAACTTAATTTTGTCTATGTTTTTCCTTATATTGGTTTCAAATGAAATTCCCTGTGGCTTCAGTTGATTGTTTTTATTTTTTATTTACTTGCTTTGGTTGTAGATTTTCGGAACTAAATCTGAATGGTCTGAAGCTAAGCAAGCATGTAGTAGACGGTCTTTGCCAACTCTCTCAGACCTCATGCTTGTCAACAATGATGCTTGGAGATACAAGTATTGGAACTGTGAGTAGATGCTCCAGCATGCTGATGTTTCATTTGTTGGTGGATTCCTTTGAAGTGCACTTGCCAAACATATTTGTTGTACTTAATATTGTTTCTCATTGTGTATGATTTATTTATTTATTTTTAATTTACAGGATGGAGCATTGCAATTAATTGAGTCCTTATCCAATGGGACTCATGAATTGATGAAACTTGATTTGTCGTCTTGTGGACTAACCTCTCAATACATTGTCAGACTCAATGATGAAGTCTCACTGATCAGTAGTATTGTTGATCTGAACCTCAGAGGAAATCAGATTATGCAAGAGGTAAATGGCTTTAATTAATTTAAGTTGGTGTGGTATATATGAGATATCAGTTTGGGGTTGGTTTATCTAAGCTGCTCATCCTGCTTGCGTCAACATTCAATTAAACTAAACGAAACGAAACGAAACGAATCCTTGTGTCCCAATCAAGTGGGGTTAGCTACATAAATCCTTTTTCATTATTTTGTTCTATCAAGGGCTATATGCTTAGTTAGATCAAATAAATTTATATATTTTTTTACTATTGCATCCCATGTCAGTTTTTTTGTTCTTCCCCTTAACATTTTCATTCACGGTGATCATATCACGCTTCCTTACCATTACATTTATAGGTTGTTGTACATGATCAAACTATCTTAATCATTTTTCTCTCCTAACTGGTTCTACTCCTACCATTTCAACAATATATTAGTTTCTAAATCTATCTTTTGTAGTCTTGCCACAGATCTATCTAAGCATTCTCATCTCAACTACTCATTTTATGAACGTGTTGTTTCCTAGTTGCCCAACTTTATGTTTCTTAAAGCATACTTCATAGTTCTATAAATTTTTTTTTTCAATTTTGTTGGTATTTGTTGATCACATAACAAGCATGACACACTCACTTGGGTCAACCTATTTTGATTTTATAAATCACATTATCTCCAACCATCCTTACTAATAATCGACCGTAGGTAATGAAATTGTTCACTATTTGTTTATTTCTTGGTTTTCAATTTTCACTTTCCTATTATTTTCACTTCTACCATTACTAAAGTTACATTCTATATATTCAGTTTTATTTTAACAAAATTTAACTTAAGTTTTTCTATATATTTTTGTTCGATAGTGTGGATCTTGATAAGTATTGAACACTAACCCCTAGACTTTGACTTGATTTTGGAGTAAGGGTATTTTTGATATTTCACAATTTTTAAATACTATGTATTTGTTGTTGAAGTGTCACATCTCTCTGTACTATATTGTAACTCTTTCAGTTCATAGTGAAACAACAACCGTGGATGTAGCCCTATTATGGAGCAAACTACATAAATCTATGTTCTTGTGTGCTTGATTTAGATTATTATTTGTGCTTCGTCTCACCAAATCCTAGGTATATCAATTCCTTACAACTAGTATCAAAGTTTTGGGTTTGAGTGGGAGTGATTGGTGTAGACAAAGGAAAAGTTAGAATCAATAAATTCATTGGTGTGGATTTTGGTTTCTAAAAGATGCTGATTGAAGTATTTAGGGTCTATTATAGACAATTTCCAAGTATTTATAAGAGTGCTGCTAATAGCACTCCAAGATTTACTTTGGATCCGCTGCCTCTTTCATTTTTTTATTACAATTTTAACCCAAGTAATTCTACTTACACCACCATTCTACCTCATTACACCCCTTTTGTATTTACACTATAGTCAAAAATTATGTTCTCTCTTTACATACTATATAATTCCACTTCTATTCTCATCCCTAATCTCCCTCTTCTCCTTACACTTATCCTTCAAACCCTACCTATTCCACCTTCTACCACCACCACCACCATCACATTGCCACTTCCGACCGCCCTGAAGTAGCCCACCGCCCCGATCACCACTTTTGCAACCCTATTCCTCTTCTTCCTTTCTCATTTCATCTTCTCTATTGTGAATCTCCTTGCGAAAGTGTGAATTGTAGTGTTTTGATCATAAAAGAAGGTAATTGATGAAGAAATGGTGATGAATGACCAGTAGCAAAACGAAATAATGAATTTTAATTTTAATTTTAATTTTAATTTTTTTTTAAAGTTTTGGAGTCAAATTTGGAGACTGTTGTTTGAATTTTGTTCGGTGCACCAAAACCAAAAAAAACCAAACAGCTTTTACATCCACAGCCTGATCAAGCCCTTCCTAGTTCCTAGTAAGTTTGGGCTATTTGGGGCAATACTTGTACTAAATTATAGACCAATAAGTCTTCTCTTAATTAGGATGCTGTGTACTTGGTAATCCCTTTGTGATTGTAATTCTTTCACTCAGTACCTATCATCACCTTTCTATCCTTGCTCTTTACATGCATGTTGCAAAACCATGTCATCTTCCTCCCTTTTCTTGTCATCAACAAGTTCTTCCTTAAATATTGGTAAATCTGTTCTTTTCATCTCTAATTCTTCTATCATTTCCTATCATGCCAATAATTGTCTTAAAATCCTCATTAAGCTATTTTTTGACCTCTTCATGATATTCTTCCAGTTTGTAGGAGGTTCGAAAATATAGGGTACAAAATTTGTATTGTTGAGTTTGACACCCAAAAATACAACTTTTATTAATAATGGCTGCGTTTGGGAAAACAGGTTAGGGGCTAAAATAGCCTCAAGCAAGAAAAAAGCCAAAAAGCCTAAAAATGAAGAAAGAGAGCATCACGTGGTTCACAGACTGCCACCACAGGTGGTTAAATGACAATTTTGCCCCTTAGAACATGCCTAAGACATCAACGGTACACTTTGTTATTTGGGAAAAGGAGATTTTATTAGGATAGGGGCAATTTGGTCATTTCTTATTCAAACATCATTTCAAACACATTTTTCAATACAACAATCAACCAAAAAATTCAACGCATGTTCCCAAACACAAATTAAAATAACCTACTAAAATATTCAAATAGCCGACAAGCCCACCAATAGCCCCTTCCCAAATGCAACCAATGTCAAGTACACAAGACACTTGTACACTACAACAGTACACAACAATACACCTTATGACTTCTCACTATTACACTAACACTCACAGCTAGTAAGACTCGTATCCAAGACTGCACCTTTCACTCACACGTCACCTTTGCATCAATCACTTACACTTTGATTGTCTCTACACACATACACGCCAAGACTTGATCCTTTCGCTCACTACATAACATAGACCCAAAGCCATCTATTTATACATATTGTTGCCCACTTAGACCATCTCCAACGGTTCATCAAACCTGGCATCAAATTTGAAATTTGGTGAAAAATGTACTTTTTGAAGCTCCAACGGTTTCACCAAACTGGTATCAAATTGAGAATTGAACAAAAAAATCATCAAACTGAGAACAGGATACAGATTTCAGCAAATTACTGTTTGTGACCGTTGGAGGAGAGGAACCGGTCAACCAGCCGGTTGCCCGGCCGGTTGACCAACCGGTCGACCACTAAAAGGTTCAAACAGTTCAAATGGGTAGGTTCAAACAATTTAAAAAAAAAAAAAATTTTTTTTTTGCCTTACCGGTCGACCACTAAAAGGTTCAAACAGTTCAAATAGGTAGGTTTAAACAATTCAAAAAAAAAAAAAAAATTTTTTTTTTTTGCCTTACCATTCGACCGGCTAGTCGACCAACCGGTTGTCCCTGGAGCAGATTTGATGAAAATCAACCATTGGAGCATTCTGTATCAGATTGGGAAAATGGTCATTTTTTTACTCAGATTTGGTGAAAAATTAGGTGAACCGTTGGAGATGCTCTTAGGAAGTCAGTTTATCACAGACCTTAACAATCTAGAAGGCTCCTTTGTTGACAGTGGAGTATATATATAATTGCTAGATGTAAAAATTGCTAGAGAGAGAAGGAAAGAATCTAGAGAGAAAAACTAATAGAAGATTCTAGAGAGGAGAGTTAGTGATGACTCTCGACATGTATCACCGGAGGTGTGAGTAATGTGAACAGTAAGCCGGAGATGGAGTGAGAGTAGGGCAAGCAAATCAGGAAAGACAATGGCAATGGCAAGACTTTCCCTTTTCCCAGTTTAACTCTCTTATCAAGCTATGAGAATCCCAAAATCACTCTACTTCGAGAGCTCTAGGAATTTCTCCAAAAATCACTCCTGAGCTATGGGAAATGACTCCTATTTATAGGCGTTTCTTTGGCTCATAGGTGGCCAAGTAGCCAATAGGGTGATGCCACATGTCTCGGAAATCAAAGTGGGAATTCCTGGGTGCGTGCTTCCCTCGGTTTTTCCATTTCAGGACCTCATAAGTCCTCAGTATGACCTTCGAGAAATGTAGCTTTATATCAGCTATACTAGCAACTACTTCAGTGAACCCCTACTTTTAGCCAGCAAGCCACAAGATCCCCAACGTCTCAATCAGGGGTCATAGTGCAGCCTTGTATCAGTTAGACTATGCTGCGCACCAAACCTTGGGGACTTCCCTTGGTATGCCATTCTGAGTCGGGACAAGCTCTCTTGGCCTGGGTAATTTTATCTATGGGGAGAAGATCTCTTGCCTTTGGATCTCATTCTCCCCATCTTCGTGGGAGTCATCATTTTGACATGTCCACAGTATTTTGACAATCTTGAGCCCGCTATCAACTCTAAGAGGACCCCATTCTTAGGGGGCCTTTGGGGATTTGGCTTCGCTCAAGGGCCTTATTTGCGTTAGAGGGTTTTACCCTTGATTGGTTTCACCTTGCCTTTTGGGGGCTTCTCATTGAGCTTACCTTTCAGAGAGACTTGGCCTTACTTCTCATTCTTTTGGATTTCTCTTCAGTAGTTCTGGAGGCACCCTTTTTGCCTCGGCTAGTTCGCTGAAGGGCTTGTGCTCCCTGCAGTGGATTCCACGTGGGTTGGTTCACAAACTCTCTGTGGGTTTTTATGGACCCACTTTTGTTAGGATTTTGTTCTCATTTCAAAAATGCTTCTCCTACCAAGGCAAGTCCCACGGTATATTCAAATTTCGAATCTGACCTATCTTTCACAGTGGATTTCCAAATCATTATGTTGCACTGAGGGATGGCTTGACATTTGGACTTCAGCATATCCATTTTTGTGTTACCGTGTAAATCAGAAGTTTTACGAGGAATTAGTGTCTACTGTCAACTGTTAATCTAGTGGGCAGATACAGTTTAGTAATTGTAATAGCCGTACATTCAGATTATACTTGGAAGCTTATTTATAGTTGTAATCTAGGTGTAATCATTCATGGCTGTTAATAACCATTGAATGTTCCTTATTTGCTCCACACTATTTGGTTCTGTCGCAAAGAACTTGGTTTTCTATGAGTTGGTCTTATGTGGACTATATTTGTAACATTCTAAAACAAAATTTCCGTAACTTTTTGATAAAAGATCTGACTGGAAATGTGAAAATGCAGGGTGGAAGTGCATTAGTTTTGCTACTAAAACATCCTCGGTGTTGTTTAAAAGTTTTGGATCTGAGCAAGTGTCACCTTGGTCTTCTTGGTGTTCTTGGGATACTACAGGCACTATCTGAGAATTGCTCTCTCGAAGAGCTCAATCTTGCCGAAAATGCCAGTTTGGATAAATATCATACGTTGAAACATCATGACTCAACAGTGACAGAGTGTTCAAAGTCAGTGCAGCAGACAAATAAAAAATTCTGTGACTCTTCTTCGTTCAGGGTTTCCTTAGTTGAGGAAGTTGAGCCTGCCCAACAAGGGTCATCATTTGCAGTAAAGACAGAATGTATTCAGCTTGAAGCTGCCGATAGCGAAGATGATGATCATCCTCCAAATCCAATCAGGATGCCAGCTGAAGAAGCTGCTGCTGCTGCTGCAGCATCATCATCGAGTAGTCCCAGTGACAGTTGCATGATGAGCTCATCATGTCAGCGTAACCCTTCAGATGAAGAGAGCCTCCAGTTACTAGTTCGAGATCTTGCAACTGCTATTGGTTTGGCAAAACACTTGCAATATTTGGATCTTAGTAATAATGGATTTTCAATGGAAATTGCAGAAACATTGTTATATGTTGCATGGTCGTCATTAAGTTCAAGAGCTGGTTTAGCTCAGAGGCACATTCAGGGAAACACAATCCACTTGTCATTGCAGGGCCGCAAGTGTTGTGGGGTCAAACCTTGCTGCAGCAGAAGGGATTAGTATTGTTGCCACTTAAATTCTTTCTGCTGTATCCAAGTAAAGAGCTATATTGCATAGTATAATTCATGACTCTACTGTGATGCAACTATGTGGGAGCTTCAGATATGGACGGACATTGGGTTTAGATTGTTATAAGGTTGAAAATTAATGGTTTTAGTTGAATAATTTAAAAACTCAGGGTCTAATTTGTTATAAAAATTAAACTTTGGAATTTCTTGCTTTTATTCTAGGAATTTTTGTGTATATTGATCTTTATTTTGATTGTAATTCATTAGACTTCATTAATTAATAAATAAATAAATGAATAGATAAATAAGAAAAAATTAAGGGGTATTTTTTCATAAATTCCTTTTTATTTATTTATATTTTATTTAGTCTACATAATTTTCTTATATTTTAATAAGTTATATGAGTGACATAGTTATTAAAATATTTCTAATAATATTTACATTTACAGTATGAATGTTTTGTGATATGAATGTTTACACTGTCAATGTGAATGTAAACGTGTCAATGTAAATGTTTACACTGTCCATGTGAACATTCTCACGTTAATGTAAATATTAACATTGTAAAATATGAATGTTCACATTATCAAATTGTTAACCTTCAAAAAAATATTTGTAAAGGTAGAAATGTTGATAAAATATTTAAATATGATAATTAGGATTTGGTAGATCAAATATTTAAATAATAGGATTTATTGAAATATAAGAATATCTTATGAACTAATTAGGATATAAATACTTGAAAAGTGATTTTCTATTAAATCTTCCAAAAATTAAATTTAATTAAATGAATTGAAATAGGTTTTGCTTGGATAGAGAGATTTCAAATGAAGTGATTTGAGATGGAAATATAGGAGAGTAACTGTTACGGATTCTATAGAAAGTAAAGGGAATATGGATTAGGTAAGAAAAATGAGTGCTGCTATTAACACTTCATTAATTATTTTGAACTCTCTATTTTTCACCTTATTTTATTTTATTTTATTACAATAATAACTTCAAATGAAATTAGTAAAAAGGACATTAATAATTTTGGAACACTCTATCTCACAATTAAGTCTACACACTCACTACATCATGAGTTAGGATTTATGAAAGCATCTACCTCCCTAACCACCTATCCATCTTTCTTAAATCCCACCTTTAAAATTTATATACCCTTAAAACCTTTAAAATTTTTGGCAGAAATATTGCGGCAGTAACTGTGGCAACTATTTGATCTTACACTTCTCTGACAATGACAATGAGTGGAAGTTTTTCAGGCAATCACAGCTCCATGTGATGAGAGGAGTACAACAATAAAAGTTTAGAGAAGATTTATAGCTTCGATGGTGTTTTTAGCTCAGAGGAGATTGGCCTTGTAAGGACAAGTTTCTTGAAAAAAAATGACAAAAATAATAAATATTATTCGTCATTTTTTTGGGACTGAACTCCCGAACATATGATCGAAATTCAGAAACACAAGGCCAAACATTGTTCATTTGTTCGGTAATAGCTAACTGAACATTTTCTTGTTGTTTGGGAACAGATAACTAAAATTCGTGGAGATCGCAAAACTCATAAAAGGAAAGTTTTAAATCAACAACAAAAGCCTACATTTATTTTTTCAGGTCATAAACAAGTATGTGGAGATGAAGTAGTAATCACTTTCGTGGGTTTTGTTAGGGTTTTGGAGAAAGAGGCTTTTTGGGGTGTCGGGGTATGCATTTAATTGAATGGATAAAATGTTTTTATAAGGATAATTTTGGTATTATTTGAGGGGAGAAAAGAAATTAAGGGTTTTAAAATTTATAAGTGGTGGTCCAAAAAAATGAGGGATTCAAAATAATTAATGGGTGCAAATAACAACACTCAAAGAAAAAAATATGATTTTTGTGAAGGGTAAATTATTAGAAAGCCCAATTCAATAGGGTTATTTATTAATAGATCATACTAATAGTCCTGAATTTTATGTCATTGAATAAGTTCTCTCATTTAAATTATTTATTTCTTTTGGGGTCTGTTTTATCCTTATAATGGTATGCATATATCGGAGGAAATATTATTTTCTTTTCAAGTTATCACTCAAAAATCAATTCAACTCTTATTCTTTTAATAATATTAATTTTACACTTAAATTATTTAATTTTGGATTAATTTTATCTCAGCTGTTAACTTCTGTTCATAATTAAACGGGAGTTGCTGACGTGACATTAAAATTTTGTTTGAAATTTTATTTTACCACCCAAACTATTTCTAAAATATCAATTAGACTCTCAAATTTTATTTTATTCAGAAGTCTAATTGATATTTTGGGAGAAAATAAAATTTTAAATAAAGTTTGAATGCCACATTAGTAATTTTTATTTAATTATAGAGGGCTATAGAGGACAATTGACGGCGGGGTAAAATTGTTAAAAAATCGAATAATTTAAATATAAAATTGATGTTATTAAAAGAATAGGTGATTTTACTTACACCATTATTTAACCTCTTTACACCCTCCATCTCATTACACTACTAAAAAAAATGTAATTCTCATTACACCTCCAATATATTACTAAAACTAACCCCAAATTAACTATTTCATCTCTTTACACCACTAATTTTGGTAATACGGTGCTAAATAATATACATTATTCCGGTATTATGCTGCCGGAAAAAATAGATCTCTCTAGCATTTTGTCACTATACATTTATAGAGCTACTTTCTTCTAAACAATGATTTTTTAATTTATGGTGGGCCTGTTCGGTAATACAATGCTAATTAATTTGAATTACTCTAGTGCTATGTTACCGGACAATATTTTTTTCCCCAACATTATGTTGTTGTCCAATTAGATGATAACAATAAATTAATTTGGATCACTTGTGAAGTGCTTGTTCAGTGATACATTGTTATATAAATGGGATTACTCTAATGTCATGCTGCCAAACTATAATAGATTTGTCTAGACCTCCGTCTCTGTACATTGAAAGATTTACTTTTTCTTTGAAGCATCCATAAAAAAATTCATAAATCAAACACGCATCCATAAAATCATACATAAAAAGTATTCATAAAAAATCAAGTGTACGAATATCTATAAAGTATCCATAAAATTTGTCATTGTTTGCATCCATCAATCAAACATGTTATCACAATTTATCTTGGTAATTTGGAGGTAATTTTTCCCTCTTACTAGAAATAGACATTCACACTTTTTAGAGCCTGTCTACCTCAATCATTTCCCTTTGATCTTCCTGTTGTCTATATAGTAACCACTTCTTTCACAAGCAAGTGTAGGTCTTGGTTTTCTGCTATTGCCTCCCTCATCTGATGTCTTTATAACAATGACAAATCCAGTATTCTTTCCAACGTCAGAAGCCCATTTAATTAATGCTTCATGACTACTGAAAATCTAAAGATAATAAATACATTTATACGTCAAATTATTAATAAAACTCAATACAAATTAAAAATAAGAAAAAATCGTATTCATAAAAAAAAAACTTAACAAACCTTATCTGTAATGAATCCATGACAAGAGTTCACTAATATTGCAGTACTTGTGTTGTTGCAATGAGTATAAGTATAATCCTTCCAGGCAAAAAAATAAAAAATAAAAAAAAATGAAACTAAATACATGGTAATGAGAAACCGAATAAATTAAAAAATTCTGTTTGGGGTTTTCAGAAATGTATTTTTTATTCGGTAGTTGGTTACCAAACTTATATTTTTTGTTCGGCAGTGTGATGCCGGACTATTTTAAAACAAAAACCTATCAAATAAATAAAAAGACTCACAATTTCACTTTTTTGATGGTTCTTCACCATCGTTTTTTTATCCTTTGCTCTATTTAATGATCAAAATATTATGATTCTCACTTTTGAAAAGAGATGCGTAAGAGAAAAAAAAAATTAAGAAAAGAAAAAGAGGAGTAGGGCTTGAAGATCAAGAAGTGTAAAGAGATAACAAAATATATTTAATTTTAGTGTTTTGTTTTTAAAAGTAATTTCATACATGGATAAAATTGAGAAAAAAAAAACTCAGGTGTAAAAAGGTAAAATAGTGGTATAAGTAGAATCACCCTAAAAGAATATGAGTTGAATCGATTTTCAATGATAGTTAAAAAGGAAAAATGATATTTTCTCGTATATATCATTTTCATTACATGCAGAACTATTTTATGTTTTATCTTGATTTACCACAACCACCATGAAGATTTTCTCTTATCAAGTCTAATTAATTTACTTTAAAACAAAATTTTTTTTTACACAAGATTTTATATATATATATATATTTGGCAAAGAAAAGAACTTCATTTCATAATAATTAAAAAAAAATACACCGAAAGTAAAAGATTACAATGGCAAACACAGACAGTCACGAACAGAGAGTAAAATTACAATTGCCTTTAAAATGAGCTATGAAAAGGGAAAAGAGCCCTCAACAATTTGGGTTGGGCCAATTCCATAGGTTGATACATGTGGGATCCTCTGCACGTGGTGGAATATGATGAACATGTTGAGCACCAGGTGGGCCTTGCAGATTGGCTATAGGCTGAGCCTGAGCTGTAATGGTGAGGTTAAGGGTCTCAACAGTCCTCTGAAGAGTAGCTATCATCTCAACTGTCTTTGGGAGAATCTGAGCCATGAGTGATTATGGGCTTGAAATGGTTAGACTGTTAGGTGAGAGCACATTGATCTATGTTAAAGGTTGTTTTTTGATTTTTCTTTTGGTAGGCACTTCGAATGCTACCCAACATTGGCTGACCCTGAACTAAGTTACTAATCTTAAGCAATCTCCCAGAGTGGGTCCATGGGTCCATCAAACTAGGGAATTATCATCTAGCCTCTCTGAAGCAATGATGCAAACCCCCTACCAAATCAAAGAAGAGAGTCCTCAATTTGACAGTACGCCAACTGAACTTACCAAAAACAGGTCACAAATTCTTAAACACAAACTTTGATCTGTATTTGAACTTAAGAACCCCTGTATCCATTCCAATTCACATAACACATAAGCAAGTAATGCAAACACCTTTACAGGTGGATGCTAGGTTACTCTGTCCTAGTTTTGGAAAAGATCTAGACTTTCACTATTCAAACAAAGGTAACACAACAACCTGAATATGAAGTGTATCTTCTCCTAGTTTTGGAAAGTTCTAGCTCACTATATGTGAAGGGTGGATTAAGTCAAAAGGGTACCCTGACTATGGCTACATAATACCTTTCCAACCCTTCAGATAGTAAAAATGGGATGATCAAAGATGGTACGTAGTGATTAAAATCCGAGGTTTGCTTTGTTGACTGTGACATTGCTCATGACCTGTAACCGTCGGGGGTCAAGCAACAAAGCGGGGGTGAATTTGAGAGAATGATGATGTAAATGCAGTGAACAATAAGTAAGAAAATGAATCCCTTATTAGAATTTTTTGAGTCAAATTCTCTAGTTTTTCTAGCGGAGTCGCCAAAAATTGTGGACAACGGGGGGATCTGCGGAGTCCAACATTTCACTCCTATCTCGTTCACAATGTGAACTGATTTAGTAGACTTAAATTTGCCACCTAATCTTTTTGGGAACAATAGGAACCTTGACTCTGAATAATATAGACCATTGACTTGTCATAACTAGAAAATTTGGTCCGTGAGTTTAGGTGTAAGAAGGGAAGATCATGAATTAAGCATCCACCACAGCCCACTGATCAAAAGATCAGCCCTGCTAATTCTTATATGAGATTCATTGCTAAATATGTTCATATATCAATTTTATTAAAGTTAACTTTCTAGGTGAAGCATACAATAGGATAGATGACCTACTTTGGGATGTTTTTATCCCTTTTTTTTTTTTTTCTAAAAACAAAAACAAGAGTACTTTGATGAGAGTTCCCCAAAAATAGGAAAGAAAAGAAAGGTCAAATTGAACTGACCCCAATGTGCTTATGTATCAATTTTAACCAATAAATAGCAGTCCCAATCAAACAATCAAAAATAAATCGACACAACGATTTTAACGTGAAAAAATCACAATTGGAGAACCTCCAATTGTGATAAAAAATCACTGACTAAAGCCACAAAACAATCCACTAAGAAGACAAAACAGAATTACACAAGTATACTCTCAATTACTTAGCGAATCCACGCCCAAATTGAACTGACCCCAATGTGCTTCTTCCACCACTGTCTTCACTTTGGAATTGTCTTGCTCACAATTGAATCCACAATGATGATGTCGAATCTACAACGATGAGCCACTTCGGAATCCACCGAAGGAACTCTATCTTTTTTAAATAAAACAAACCCTTTGATATAATTCACTAAATTTATGAGATAAACTCCAATAGATATCAAAGGAAACAAGCAAAGAATCTCCAAATGAAAATCCTAATATCCAAAAAGAAGATCTGGAAGTCGTACCCTAAAATCTGACTAAAACACTACTTTATAGCAAACAGGGCTGCGATGGTCGCTCAAGCGAAGGACTTATTGCTCGAGCGAGGATACTAAAATGCGTGTTTTACCACGTGTCTTTGCTCGAGCCACCAAAGCATCGCTCGAGCGAGAAATGCATATTCTCAGTATTTTTACAGTTAGTGAAAACTTCTGGGATCAAAGATTCTTCGCTCGAGCGTACATTCCTTCGCTCGAGTGAACACACAACTTCGATTGCATTTTCGATCCCCGATATAGTCAGCGAAGTGGCAAACATGGTAGGATTAAGATTACAAACTCCTCTGCATAGGCACAATTCGGGTTGAATTCACATCTAAATACTCATAACCTTACTGAAATAAAAGAACGAATAAAATTACAACTGAAAAGAGTTTTGTCAAACGGAATTGCCAATAACAAAAACTTAATAGAAAGGATAAAAAAAACTTCAACTTAGGCAAAATAGCCTCGAAACAAGAAGCAATCATAGATATATATTACATAAGCACATAACATAAATTCATACAATTAAAACTTAACCCTAGCATGGTAAACAACAATGTGTTGTAAAGAAATCTACTATTAAAACCTAAGAAATCTACAATGAATGGTAAATAAGCAAACATGAATTCATACAATTAAAACCTAGCCCTAACGTGGTAAACAACAATGTATTGTAAAGAATTATAAAGGAAAGCATAATAACATATAAGAGATAGAAGATGACCCTTACCTCAAGAAAGGAGGAGAAGACATGGAGACACAAGAAATTGAACTTCATTGAAATAGAATTTTGGAATGGAAAGAGTGTAGTTCAAAGTTTGGAGGGAAGCTCAGTTCTCACTCTAGGTAGATTGATTCTAAGCTTTGAGTTGGTTAACAATGATGGAGTATAGTATAGAGAGAAAAGACAAAAAAAAAAAAAAAAAAAAAAACCAAACAAACAAAGAAAAATGTTTCAAAGCTCTAAACAAGTAGTTCTAATTAGTGGATCCCATCCATTGATGTGATAGTTTAACCTGTGTTTTTTTTTTATTACTTATTTTATTTTTATTTACTGCCATCTTATTAGAGCTGGCTTTAATGTAGAAACTAAGTAAGAAACTTAATTCAAAATGCCAAAAAACCCACTAATAAGGGAAATTTACCATAATGTAATAATTAAAATAAATGAGGTTCAATCTCATCCTTCCAACCTCGGAAGCATAAGACTTCGCGAGTTGTGCTAACCCATGGATTCAATTACAAATAGTTTGAATCTAAAGATATATAGAATAAAATGAGGTTTCAAAAACCCAAAATGTTATAAAGATCGTCTCAAATTCTGTATTTGTGGGTAGCAAAAATTCATGTTGATCTTTTGAAAATTGTAATTTATTTTGTCACAAAAATGCTAACGGGGGAGATTGTGAAAGTATAATTTGTCTTTGCAATTTTTATTATCAAAATCGGTTGTAATGGAGTATTTTAATATGTAAGGGCGTTTTGATAGTTTGTTATACTCAATTAGCCCAACACATCGACATTGGAAGCTTCGCTTCGTTACTCGTTAACATAAGGATTTGTATACATGCTTTCATTGCACTGTAAAAAGTTTTTCAAAAAAAGAGTTTCAAAGAAATACAAATATTTTGTTTGAAAAATGTGTGCAAAAAGTCTTGAGTTAAGTGGGACAATTGATTGCACTTTTATAGCTATCAATCGCATGTTTAATAGTGGCAAGCAATCGATATGCGATCGACCGCTAATCGATTACTTAAAGTTAATTTTTAAGCAGTAAACATTGATTGATATGCAATCGATATTATAAAAAATTAAAGTTTTATACATCAAAATTTAGGGACAAGACTATTCTTTGGAGACTAAATGTTTTTGCTGTAAAAAGTGTCGTTATATTTTTAGTAACGAAAATTCGACATTAGTGATGAATTATTATCCTTTTGGGATCAAATTTTTTGTCTCAAAAAATAAATCATTTTGAGACCAAATTATTTTATCCATAAAAGTCTATTTATTATTGACATTTTAAAAATTTTATCGCTAAAAGTCTTATTTTTGACTTTTCGAGACGACTTTTTAGCAACTATCTCCACGATAATAGAAATATGTCTCCAAATATTTTTTGCAACAAAATTTACACTTTTAAAGATTAAAAAAAAGGATCTCTAAAACTCTTATATATTGTAGTGCAATTGGTAAATGATTGCCTCAAATCAATTTTGGTTCAATCGTTGTGTGATTGATCCATTTTGGGAGGATCGATTGCTTTGTGCAATCAATTGCAGCTACAATTTTCATCAAACCTATTCCAAATTGTGTTCTATAAATAAATAAAAAATCTCAATAATTCATTTTTCAGTATCTCAACCGTTGTGTATTCAGAACCTAAAATCTTTTAACTCTAGATAAATTCTAAGGTGAATATTTTTATTATTGTGAGAGAATCTTTATGAGTTGATTTTGCATTGTTGATTTTATACTCAAGGTGGTTCGCTAATCGAAGTCGTTCAAGAGGGAGATTGAGGTTTTTGCTTCGTGGTGTCTAGAAGATCAAGAAAGCTGACTGAGTCAAGTTGTGCTTGTGGAATAATTACAAGTTATTGGTGTTTAGTAAATCTAGGTAACGATTGTAAGTCCTCTTGACTATGTGTTGTATTCTTTGGTCTCATAGTGGATTTGTATCAAGTGATATGACTTTTTTTTGGGGTGCCGTTTAGGGTTTTTCTTTGGTCTCATAGTGGATTTGTATTGAGTGGTGGGACTTTTGTTTTGGGTGCCCTTTAGGGTTTTTCCATGTAATATGTGGTATTCTCATGTGATTGATATTTACTGAGTTAATTTGATTAACTAGTTAAATTGAGTAATTAAGCTTAATTTATAATTGATTAGTTTATTTAACCTCCTTTACCCTCCTAGGTACGTCATACTGTAGTACTTCAAATAGCTAACAATCTTCTAGGATTGTGAAATTCCCATGAGGAGATAAGGGAACCAAATTCTTACTTAGTTTGGAAATGTGATTTTTACTAAAATGAATAATTAGGAATCACTTTCCTATCATATTCCATTCCAAATGTTAGAATCATGGCAACTCGAAATCACATGCCCATCTCCCCTCAAGATTATTGTCTTTATGATTCCAGTGTTTGGAACAGATTAGAATAAGAAAGTGATTTCTGATTATCTATTCTGTAAACCACTTTCATAGGAATTTTACAATCTATGAGAAATGTTTAAAAAAAAAATAACAAAGAAGATGAAGCAGAGTGGGCACAGAAATAACAAAAATTTTTTTACTATTTTTTCATTGGGGATTCTTAACAAAAATAAAAACTTAAATAATATAGACATAGTAATATTATTATTAACTGTAAGAACGAGAAATATGTCTACTTGATTGATGAAGAGAACCAATGGAGAAAACGATCAATACTACCATGGATACAAGATCTACAAAAGAATACAATGTTAGTGCTCGATTTGCTAGAGGTACTCTGACGCCCAAGTCAAATCAATATCATAAATTTGATATCAATACAGAGTTTGTATGGTAAATCAAGGCATACTTTAACTTTGTGGTGTGTGTCTTGGGCACCTACTACATTTAGATGCTTCTAAGGATATTCCAAGAGATAAACTTAACCAATTAGATGATGTCACGTAGTTCGGAGTAGGCCCTCCTTCATCAGAATTAGTTTTAACCTCTTTCATTTGCATCACTTTGAGCCGAGTGAGAAAGAATGAAATAGAAAAATAATTATTAATTATTTATTTCAAAATAAATCACGTCCCCAAGCTAAGTAATTCTTTTACTTATGCGGGAATTTTACAATTCCTAAAGGAATATTATCCATTTAAGACTAAAATAAATACATAGATAAATTAGGCCTACAAAATTTAAAAATTTATTATTTTTAACATTATAAATTCCTATTGAAAGCAAACACTTGAATAGCATTTACATAGCAATATTATTAGTAATGATAGTCACAGTTCTTTTAGAATTCTTATTATTCAAATATAACTTTAAAAAAAAAACAAAAACAAAAACAAAAAAAGTGACAAAAATGAAGGATTAAAAAGGGAAAGTGAAAGTTGAAGACTCCAGCAAGGGAAAGAAAACATCATTATGAGGAGTGATTACGGCTCACTTGGAGTATCAGTGGGCCCATTTTAGCTGAAAGGCTCAAAAAGTTGGCCCAGAGAAGCTCTTCTTTTGATGATCCCATTTCATTTCTTTATATATGTGTCTGAAATCTATTGGCCCATCCATTGTAATCCAAGCTTATCCAGTTACTCCCAGGCTTCCAAAAAATAAAAAAATAAAAAGGTTTACTCGAAAATGTTAACACTCATCCTTTTTAAATTTATTCATAATAATAGGGTAACAGAGTTAGATAAATTAAAAATTGACATTACCAGTCAAATGATTTTTCTTTTATGTTTTTAATCAATAATATTAACATATTACTCGTGTTATGTATGAATATAAATAAATAATCAAAAATTAATTTTTAAATTTAAATAATAATATAAATTTTATCTAAAATATGTAGTAAAAATAATTTATAATTATTTAAATTTTATTTATTTTTATCAGAGTTACACATAAGATATAATTTTTATTCTGATGTCATTAAATGCGTGTTCTAAGTTCTTAAAAAAAAATAACTGTCATAATTTAATTGGTAAAAATATTAGAATAAATTATAAATGTTATATTTATGATAAATATAAATGCATTTCGTTTTACAAGTTTTGTAATTTTAATTTATAATATGATAGTAATAAATAACATTTGTTAATATACTAATTTTTTTTTTCTTGTTTTGAAAGCTTAAAAATTTGTTTATTCAAAATTATAAATTGTTTTATGTCATAACTCTTATGTTAAACATTAAAAGTTAGATTAAACATTAAAAGTGACCTAAAAGCTAGTTGACTCAATATTTATACTAATGTGACTTTCACCAAATCATTAAAAATTGTTTTGAATCATTTGATCTATTTATCTATTAAATTGGTAAATAAATATTTGTGAGTATTTTTTATAATAAAAATATGAACATATGAATATATTTTATGCATATTTATTAAAAAATTTGAACTTAGGTAAAAAATTATATATTTATGTTAACACTATTAATGAATAGTTATGTATAAAAACAATCATCTAAGATAGAACTACCTTAAATTATAAGTCATATTCTAGTCCTAAAATTACACTTAATTTAAAAAATTGATAAGTTAATTAGTAAAAACATCTAATAATAATAAATTTAAACATTATGTATAAATTATATCATAATATGACAGTTTTTGATGGGTATGAGCTAATTTGGGGGTTTTAATATTGGATTAAATATTAAAAATGAGTCTCGAAAATCTAGTTCGAGTCAATTTTTTTTATTTTTTTACATGAATATTAGGGTATGTTTATTTATGAAAAATTATCCAAAGTTGATCCAACTATATCATGGTCATGTTCTAACTTTAACCCTAGACCTGATGAAGAAAAATTGATTAGTTGATTAAAATTGGTTGATTAGTAGAATATTTTATAATAATTAATTTAAATCTAAAAAAAATAAAGTTTTTATTATATCAATATTAAAGTATATTTGTGTATATATATATATATTTTAAAATATCAAAAGATATTCCAGGCTATAGCTCATGGACTATATTTTGACCCAAAAAGTGCGACGGATTATAAAAGTTTATTCCGAAAGTGAGTGTAAAATACAAGTTTAAAATTTAATGGGATACACCATTGTTTTTTTTTCTTTTTCTAATTTTTTGAATAATTTCTTTTGATAGTCAAAGTGGAGTTGTACATTAAATCTATTAATTCGAAGTTCATATTTAAATTTTAAACTTTTCAATTTCAATAACATCATGACATGTGTACTTGAAATTTTTGACCATTTGATAAATTATGATTAACAACTAAAAACAAATTTAAATATTTTAAAATTATATATGATTCAATTTTTCTTTGGACTTTCTTTTTAAATTTAAAATTAAATATAGTTTAGACATAACTAAAAAAATAACTACCTAACCAAAAATATGTAGCTAAAATTATTTTTGACATTTTATGTACATTTTTTTTTTATTGAATTTGAATTTGAAAATTAGATATGGTTAGATAAGTCAATAGTTCTAAATTATATTTATTTTTTAGTTTTAAATATTAAAAAAATGAATAATATTTTGAAGTAAATATTTTTATAATTTTAAATTAATAGTAAAATTAAATTTAGAATTTCCTTTTAAGGATTTTCAAATGTCAAATTAGATGTGGCTTTATTTGTTTCACTTTCTATATATAAATATTTTTTTAATATTTAAAATTATAGAGACATACTAATTGATAAATTAAATATTCATTGAATTGAATTGAATTGAAATTGAAAATTATGAAAAATATAATTATTGGCTTTTAAGTATTACATATATAATAAAAAAAAAAGATACAATTCTTTTTTTTATTTGATATATAATCTATTTGATAATTTCGCCGAGGTTGCTTAACAACTCCGCCGATCCCAAACTCGAGTGAAGGAGGAGGATTGTGTGTTAGGTAGCCGACAACCAACATGCAAAAAAGCAGTTTGGATTCTTTATGACATGAAGCCTAATACTCTAAATTGATTAAATGCTAGGTTGTTCTCCTTAAGTGACGCGTTGCGCCTACCTTCGGGTGTTTCGAAAAGTGAGCAAGGGGCGCCGCATTGACGCTTGGGTGCGGTGAAAAATGAGCAAAGTTTTTGCGTTTTTCTGGACGAGCGCGAATAAAGAAGTTAGTCTAAGATTATAGGTTTAGGGTAGCCACATGGAATATAGGAATTTTAGCTAGTAAGACTATGAAATTGGTAGATGTCATGATTAGGAGAAGAGCTAATACAGCTTGCGTACAAGAAACTAATTAAGTGGACGGGTGAGAAAGTTCGGGAAATAGAGGACATCAGTTTTAAGCTATATTATAGTGGCAAGGATAGATACAAGAATGTGATAGAAATAATAATTGTCAAGGGTCATGTAGAAAATGTAGTTATGGTTATTAGGAAATGTGATAGAATTATGTTAGTTAAACTAGTTATTGGAGATAATATAGTGACGTTATTAGTGCATGCGCCCCCCCAAGTAAGATTAGATGATCAAACTAACAGAGCTTTTTGGGACCAAATGGATGAGGTATTACAAGAGATACTCGTAGGAGAGAACCTAGTTATAGGTGGTGATTTCAATGACCATATAGGAGTAGATAAACTAGGTCATGAGAGGGTGTATGGTGGATATAGTTTTGGTGATAGAAATGAGGCTGGAGAGAGTATTTTAGATTTTGTGTTGACTTCTGACCTAGTGGTGGCCAATACTATTTATAAGAAGAGAGATGATCATTTGATAACCTTCAAGAGTGAGTCAATTAGGAGCCAAATAGATTATTTTCTATTAAGAAAAAGGGATCGTCTAAAATGCAATAATTGTAAGGTGATTCCTAGAGAGAGCTTGATGTTTCAATATAGGATTTTGGTACTAGATTTATACTTTAAAGGGCAATACCAAGTTCGGAAAGATAGTGGGTGTTGCAAGACTAGATACTAGACACATTCAAGAATAAAATGGATAAAGAATGAACTTGAGATTTAAAAGATGATGCTAACACTATGTGGAACTTGATAGCCAATTGTATGAGAAGAATCTCAAGGGAAGTTCTTGGCGAGTTGAAAGGAAAGGGATCCAACTTTAAGAAAACTTGGTGGTAAAGGGAAGAGATCCAAGCAGTAATAAAGATAAAAAAAGAGAGCTTTAAAAAGTGACAGAATGATAGAACTGAGGAAAACCTTAAGCGCTATAGATTGGCCAATAAGGAGGTCAAAAAAGTAGTGAGGGGAGTAAGTTGAAAGCCTATGATAACCTATATACTAGACTAGATAGTAAGAAGGGAGAGAACAGGATACATAAACGTGTTAAAATAAGAAAGAGGAAAACAAGAGATTTTAATTAGGTTAAATGCATCAAGGGTGAAGACTCTAAGATATTGGTGAAAGATGAAGTGATTAAGGAGACGTGGAAGAACAATTTTGAGAAGTTGTTAAATAAGGAACACGGAGATAGGTCAAAAGGGGAAAAAGTAGGCAGTAACAAGGAAAACCAGGACTATAGGTTCTATTTTTGAAGTGGAGTTTGCACTTAAGAAGATGAAATTGAATAAGGTTTTAGGACCCTGATGATATACCTATTGAAGCGTGGAAATGTTTGGATAAGAAGGGGGTTGTTTGATTGACTAGGTTATTTAGTAAGATTTTGTTTACTAGGAAAATGCAGAGGAGTGGATGGAGAGTATTTTAGTGCTAATATATAAGAATAAAGGAGATGTCTAAAATTATAATAACTATAGAGGAATCAAGTTAATGTGTCACACAATGAAACTGTGGGAGAGAGTGATGAAACGTAGATTGTGAGATATAGCAAATGTGTCAGAGAATCAATTTGGGTTTATGCTTGGTAGTTCAACAATGAAAGCGATCTATCTTTTGAGGAGAGTAATAGAAAAGTATAGAGAAAAGAAAAGAGACATTCATATGATTTTTATTGATCTTGAGAAAACATATGATAGAGTGTCTCGGGATATCATTTGATGGGTGTTAAATGTTACATTGATGTGATTAGAGATATGTATGAAAGCGCGGTGACCATTATTAGATCTTATGTTGGAAAGACGAGTGAATTTCTAATTACTGTAGGGTTACATCAAAGATCAACCTTAAGTCTCTTTATCTTTTCGCTTTAGTTATGGATGAGTTGACGCGCAATATTCAGGATGATGTGCCATGATGTATGCTTTTTGAAGATGATATTGTGTTAGTGGATGGGACTAGAGAAAGAGTTAACACTAGGCCCCGTTTGGGAACTTACCTTTTTAGCCAAAAAGCCAAAAAGTTACTAAATTAGCCAAAAAGCCAACAACCCATACAAAAAAGTCAAAGATTCTCTTTTCTCTCTACTTTTTGCACATCTTTTCGTAATTAGCCAAAAAGTCATCCCAAACATACAAGTTTTTTTTACCTACATTTTTAGCAAAATAGCCAAAAAAGTTACTAAATTAGCCTGTTCCCAAACGAGGCCTTAGTTGGAGATTTGAAAAAAAAAAACACTTGAATCTAAAGGAATTAGGATAAGCAGAACTAAGACAGATTATATGGAATGTAATTTTAGTAACAGTCACAATGAAAGTAGATGAGAAGTGAAGATTGAGAACCAAAAACTACCTAAGAGTGAACATTTTTGTTATTTAGGATCGATCATTACAACGACTGTGGAGATTAGAGCGAATGTGGTCCACAGAATTAAGGTGGGGTGGCTTAAGTGGATTAGTGCGTCTGGAGTACTGTGCGATAAACGAGTATCCATTAGACTAAAAGGGAAGTTCTATAGAACGACTATTAGACCAGCGATGTTGTGTGGGACAAAATGTTGGGCAACTAAGAAACACCATGTAGATAAGATGAATGTTGTTGAGATGATGATGTTAAGGTAGATGTGTAGTAAGAATAGAAAAGACAGAGTTTTGAATGAGTATATTCGAGAATAGGTAGGAGTAGTACCGATAAAAGATAAGTTGAGTAAGAATAGATTGAGACGATTTGGTTATATAGTATAGAGACCAATATAGGTAGTAGAGAAGAGATGTAATATAGTGACGATAGATGGTAGTGTTAGGAGAAAGGGTAGATCTAGATTGACATGAACTAGTGTAGTAAATAGATATATGAATCTTCTTAATTTGACTAACAAAATAGCTTTGGATAGAGTCGAATGGAAAAGAATGATTCATGCAGCCGAACTCATTTGATGAGACTTAAGACTTGGTTTGGTTATATAATCTATTTGATAGAGCTATAATCAATCATAAACTACAATTTTTTTAATAATATTGACAATATAAAAGACTATATATGGCACATTGATTCATTACATGTTTTTATAAATAACAAACATGCAAAAAATCGTACACCTAATTTTAGTAGAGAGGCCAACAACTATTTGTAGTTACCTTTTAATTTGAAAAAGTTATCTATGGTCATCTTCACATATGAGTTTGCTCTATTATTGTTTAATTGCTAACAGAGGTCAAATGGATGTGGAGATTAAGTTTGAATGAAAGGAAAAAATAAAAAGAAAAAAAATTTAAATACCAAATGAAACCTTAATAATCACCATTTTGAAAAGAAAAGAAGAAGAGAGAGGTGTGAAAAATTATTTTGGTAGAGATGAAGCAACGGAGAAGATTATACGTGAAAGTAGTGAAAGATGTTTCTTGTAATTTTTTTTAATAAATTTCTGCTGAAAGAAAGATTAATTAACTAGGTAAAATATATATTATATCTTTATTACGGAGAAAAATTCCTTAAATAATGTGTATTTTGAAATTTAAATCCCTAAATTATAAGTGAATTCAATAGATTTTTTATTGACTATAATTTTAAATTTCAATTTTTAGTAGCCATTTGATGTTTTTTTCCTTTTTAAAAAATAATGAAAAATCAACCTAATTAAAGTTAGGGTTTTGAAACTCCTCATAATTAGAAATTCTCTTTTGTTTATATAATATATAGATGTGATCAATAAGTTGAGGTGGCTATAGTGTCTAACCTTGAAAGACTGGCGAGTTGTTTGCTTGGTGGGATAGAACTAGGGGGTTTTGAAACTCCTCGTAATTAGAAATTCCTTTTTTATATAATATATAAATTTGATCAATAAGTCGACGTGTCTAAAGTTTTTAACCTTGAAAGACAGGGGAGTTGTTTGACAGGGGAGTTGTTTGTTAGGTGAGATAGAATTAGGGGATTGGACTATGTCTCCAATAGAATAATTAGTTCGGTCAGGCTAAGGTCTCTTTTGATTAGGGGTGAATAACGGATATGTTGATTCGTTAAAATCGATCGAACCGAATCGATTCATCATATTTTAGACGGATGTATGATGACGAATGGACGGTTGCGGATTGATTTTCTCCAATCCGCCAATCTGGCGGACGGATGGTGGATTTGAGATTCCTTTGACTGCAACCGAACCGCCAAACCGCGAACACCCCTAGTAATTTATAAAATTTTATATTTTCAGTTTGTTTAAATATTCTATTTGCGTTTTCAATTAAAAAAGAGTTTAAATATTCTGTTGAAAAAAAGTTTTCAACTTGAATATATTTTTTGAATTGAAAAAAATAAACGTATTATTTATTTATATTTTTTGGTTTTTAAATCTATCTCCAAAAATAATAAATAGAAAATATGATATATGCTGATTGGTTTTTATTTTCAAAAATAGATATAGATGTAACAATACAGAGACATATAATTTCTACTACTGCTCTGTTTATGGTTTTGGTGGTTTGAGTTGTTTTTATATTTTAAGAACCACAGATTGTAATACTTTATGTGGATGAGACATGTTGTGATTGTAGTATGTAGATGAGGCATGCAGTGATTGTGATATTCTAAAGTTTCAAACTTTCTTATTTTGGATGAGACATGCAGTGATTGTAATATTTTTTTAAGTCATTAACTGTAATACTTTTTTTTTTTTTTTTTTTTTTTTTTTTTGAGGAAGTGCACAAGTTGAATTATGTTGAAAATTTATAAAATTTTAAACCGCCAATCCGCTCAATCCACATCCGCCGGATTGGCAGACGGATGCGGATTGATTTTCTCCAATCCGCCAATCTGGCGGACGGATGGCGGATTTGAGGTTCCGTGGCAGCAATCGACCCACGCCCACCCTTACTTTTGATAACTATATATTTTGGTTAAAAAGTCAAAAAGTCATTGTAAGGTGTCACATCACTCTCTCTACTTTTCTGCACATCTTTTTATAAAAAGTCAAAAATTTACTAAAATAGCCTGTTTTTAAACGAGACCTTAAGTGAGTGTTTAACATGATTTAAATAAGTATATTTTTTGACTTTTTTCAAGAAGATATATAGAAAAATAGAGAAATTATGTGACTTAAAAAAGATAAAACGATAAAAAAGTATTCTTTTGTAATGCACTCCAAACACTCTCTAATAGCTGCGCATATGTGAAATAACTCAATACCATTAGGGTGTGGGGGATAGAAATGGACGGATTGAATTAACCTTTGGATTAATTAGTTAAATGATGAAATTGACCCTAAAGTATAACATTTCTTTCTTTAAATATTTTTTTAAATATGTGTAAATTAATCTCATGATATGTAATATTTTTTTTTTGAATTATCAAAATAATAAAAGGAAATATACTTTTAATGTTCAAAAGGAAAATAATATATAACACCTCTTTTCTTTATTTTAAAATTTTTGTTTTTTTAAATATGTTGGATTTTTTAAAACATATGTAAATTAATCTCATGAGATATATAATACTTTTTTTTTTTCCTTTTCTTTTTTGTATTAGAAAAATCATAAATGAAAATATTTAAATAAAACTAAAAGTGGTGTTAGTAACAGAAAATAAAATAAAATAAATTTCAAATTTGGCAATGTCATTGTAAATAATTCAAAAGGATAAAATGATTATTTAAGAAGTCATCTTTCTTCATAATTTTTTAATCAAATATGAAATCCACTAGAATAATTATTCTCACACATCTAATCTAGTAACAAAATAAACATATGATACAAATCATTTTTAACCAAATAATCTAAAAACTATTTATCTATAGACTAACATCTCATTTTATTATAATCTTCTCTTATTCAGTCGGTAAAAACAAACTAGACATCATCCACGGTTTGAGTGTCCAACTCAAATTTGAATAGCCTGTGGCATTGAAATTGGGGTCCTGTTCTGTTCATGAGGCACCATGGATCAAAATGTTCTACTTCATTAACAATAATGTAGGATGAATTATAATTATGTTTGTTTGTCGGATTAGATTACATAAAATTATTAGTACGATGAAATTGAGTAAGATAATTATTAATGTGATGATATTAGATTAGATATATAAGATAAATTGTATTTATTTATAGTGATATTAGTTGGTTAGAATTAAATTTATGAAATTACGTAAAAATTGTCATTATATAAAATGTGACTTTATTATTTTTGTAAAGTGAGGGCTAAATAATAATTCTACCTAAAATCTCATGGAATTAAATTCGTAAAAATTATCATTATATTAAATGGCCATTGTGACAAGTTGAAGAGACGAATAGTTGACTATAAAAGTTGTACCCACCAAACTATAGCTTATTGGGCCTGTTTGGTAACTGTTGTGTTTTCTGTTCTCAATTTATATTTATAAAAATTTTAAAAATTGTCATAAAAACTTGTTTGATAATTTTTTTGCTTTATAAATGGTTGTCTCAGTTTATAAATTTGAGGAAAAAATATAAACTCAAAAAATGAGTTTACGTTTTCAGTTTTCAATTTTTTTTTCAAATAATTTATTTTAAATTATTTTTTTTTCAAATAATTTTTTTTCAATTATTTTTTTCAATTAATTTTTTTTCAATTAATTATTTCCCAATTAAATTTTTTTCAATTATTTTTTTAATTAATTTTTTTTCATTTTTTTTCAATTAATTTTTTTTTCAAATATTTTTTTTCCAATTAATTTTTTTTTCAATTATTTTTTTAATTATTTTTTTTTTCAATTATAATGTGTGTGATCCCATTTTTATAAATAATAAATATAAATATAAATATTTTATGCTTGAACAAACATATTTTTTAGTTTATGTTTTTAAAATTTTTAAACATTTTGTTTAAACAAAACGCGTTTTGTAATTTATATTTTTCTAAAAATAAACAAAAACCAATTTATAATTTTTTTTTAAACATAAACCAAAAACGTAAACGTTACCAAACGTTACCTAAACGTTTGTGGTTTTTTTTTTAAAATTAATTTTTTAAATATATTTCTGTTGACTTATATTCATCTTTAATAAACTTTTCATAAAAATTTTCAAAAAAGTTTTAAGCTTTTAAATTCTACTCGATAAGAACCAAAATATTAAACAAAAAAAAAAATTTCAAAAAGGGTCTAGAAAAAACAAAAAACAGTAGACTTTCTGGCTTATTTTGAATTTTGATTTTTTTTTTGAATTTTTTGTCTAATTTTCAAATTCATCTAGAAAAATAAATTTTTTTTGACATAATTTGAAAAAAACAAAAAGATTACCAAACAAAAAAATTGAGAACAAGAGACGACTTATTTGAGAGTTCCCAAACCTCCAATTAGTATTGAAATAATTCAAGATTAACCATAATAGTTTCACAAAAGAGGAAATATCATTTTATCCCCTAAATTATTACTCAAAAATCAATTTAATCTATGTGTTTTTTTAATAATATCAATTTTATACATAAACTATTTGATTTTAGAACAATTTCATTACAGCCGTTTATAATCAAATGAAGGTCTGATTGGTATTTTAGACATAGTTTGAAAGGTAAAATAAAATTTCAAATAAAGTATGGGTGTCACATTAGCAATTTTCGTTGACAATTGATGGGGGTAAAATTGATGTAAAATCAAACAATTTAGATATAAAATTGATGTTATTAAAAAACAGGGATTGAATTGATTTTTTGAGTTATAGTTTTAAAAGGTAAAATGATACTTTCTCTTGAGGAAATTCAGAATTTTAATTAAAGAAAGCAACATGTATCAAAGTTTTAAAAAAATATAGAGTTCTCATTCTATAATTTTCTTGAATAATGAAAAAGGTTTGGAGAAAGGTATATTCACGAATTTGTGAAAAAAATCGAGTTTTAAAAAAAATTAATGATTCATTTACCGAATTTATTTAGTTGGAATTCGGTTGAATGAGTTTCTTTTCAGGAAGAGACTTGAGCACATGAGATTCTTCTCAGGAAGAGACTCATTTGGGGCAAATTCAGGTTAAACAAATTCAGTGAATGTCGTGGTATTGTTTTAAAAATGATTAATGATTCATTTATCGAATTTGTTTAGTTCGAATTTGCCTGAATGAATCTCTTTTTGATAAGAGACTCATTCGAACGAATTCAGACTAAATAAATTTGATAAATATAACGATATTGTTTAAAAATATATATAATAAATTAAGGATTTATTTTTACGATGAAAGTACGATGATAAATTCGGGTGTTAGGCAAAAAGTTCGATAAGAATGACTTGTTGTAATTGTTATTTGTCAAAATTCAAGCAATAGAAAGTGAGAGATTCTATCATACACATTTTTTGTTTGGATGTGTATCATGTCTTATTGTAGTGTTAGTTGTGATTTATTGTAGTGTTAGTTATGATTCAATTATTAGTTATGATTTATTGTAATATTAGTTATGATATTATTTTGATTATGACTCCAAAAATATTTATATCTCATGTAATATTTAATTATAATTTATTTTTTTAATTATGACTGATGAATATCTGATTATAATATTTGTAATAATCAATTCTACAAATATCATAGTTTGAATATAATACATACCCTTTCATACAATGATAAAATTGAATCTACGGTGGTGACCTCAATTGCACTCCACCTTATATTAACAATGATAGGTATTTTTTATAAAACAATAATAATAATAATAATATGACTTATGACTCATTCATCAGTGCAGTTTCATTGGCTATGGCACGCGGACACTCAATTGCACACTTAGGAGTTGTTTGGGGTATTCTAAATAAGTGTACTTTTTGTTTTTTTAGACTAAAAAATGGAGGTTGAAAATATGGATGTTTGGGTTAACTTTTTGACTTTTTATGGAAAAATGTGTAATAAAAAATTGTAAAAATTGATTTGTAGGAAAAAATTCGACTTGAGAGTTGTGCAGCCGTAATTATTGACTTTTGGTGAATAGTGTTAACTTTTTAACTTTTTGAGTAATTTTTTGACTTTTTAACTTTTTGCCAAACTTGGCCTTAATTTGTTAAAAGTTGTTTTAGATTTTTTATTTTATTTTTATTTTTTATCAATCCACATGAAATTATTTACAATGAAAAGAAAATTATAAGTTAACAATTATAATTCAACAACTAGTCCATAATGAGAAAAAAAAAAAAAAAAACAATCCACCAAAGAAAGAGTTCTATAATAGAAGAGAAATTCATGTCTTATTCACCCAAAAAAAAAAAACAAAAAAAATAGAAGAGAAATGAATAATATAATTAAGAATCTCGTAGAAGCGAAAAAATTGCATATAATAAAAAGGGTTAATTATACTAATAGTCCCTATAGTTTGGGACTTGTGTCACTTTGGTCCCTAACTTTTCAATTGTGACACATTTGACCCTGAATTTTAAATTTTGTTCCAAATAAGGACAATTAAAAATATTATTAGATTTTTCAAGGGTAAAATCGTCAATTTGATAAAATATAAACTAATTTGACAAAAATGAATGTCAAAAAAAAATTAAATTTTTTTTAAAATTATTTTTATTTACCAATGATAAAATTATGTAAAATTAATAAAAATTATATGATTAATTTTTTAAAATTAATTTTACATGATCATCATCCAAACACATAATAAAAATTAATTTGGTAAAAAAAAAAAATGTCTAAAAGATTTATCAATTTTACATAATTTTATTTTTAGTAGGTAGAAATAATTTTTAAAAATTCAAAAATATTTGTTTGACATTTATTTTTGTCAAATTAGTTTATATTTTATCAAATTGATAATTTTACCCTTGAAGAATCTAATTATATATTCAATTGTCCTTATTTGGAATAAGATTCAAAATTCAGGGTCAAATGTGTTACAATTGAAAAATCAGGGACCAAAGTGACACAAACCCCAAATTATAGGGATTATTTGTGTAATTTGCCCTAATAAAAATGGACTCATTGACTTTCCTAAATAGAAGTGTGGGCAACGGAATTAGATTAATTGATTAAAAATAGTTTTAATTTAAGAAAGGCTCAATCCTCAGTAATAGGTTGGATTGGATGTTTCAACATTCATATAGTTCTTGAAAAGATATGAAATGAATAACATTAAGCACATTATTGGGAGCTTTTTTGATAAATTTTTATTTTAAGAGTTTTATTTTATCAAACTTATATTGTTTGACTATTTCATTAAGTTCTATTTAAGGTAAGAAAATCAAAACACTCTCAATCTCTTTTACGCCTATTAATGTTGATTGTCGTTATGTTTTGGTAGTTCCCATGTATCAAGATGTTGACTATCATTATATTCATATTAATTTGAAATGAATTTTTATCATTGTGCTGTCAATTACATGATGTGAATATTTACATCATGTAATTGAAATGAATATTCACATTAATTTGAAATGAATTTTGTCATTATGTTGTTAATTACATGATGTGAACATTCATATTAAAACATACGAATGTGAACGTTCATATCACTATGTTAGATAAAAGATAGATAAAAGAGAATGTTCACATGTTGTGAATGTTCACATCACTACATGTTGTGAATAAGAATGTGTTGTCAATTAAAAATATAATAAACGTTATTTTAATGTGTTGTCAATTAAAAATAAGAAGGTTCACATGTTGTGAAGGTTCACATCACTACATTAGATGAGAGAGAATTTTTCGGAAAGGTGTTGTGAACGTTCACATCAGATGAGAGAGAATGTTCATATTATCAATATTAAATATAAGAGTATAAGAGTCTAAGAAAATAATGTAAATCAAGAAAAATGACTTTATGGAATAAAAATATAAATATATGGTGTATTAAAAAATTTCTTCATAGACTTCTTAGATTAGAATACTTGTAAATGAGATTTATTAATAAAAAAAGGAGTACTTATGTGTAGGTCCTAATAAGTAGATTTATTATTTAATAGGTCCTATGAGAAAATTTTGTCATAAAAAAAGTCACTAATTGTAAGTTTTAGCGACAATTTATAAAAATTATGACAAAAAAAATCATTAATTGTCAATTTTTAACAACATATATAAAAAATTGTCACAAAAAAAATATTTTTAATGACAATTTTATCAAAATTTATTTTCAATAGGACTTAATAAAAATTAAATCTAACTATTAAGACCTATGAATAGTTTACCCATAAAAAAACCCCGCATTATTCATACAACAAACAAAAAGTAATATTAACAAACATCCCCACCGAGTGGACTTAGGATTATAAAATGGTACAGCGTCTTTTCTAGTCTAAAATTTAGGTTGGATGGCGTTTGTTCAGGTTGGTGAAATCCACCACTGATTTCATTTTAATAATTTAAACTATTCATTTTGTAAAGTATTATTTGTATACTATATTTTTTAAAAAAATTAGATCGATTTGATAATTATAATTTGTTCAATATATTATATTTGTCACTAAAAAAATAGACGACAAATGTATTTTTATAAATAAATTAGTTATTTTTTAGTGATAAACGTAATAAATTGAATAGATTATGATTATCAAATCGATTTAATTTTTTACGTAAAATATATACATAAAGCATCTTCCAAAATAAATTATTTGAATTATTAAAATAAAATTTATGGCGGAGAGAAGCATGTTTCTTATAAAATTACAAGATTAATAAAGAAGTATAATTTGCTGATCCACGTTGGTTTGTCAATGAATAAATAAATGTGGAGCCACCCAGAGCCAACCTTCAATTTGAATTAATATTATTGTCATGATTATATACTATTTCTAAAGTGTTTATAATAACTACTAAATGAGAAACCTTTTAGTTCTTTATTGTACAATTTCGCCATAAAACAGGGAGGAACAAATTGAGCACTGTTTGTTTTGTAGTCTTTAATATAGTATAGTCAAATGGTGTTCCAATATATATACATATATATGGAGCTCAGATCAAGATTTCAACAGGAGGGAGGGACCCGCCCACCCTTTGTTTGATTATTACCAGATTGAATGAAGAAATCAAGAGCACCACATGTTTCACAAAATTAATATCATACTTCAATTCAACAAACTTTTTAATTTAATGCAGAGTAGAGTGCCTCAGATTTCAAAGGAAGGTTACAAACAGGATCATCAAGTTTAAATTTGCATGAAGACCACCTTTATTTTATTTATTTATTTTTTTGAATTTGACTAATTCAAAAAAGAACATGTAGATAAGATGAGTATTAATGCTAAAATAAATGTGTGGCAAGATTAGAAAAGATAGAGTTAAGAATAAGTATATTCGAAAATGGGAAGAAGCAGTACTGATAGAAGATAAGTTGAGAGATAATAGATCGAGATCGTTTGGTCATATACAACGGAGACCAACAAAGGCAGTAGTAAAGAGATGTGATACAGTGATGACATATGATAGTCTTAGGAGAAGGGATAGATTTAGATTGACGTGGACTAATATAGTAAATAGAGATATGAATTTACTTAATTTAACTAACAAAATAGCCTTATATAGAGCCAAGTGAAAAAAAAAAAAAATTCATACAATCCATCCTATTTGATGGAATTAAGACTTAATTAGTTTGATTTGGTTTGGCTAAATCAAGAAAGAAATTCTACTTTATTTTTTTTTTTTTGGTCATTTTTAAAGTGTTGACTTTTGAGCCAGCCTGGACTGGACTTGGACTGGGACTGGACTCTTACTATTTGTTTCCCATTCATCAAGTTTGTTGCACATGGTGTGGTGTCTGTCTTCTGCACAGTAGTAAATTGGGGTTTTTATGTTATGGAGCATAATAACAGTGTTAAAATCCTTTATTGTTTATTATCCCACAGCAAACACAAGTTGTTTGTACTGGATACATTTAGAAATCAATTGGGTTGTACTTATGTCTAGATTTTGAATTTTTCAAAGGGTTAAAAACATTAAAAAAAAACAAACAGAAAGCAAGCAACTTCTCTCTATTATAATTGGGGCTGTTGCATTTTTCACCAGTCTCACTTTAATAATTTAATTCATTGATCTTTCAGATCTTTATAAGTAGATCATCAAAAATAATTAAATTAATCTAATAATTATAAATGTTTGATTTCAATTATTTTATTATAAAAGATTAAATCATTTATTTTCAAAATCATAAACAAGAGTTTAAATTGACATAGTAAAAATGATGAGAACAGAATTCTCTTTTGTGAATAAAGAAAATGAAAGGTCGCAAGGTTTATTGTTTGATGGCTGGATGTTTAGGCCAGTTACGCGTAACGCAATTAATCTCGAGATCAACGCAAAACGTTGCCTTCATGTGGATTGGACAAATTTTAAAAAGAGTTAGCAAACATAGCTCTAAGGAGCGGATTGCTTCTAATGAGAATTAAACCTGAGACCTAAAGTAAATATATCTCTAAGCTTCAAGTTACACCCATTAGATTGACCCCTTAAAGTTGTTGCAAGATTTATTCTTTAGATAAAAGTTATGTGTCTAGGAGATTTTTCTATGGTGTACATAAAAAGTGGATTTTGGAGACTATCCAAAAATCATTTTCAGGAGAAAAATCTAGACCAGCAAAATTGGATACAAAAAAGGTGATAAATTTTTAAAAAATGTCTCCGTTGCTCTACCAACGGCTTAATCGCTTCACTTCAAGTGGTTTTTGTGATCTTAATGTTGAAAATATGATCCTATTTATTACCGTATCTAATTATAGTTATCACGTGATAGTCTCTACTTATTATAACTCGAATTGACTCTGTTTATTATTAAATTTGACTAATCCTTTAACTAATCATGTTTTCAAAAAATATTTCAACAGATGGACACATAGATCTAGCACCAAAAAAAAAAAAAGGAAAAAGAAAAGAAGGATCCCTAGAGGAAAGATCAAGCTGAATGTAGATTATAATTGCACTATAAAGAAAAAAAGAAAAAAGCACATATATCTGTTTCTTTCTCAAATTTCGTTTTCAATATCAATAGTATTAGATGGGGCCTTGTATGGGGGGTTAATTTCATTGTACCTCGTGATAAAGTTACAAAGCCATCAACACCTTATTGTTTTTCTATCAACTTCATTTATTTATTTTTTTCATTATAAAGGTTGCTTCTTGTTATTTTTCTTTTATTCTTTTCATGAACTTTGGATTCCTCCTTTAGGCCCTTTTCATTGAGTCCTAAGAAAAAAGTGGCTCTTGGCAAATAATAACTACTGCCCAGTTCTTTGCATATGTCACCACATACACATAATGATATGTTGTATGAATGGAAAATCATGAACTATTATTCACCCCAAAAAAGAAAATCACGAACTATAATTAGGCAAATCTATTTACTTTTTTTAAAATATGTTTAGATTATGGATTTAATTAGAAATTTGTGGAGGGTTTCATGAATTTTTACCTAAATTCATAATCTAAAAACAACTTAAAAGATATGAATTATTATCCAAACAAAGCTTAAAAAATATAGAGGCCTTTTCCTATACGCATGGGAAATTAATTGACACTTTCTGATGTGATATTAAGTGAAGATGCATATTAAAAGTAATATTTATGATCAAAAGTAACTTTTTAATTTTAACAAATTCACAATTTTAAATTTTCTTATTAAAACAATACTATACTTTGGGAATATTGCATTCATGCCTTGGATTTGCAATTAGAGGTATTCTTAGTTCATAATTCAATTATAAATTTAAGATAGGAAGCCCATATTATTAAACATACTTTAACTTCTTCTTCTTTTCACTCAATAAGAGATTAATTATAAAGATGAAAATAATTATATCAAAATATACAATTATAACAATATATATAGTTATAAGCTCGACCACTATCACAAAAAGAGTACATATTGAGAGAAAATAAATAACTCAATACAAAAAGCCCCCATAATAAGAAAGAAATAATAATAATAATAATATTTTTTATTTTATTTTATGTTTGCTTTTGACAAAAATTGCCAAAAAAACTAGCCCCTGCAAATAATTATTGATATGTTTAAAGGTTAAGCTTAACCCCTACAATTGCATCAATTTCTGAGAATGTAATAAAATATACGGCTTTCAATGCAGTTCTTTACCAGAGGAATCATAGCACAACCTTACCACATGTTTTGGTAAGTAGTTGAGAAAGAACTATAGTAAACTAAATTAAGCCAAACTAAAGTTGGTAAAAAAAATTTAGTTGGCTTTTTACAGTTGATACTTTTTCAACTTGAGATTAAAAAGTTTATTTGATAATTTTTTTTTTATATTTTTTTAACTTTTGTGAGTAAAAAAGTGAAATGATTATAGTTTAGATATGATATTTTATTGACACCTTTTATGTTGTTTTAGTCCCAATTGAGATAAACAAACGAAGCCTTGGTGATTGGTTAGAGCGACTCCAATACTCATATTTGTCTTTCACTTGCTAAAATACCAATATATGTATATATATATTATTTTATTTAAGTATTTTTTATTTATGTACTATAATGCTATTTTTTTTTTCTTTTACATATTTATCCACACAAATTGTTTAATGAATTTTCCAAGACTCTTAAAATGTAGCTAGTTTGATTTATTTATTTATTTATTTTTTAATGGCTAGTGTAGTAGTAAGCCAAGGTAAAATAAGATAATATTAGCTATAATAGCCAACATGTCCGTTTTAAAGAGTCCATTAAAAATGATCTTATATAAACCACTTTTTGTTATTATGCTCTGTCAAAAGTTATATTACGAGATAAATTTTTATTTTAAAAATAATTATTCTGTTTTGCTATATCATTCCAAGTTAGTTTAAACTTTCTATATTGTTGAACTTATTATGAAGGTTAAAGTAAAATTTCACATTTACTTGCAAAGCATGACAGTGATTTTCTTGACAAGTTCACCAACAATGCTAATTGCACTTTTCTTTTATTGACAAATTCACCTACACTCCAATAGATGTGAGACACGTATTATTTAGAGACCAAATAGTGTGCAAATTTGTAATTCTCAATTTGTTTTCAATAAAATTTATTTTCTTTGTGAATCCAAAATATATATATATATAATTTTCCTATGTCCATACCACAACATATAAATAACTTTTAAATCGGCCATTCTAAATACACACCTGAACTTCTCTTCACACCCATCCCCTTTTACCATTTCGGTGTATTCTAATAATGCGGATGCCACGTATGATCAGAAACTTTTTAGAATCAACAATGATTCATCCCCTTTTTAGGACCCCCTTTGGACCCCCTCTCTCTCTTATTGGTCACCTTTTCTTTTTCTTTTTCTTTTTTTTCCTGCTCCTCTAATCACCTCTTGCCACGTGGCAAAGGGGGTAAAGGGGGTGACCCCCAAAGGGGGTCCCAACCTTTATTCTTTTAGAATAGTTATCAATAACAAAGTAAAAAAATAAAAATCTCATAAGCTAGGTTTAGTTAAGAGATTTAGAAAAGGAAAATGAAAAAATATATAAAATTAAGTAAAATATAAATATATTTTATTCATATTTTACCTATTTTTTTTATTTTTCTTTCTAAATCCCTTCTCATATTTCTCAACCAAATACAACATTAAGATTTGATTCCGATAATAAATTAAACTATAACTTTTTACTTGTTTCAATTTAAATTATGAACTTTTGAAATTGTAATTATATATCTTTATAACAACTAGAGAAGGGGTAATTAAGGTCATTTAACTATTTTTTTTAATTCTTATTGATAAATTACCTTTCAGCCTTACCATTGCCCATCACCATCCCTCATCTTCTGTAATTGCCACCCCTCTGTCCCTTTTTCCCGACTACTGCTATTCCTTCCTACCCCTAGCTCCCTATCACCCCTCCCCTTTCTTTCTCACTCCTAAGTACCACCAACAAGAAGTGATTAAATTATTTAAATTATTCCTAATTTGTTATTTATAACTAAAAAACTTATTAGAATTAATATGATTTAAAAAGTTAAATGTTTAAATTTAAATAATTTAAAAGTTGAGTTTAATTTATTATTAAGGTCAAACTCGAAGTATATATATTTGATTTATCCATAAAAACAAGATTTGCTTTTATGACCGCAACACCCAATTTTCAACACTTACTATTCAATGAGTTTGGATTTTCTTAAGTTGGTTATCTAGTTTCATAATAACTCGATAACCAACTTGAGAGAACGTTTAAGCTTAGTAGACTCATGATACAAATCGTTTGTTTTTTTAATATTTATTGAGTAGAATATTCATATTAAAAATTAAATTAATCAGATATCGATAACTATATATTTAAATCACATTTGTTTTAAAAAAAAATATGGCAATTATCATTTCAACAATAGTCATACAAATGTAATTTAAACATATAACTATTAATGTTTCAATTATCTTGATTTTTCATTAATATTCTACTCAATAAATTTTAAAAAATTAATGATCCAAATCAGTCTCAGGTTGACTCCAAAATAGACTCATCAAGCCCAAATGCTAAAATTTGACAAAATCTAAACATATATTATTCAGAATTAAAATAAAAATACCCATATAAAATAATCCAAATTTTAGACTCTCAGATCACACAAAGAACACAATAAAATTTGAGAAAATTGCAAATAAGTAGAAAGATCTCAATTTTTTTTTTTATATTTTTAAATCATGAAAAATTTTGTCACTTTAATTATTAAAATTGATAAGTTTTATATTAATTTGTAACTTTTTTTTTTTGAATCATTCCACTTATTTGTAATTTACCCATAAAATTTTACACTTTTATTATGATAAAATGAAAATTGTATAAGAATGACTGTGTAGAGTCAGTGCGTACACAACAACTACACCTCATGACAAAGAACACGACAAAATTTTGCGTACAAGTAACAATCATCCTTATCATTATCAATATCAACTCAAGTACGTACGTCCACAACTACTACAATACATACATCTCATGACTCATGAGTTGTAAATTCAAATCTACAAGAAAGAAACCAATGGCGCTGTTAATGTACAGTTTGATTGATTGAATTTAAAACCACCATATATTGGGATGACTTACAATATTTGTTAGGAAAAAAAGACAATTTCTAATAAAGATTGGTAAAATATAAAATAACAAGTAATAAAATTAAAACGAATCAAAGCAAACACACAAATATACAAATTTACTTGATTAACTGTTGAATAGAACTGTGTTCATAGTTGTGACGATTTTTATTATCATAAGAGAATGATTACGATTCTTTTACGCTGTGTTTGGTTGAAGGATTTGAGGAGGGATTTGGAAAGGGAAAGAAAAAAGTTAGGTGAAATGTGAATAAAATATACTTATATTTCACCTACTTTCACACACTTTTTTTCCTTTTTCTTTCCAAATTCCTCCCTAAATCCCCCAACCAAACACAACATTAATAATGTAAGAGACGCTCATATATTTACCAGCATATAAATTAAGACAATATGAAGTAAGAAAATTTTCAAAATACTCAAAAAAAAAAAATTATAGCCGAGGTAATCTGCTGGGCCCCAACCCATGGGGAGCCTCTCAAACCTTTCATTAGACCAAGGCAATAATCATATTAAATATCTTATCATGATTATAATTCCACCTTTAAATCAAAAGATTAATTACAAATCACTAGTTTGATTTAACCACACAAAATTTTGTTTGTTTGCAACATGAGATATAAATGAGGGAATGAAAAAATCAATCCAAGATGGGATAAATATTAATTTTAAATTTAAGAAGGCACATACCCATATCAATTTCTTTGTAACACAACGTATTAATATAATTAAAGGAGGAAGAAAAAGAGAGACTTTTCAGAATAGAAGTTTCTTTCTACACAGAAGTTTAATTTTGCTTGTAAAATCTCTTCCATATACACATAATCATGTTTTACCCCCAAAACCAAAACAAAGAAAAGAAAGTGATTAGAAAGCTAGCTAGAGATCCACCACTAACATTAACATTTGGATTGGAAGCACACCCAAAAAAGTTTTGCATAAAACCAAGTAGCCAAAGACCAAAAAATGGATACCCACCCCACCCTACCCATATCATCATGATCATCACCATCTCCATCATCAAACCCCATTTACACTAATATGACTAGGATGTCACCTTTTTGAAGAGTCAAAAAATTCTCAGCAAATTTTGGCAGTGAAGTGAAGAGATGTTGGTTGATCTTTCTCTGTTCTTGGTTCTGCTAGCTTTGTGTGTTCATGGTGATGATGATGATGATGAAGTGATTCCAATATCATTGTGCTTTCTTGATGGACCAGAGGCAGGTATGGGAATTCTTTTGGGCAAGAACCCCAAGAAGTGGCCTCCTACTGAATTCTGAGACTGGGACGTCACCGTTTTGGGCTTCACTTTGAATACTACATTTGTTGTGCTTGTGCTTCTTGAACCCTGGCAATCACCAACAATAAACATCAACAACAACACCATAACCACCCAAACTAGTTGAATTAATAGAGGAGGATGTCTCTTCCAAACACCCATTTTGCAGTAGAATTAATAGATAGAGAGAGAGTGAGAGAGAGAGGGAGAGTGACAGTGAGAGAGTTGGGCTGTGTTGCAGTTGAAGTTGTGACTTGCTTGTTTTTAAGGGTTTTGATGAGAAAAAAGATGAGAGCAGGAAACATGGGCAATTGAATGCAGAATCGTGTGTATTAGATTGACCCCTTTGAAATCTGTGTACCTGTGTGTGTTGGTGTGTATTGTGGAGAGAGAGAGAGAGAGAGAGAGAGAGAGAGATGACTCAAAGAAATCAGATGGTTGTCTAGAACTAGTACTGTTTGACGCAGAAAGTTGAAAAGCTTCTTTTGAATGGGTCTTATGGATGGATGGATGGATGGATGGATGGATGGAAAAGTGATGGTATAGTAACACAAGGGGAAAACAAACATTAAATGGAAAAGGGTTTTCCTCTTTGTCAATTGTCAAATAAAAAAGATATCAAAAGAAAGGTGTTCTCAAGTAAAGAAAGATAAGAGAGGGTTGGGTAGGGTTATGTCATCTTATGGTTAGGTGAGAGTGTTAGGTCCCATTTCATATTAATGGCCAACTAAGGTATTGCCGCTGTTGTTTTAGACCCCCATAACAGGAAACCTATCCCCTTGACACTTCTCTTTTGTATTCTTTGATTTTATGCTCTCTCTCTCTCTCTCTCTCTCTCTCTCTTATATATATATATATATCGTATATGAATTTTATACCATAGCCAGTTTTAAAAGTTAAAAGTTAATTTTTTAATTTTTTTTGATTTTTTTAAAAAATTATATAAAAAAAAATAGAGAGATACTTATTATAAGTTAAAAAATTAGTTTTAATCTTTTTGTCAAAAGAGGCTTATATGGAGGTGTTTGGGAAGTTTAAGTTAGTGATTTTTTTGGTTAAAATAATTTTTTGGGTGAATAGCTAAAATAGTTATTAAAATAAGATAGTTAATAAGATAAAATATCATAATCAAATCATAATCATTTTATTTTATTTTTTCTCTCATAACCATTTAATCAACTATAAAAAGTGCCAACTATCATCTCAAACATAATTTTTTATACTAGGTTACAATAGCAAAAAAGTCAATTAAAATAGCCAAATTTTTAAATGAGCCCTATAATATGAATGAAAAATATATTAAAATAGCCAATTATTATCTATTTTACATGAAAATATATACTTTACATAAATCAATATTTATATATTAAAATTACAAATTTTAATATACTTTTTTTTAAAAATTTTACGAAAGAATGATATAATTTATCCTATATTGCCTATAACTATAAGGCACAACATGGTATTGTGAGAGTCCATGGACCTTATTCCGAGCTCATGTCACTGTATGATTCGTAGAGTTCATGAAAAAAATTAGATTAATTAAATATTTATAAGTTTAAACAGAACGAAATTTGTTTTTAAAAAATAAATGATAAAAATAATTTTGATAATTCATTTTAAAACCGTTAAAACTTAATCATTGGATTATATATGTCTGATTAATTTGATCTTTTATATAAATATTGGGTGTGTTTGGTTTTGAGATAAATTTTCAAAAAAAATTTAGGGAAAAAGTTTAGAAATTTTTTTAGTTTGTTTAATTATATGTTGAAAATAGTTTTGGTGTTTGGGATGATTTGTTATTTTGTTGTAGTTGAGTTGATTTATGTAAGAGAAAAAGTGTTTAAAAGGAGAGAGGAGAGAGAAAAAATGATTGATTGATATGTAAGAGAGAGAAAGTGATTTTAGAAATTTTTTTAAAAAAATTTCAACCAAACAAAATTTTAAATTTTTTTCAAAAATTATGTTTTGACAATTAAACCAAACAAGGCCACTATATTTGATAAATTTTGCAGTATAGATGATTCATTCAAACCATCAAAATATACTTATAAGTCTCAGTGAATCTCACATGGCACAACACGCTCCCCAAGTCCCCTATTCTGAGAGAGTAGATCATAGTAGTAGTCATTGAGACAGTAAGGAGGGTGATGGAGATGATGCACGTATTGAACAGAGAAAAGGATTAGATTTTGTTTATTTATGTTCTGCAGATTTTGGCAGAAACCCTGTAATTGAGGGATGGGTTTTAGGGTAGGAATGAGGCACTGTTTGGCTCACTGATTGAGCATTTTATTTATTTTGTTTTGTTTTACTTTTTTGAAAAGATGTGTTGAAGTGTTTTATTTATTTATTTTTTTAATTACTTAATAGTGCAATAGGGAAAAAAAAAAAAATACACAAGTATAGATGGTTACAAATGAGACTTGCACCCTATAATTTTTTACTTGCATCTCATAACAGAATCACTTGTATCTCATATGTTTGTATTTTTTTTTTCTTCTGCTTCACTGTTAAGTAATTCCCCCATTTTTTAAATATATGTACTATATGTAAATTATAATATTTATAAAATTAATCATTATAAATGTCATAATTGAATTCTTTTAATGTTGTAACTAAAAAAAATTGAATCAGAATCAAATATTATATAAGACATACATAATCAAACTAATATTATAATTAATATCACAATGAATTTAATTTAATTATAACTAATACCAGAATAGGTTATACGTAAACATTACAAACATCGTAACTGGTGCATGTGGTACATACCACAAGAGTGACATGTATAGTAAAATTTTTCTGAAATATTTGGTAAAGTTTAATTATTGGATAACTAATTAGGTCTAGTTTAGTTGACCACTATAACTTTCCTAAAGGCTTAATTGCTAGGGGAAGGTAATGGTGCCGTTTGGTAACACTTACGTTTTCAGTTTTCTGTTTATATTTACAAAAATTTTAAAAACTCAAATAAAAACTTGTTTGGTAAATTTTTTTATTTATAAATCAGTGGTCTCAGTTTATAAATTTGGCCAAAAAATGAAAACACAAAAATGTGTTTCCGTTTTCAGTTTTTTTTTTTTTTACCACCCAACACTAGCCACCATCCGCCACCATTTTCCACCACTGTCTTCCGCCACCACCACCCACCACCATTCACCACCTATCTGCCACCACTACCCGCCACGCGCCACCACCACCACCCACCTGCCACCCACTCGCCACCACCACTCACCCCTCGCCGCTACCACCAGCACCATGACCACCACCATCACCATCACCTACCACCCACCTGCCACCACCACTCACTCGCTACCACCTATCACCCGCCACCGTCACCCACCCACCCATCACTACCACCACCCGCCACTTACCGGCCACCACCCACCACCACCCGCCTTCCGCCACCCACCTGCCACCACTACTCACCACCCGCCACCACCACCACCACCACCACCCACTAGCTACCACCCGCCACCGTCATCTATCCACCCACCATCACCACCTACCACCTACCTGCCACTAGCCATCCGCCACCCACCTGCCACCACCACCCACCACCCGCTACCACCACCACCACCAACCACCACCCATCACCCGCCACCGTCACCCAGCCACCGACCACGACCACCACCACCGCCACTTACCCGCCACCACCACCACCCACCCACCACCACCTGCTACCACCACCCGCCACCACCACCACCACCACCACCACCCACCACCCGCCACCCGCCACCGTCACCCACCCACCCACCCACCACCACCACCACCACCACCACCACCACCCATCGCCTACCCGCCACCCACCTGCCACCACCACCCACCACCCGTCACCACTACCACCACCACCACCCACCACTAGCCACCGTCACTCACCCACCCACCACCACCACCCGCCATCCGCCATCCGCCACCCACCTACCACCACCACCCACTACCCGCCACCACCACCACCACCACCACCACCACCACCACCACCACCACTACCCACTCGCTACCACCTACCACCCGCCACCATCACCCACCCATCCACCCACCACCACCACCCGCCACCACCACCCACCCGCCACCACCCACCACCACTCGCCATCCACCCACCACCCGCCACTACCACCCATCACCCGCCACCGTCAGCACTCGCTACCTACTCGCCACCACCACCCACCTACCACCCGCCATCCGCCACCCACCTACCACCACCACCCGGCACCCGCCACCACCACCACCACCACCACCACCACCACTCACTCGCTACCACCCGCCACTGTCACCTACCCACCTACCACCACCACCCACCCGCCACCACCCACCACCACCAGCTACCCATCACCCACCGCCACTACTTTCCACCACCGTCTTCCGCCGTCACTTGCCACCACTTGCCATTTCTCACTCTTTTTTATATTTTTAAATTTTTTTAAACATTTTGTCAATTACCAAACGCGTTTGTAATTTATGTTTTTCTAAAAATAAACAAAAAATAAACAAAAACCAGTTTATAAAATTTTTGTAAATATAAACTGAAAATGTAAACGTTACCAAACACACCCAATGTATTCAACTCTCTTTAGGGAAGTTGAATTAAGGGAGTAAATACTTGGTGCTTTGCAAAGGGCGATGAGTCTGACTCTCATAAATACTAATATAATAATTAACAATTAACTTTTGCCGATAAAAAAAAAAAAAAATTATTGGATACTCTAAGCACATTATGTGATATTATTTGTAATAACCCGACCCTCGTACATGTTTTCTGGTATGCTTCCAGTCCCTTACTGTCAGGGACAGGTCCAGGATTATGACTTTGGGGGGGGTCAAAGTACGTTTAACCTCTAACAAATAAAATTTGAAGTTCAATACCAATTTCTACTAACATGAAAAAAAATCAATAATGTTACGATAAAATATTGAACTATATATTCCTTGTCAACATAGTTGAGTACCAAAAGATGATTATACAATTGAGAATATTTTTTTGCCCATATTCACTTACAAAAAGTAGTAACTATTTCTACATGCATTTATTTACTAAAATTAGGCATTTTTAATTGAACTCGATACTCTTTCATAATATCAAAAGCATGAATGATAGAATCTACATCAAACCCTTGAGCAATGTCTTTTTCAATGTACGTAATCAAGTAACTAGCCAGAAAACCATCTTCTATCCTATTGCACAATTTAGACTTAATGAGTTTCATAGCTGAAAATGCACGTTCTGATGTAGCAGTTGAAACAGGTAAAGTCAACACAAGGCGGATCAATCTATCAATAAGAGGATAACTTGACTTTTTTGTTTTTGCCAACATTTGACACAACTCAGAAATGGTTGATTGCTTCTGAAACTCGGGAAGTATGAAAATATCAAGCTTATAATTTTCCAACTGATATTTCAAATGCAATTTTTCTTGCTCAGAGAAATCCATGGGATAAAATTTATTTGCAAGTTTGCAAATATCCTCAATTTTGAATGATCTATAACCATCCCTAGGATCCAAAGCTGAGCTAAGAACAAGCAATTCCATTACATCTTCCTTAAACCTATTGTTTAATTCTTGTAACTGAGAATCAACTGTAACCATAAAAATATCAACTCAAAAATGATGTTCCATAGTGAGTTGATCTCTTTCAGAATGAGACCGACCTCGGCCTCCTTTATAAGGACAACTCACATCAGGAATCTGTATACCATGATTATTAGAAAATAATTTAATTTTCTCCAACAATGGAACCCATCCATCTTCTCTAAATTTTTGAATAACTATCTTCGTTGTAGACACCAAATGCATTGCATTTAATATATCTTGAGATTTACTTTGCAAAGCTTGGCAAAAATCATCAGTAATATCCATGATATCCCTCATAAGATGTAAGATGAAGACAAACTCAAAAGATGTAATGGAATCATAAACTCCATCTGCCTCAGCTTGTTGATTCGATTTGCTTCTATCATTAATTATGTTTCTTAGGACTGCACAAGTAGCACTGAACATGTTTATCAAACTACAAATTGGGGGGCTACTCTATATAATTTTGAAATTATCTAAAAAAAATTTGGGGGTGCGAACTCCTATAATTTTAAATTATTTTAAAATTTCTAGTATAATATATGATATTTTTAAAATTTTTGGGGGTGCGGCCGCCCCCCTCCGCCCCCCCTAGATCCATCCTTGCTTACTGTGTGTATTTATATTTTTACTGTGAAATTCCACGTGGAATTAAGTTTAGTTAAGTGAATCTTATGCTTATAGATTCATATCTGTTAAGTAAGAGAAATATCTGTTACAATTATGATGTTTGGATCAGAAATTGAAAGCCTTAGAAGCTTAATAATCTGAAATTGACTTTATATTTGAGATCAACATGATTTTTAGATCATAATATGATTTTCTGTAAAAATCTGATTCGGGATGATTAAACTGATTAAATTTTGTTTTATTCAACATTTAGATATATCTATCTATCTTTACACATTTGATTTGAGAATTCTTAACTCAAAAATATCTCCTGAGAGAGAGAAAGAGTTAGAGAAGAAGAGAGTTTGAGAGGAAGAAGAGAGTTCAACAAGGAGAAGATTGGGAATTTTGAGAGAGTTTGTAGAAATTTAAGCTCAAGGTATGTATTATCTACTTTTATTAACCCTCTCTTGTATAATGAGTAAGGAATTCTCTACTATATAGAAGTTAGGGTTGTGATTAAGATCAAGAATGTGTGTATTCCTTGCTTAATTGTAGTTGTATTGGTGGTTTTAAGCTTTGTAGAGAGGAAATACATCTTATTCATTTACTTTACATGTTTGAACTCATCTAAGTGTTTGGGTGATTATGTATATGTGTTTGGAAAATTGAGTATAGCTAGGAATGCAAGGAACTGGATTGCGTATATGAATTTAAGAGTATTGAAGACTTAATTGAACTTGTGATCCATATTTATATGATGTTGAGCCATATTCTTGCATTAAATTTACCTATGTTGAGCCTTGCAATATGTTTACCAAGTTGGGATTTTACTTTGGTTCAAAGTGCACAAAACAGAGGCAACGACCGCACGTGCGGGGCTCACAGCCATACATGCGGGAAGCACCACCGCACGTGCGGGGCTCACAGCCGCATGTGCGGAAAAGAGGGGAACTCGAGGCTTGGCTATTGAAATAAAAGCACGTGCAGAGGAGGATTACCGCACGTGCCGCCCACCTTCCCGTACGTGCGGAGGGGGATTGCCGCACGTGCGGCCCATGCCGAAAAATTTCGTCTGCTCCGTTTTCCTTGTTTGACCCTCTGATATTACTAAAATCTGTATTTGATGCTTTTAAATGGTTGTAAATTCATTAGAAGCGAACGAATCCGATATTGTTTAAAAAGGAAACTGAACTAATATCTGAACTGTATATATGTGTAGGTCACATACAGGAGGGGACTATCGCTCCACCACAGAGTAATAGTACTGTAGTAGTACATTTGCTTATTGTTAATAATTAACGCTCTGTCATTCGCAAGTTAACTATATTAACCTATATGAACGATTGGAAAAAAATCTGTGTACTTCTGCATAACTCTGGAATTATTCTGCTTTGTCAAAGATGGGCCCGAGGCCGTTCTGTTATAAGCCACCGAGTGTGGACAACTTTGAAGACAGCTGTTGATATCTGGGCCCGAGGCCGATCTGTAAAATCTATTGGGCCTGACGCCGTTCTGTATGTCATTGGGCTTGAAGCCGCTCTGTATAAAGATTGGGCCCAAGGCCGTTCTGAAAATATTTATAGAATAAGATTAATCATATGACCTCTACACTTATATACATTATAATTCAAGTTTATTCATTGAGCCTTGCTCACTCCGTGTTATGTTTGTCTCTGTAGGCAATCAATCTGGAGGTCAGTCTTAGTCTAGCTTGGACCGCTTGTCTTTTGTCCATCACACCACGACCGAACCCTTAGATGAAGCTCACTCATTTTTGTGGAGTTCTTGCAGAGCTTTTAGCTTCGTGCACTGAATCTTTTGTTTGGTGTTGTTAAACATGATTAACTTCCCTTATCGTAGTTCTGTTACATCCTTAGACTTGGGGATGGGTCTGTATATTTGTCTATATATTTCTATATGTATGTTTTGTATGCGTTAAATCACCTAATGTAAAGTGTATGATCCTGGCATATTAGTATTAGCTCAATGGTTGTTGTTTTGCGTTGTTAACTGCTTCCGTTCAGGCCCCATATGTTGTACATATCGAATTTGATGTCCGTTTCTGAAGTGTTCATGCCCAAACTTTTAGGGGTGGGTTTGGGGCGTGACATTATTTATGTAGTAATATAAATTAATGACATAACCAAAAACCTTATGAGTGAAATATGATAATTCATATATGTTATGTAATTGAAAATAAGAGGTGACTAGGACCATCTTCAATGGTTACTCACACTTGTCATCAAATTTGAATTTGATGAAAAATGATCCTTTTCATTTGCTCCAACGGTTTCATCAAATAAGTATCAAATCCAAGATTTCACTTTTCTTTCATCAAACTGAGGACAAATGTGTCTTTTATCAAATCACTGTTTATAGTCGTTTAATTTTCATTACCAAATGTCCCCCTGGATGTCCTTCCTAATGTTCTCCCGGATGATCACCATAAGGAAAAAATTTGTAAAAAAATTATACTAGCTAGTCAACCGCCCGGTCGACCACCTCAAAGCCAAAAAAAAAAAAAAAAAAGAATTTTTTTTTACACCGGTCGGTCATCCGCCCAGTCGATTGGTGTTCTGATGAAGCTCCAAAATCTTTTGTTGGAACACTTGATATCAAATGAAACTTTTACTCAAATTTGATGAAAAAATTGATGCACCGTTAGAGATGATAAGTGTAGGTTACAAAATGTCTTTCATCGGGAGCATACATAAGGAGTGTTTGAGAAACTAAAAATTGATTTTTTTGGGGCTAAAATCTACAAAATGATAAAATAAGCTAAAATATTCAATAAGACAAAATGTCACGTCAAATCTATAATTATTTCCCTTTTTCTCTCACAAGCATCACATTCAACTAAAAAAAAAATCCAACCCTCTTTCCAAATACAAATATTTTAACCTATTAAAATAGTTAAAAACTAAAATAGTCTATTAAAATAGTTAACTTTCCAAATAAGGTCATAGTCAACATTACACTATAGTTTGAAACTATCTAATAATGTTCTCATAGTCAATGAGATAAAAATAATGTAAACACAGTAACTAAATAAAAATTTATTATTTAATGTTAGGCAAGATATTTTAAGGAAATTTTTTAGAAGATTCTCTTACAACTACTTGTATCCTAATTAATTTATAAGATATTCTTATATTTTAATAAGTCCTATTATTTTAGACATTTGATTTACAAAATTTTAATTCTCATATTTAAGGTATTTTATAGATATTTTTACCTTTACAAATTTGAATCCTTAGCAACTTGGTGATGTGAACATTTACATTAAATAAATTTGACAATGTGAATGTTCACATCATGGAACATTTACATTGTCAATGTAAATATTAATGCACACCCCACCCTATTATTATTAGGAGTATTTTGAAAATTATGTCATCCATAGAACTTATTGGAATATGAAAATTCTACTTACACCACCAAATAAACTCCTTACACTCATTTTCTTTTTACACCATTCTTAAAAATTTGAAAATTTATTTTCTTCGCATTACACCTATTAAAATCAAACCAAACCAAATTAAGCCTTAAGTCCCACAAAATGTGGTCGATTACATGAATCATTCTTCTCTATTCAACTCTATCCAATGTCATTTCGTTAGTCAAATCAAGGAGGTTCATATCTCTATTTACTACAGTAGCCCATGTCAATCAATGTCTGCCCCTTCCCCTGAAACTTCCATCTACCATCATTGTATCGCATCTCTTCAGTACAGCCTCTATTGGTTTTCGTTGTATTATGACCAAACCATATCAATTTATTCTCTCTTAACTTATCTTTTATCAATACTACTTCTACCCATTCTTGAATATACTAATTCCTAACTCTATTTTTTTCTAGTCTTACCATACAACCCCTTTAGCATCATTATCTCAGCAATACTCATCTTATTTACATGTTATTTTTTAGTTGCTTAACATTCCGACCCATACAACATCGCCAGTCTAATAGCTGTTCTATGGAACTTCCCTTTTAGTCTGGTGTGTATTCGTTCATCGCATAGTATCTCAAATGCACTTCGTCACTTAAGTTATCCCGCATTGATTCTACGGACGATATCCACTCTAATCTCGCCAACCATTGTGATAATCAATCCTAAATAACGAAAATGTTCATTCTTAGGTAGTTCTTAACTCTCAATCTTCATTTCTCCTGTACTTCCATTGTTACTGTACATTCCATGTACTTTGTCTTAGTTCTGCTTATCCGAAATCCTTTAGATTCAAGTGCTTCTCTTAAAGTCTCCAACTTAGTGTTAACTCGTTTTCTAATCTCATCCACTAACACAATATCATTTGCAAAAAGCATACACCATGGCACATCATCCTGAATATTTCTCGTCAACTAATCCATAACTAAAGCAAAAAAATAAGGACTTAAGGTTGATCCTTGGTATGATCCCATAGTAATTGAAAATTTAATTGTCTCTCTAACAAGCGATCTAATAGTGGTCACCACACCTTGATACATATCATTAATCACATTAATGTAACTTTTTGTTACCTCTTTTTTCTCTAACACCCACCAAATTATATCCCGAGGCACTCTATTATATGTTTTCTCAATATCGATAAAACCATAGGAATATCTTTTTTTTTTTTTTTTTTAATACTTTTCTATTACTCTCCTTAAAAGATAGACTGCTTCCATTGTTGACCTACCTGGCATAAACCCAAATTGATTCTCTGACACCTCTGTTATATCTCGCAATCAATGTTCCATCACTCTCTTCCACACTTTCATTATATGACACATTAGCTTGATTCCTCTATAGTTGTTGTAGTTCTAGACATCTCATTTATTCTTATAGATTGACACTAAAATACTTTTCCTCCACTTTTCTAGCATTTTCCTAGTCAATAAAATCTTGCTAGATAACCTAGTTAACTAAGCAACCCCTTTCGTACCCAAACATTTTCAAGCTTCAATAGGGATATCATCGGGTCCTAAAGCCTTATTGTCATGACCTAAACCCGCTCTTATAGGTTTAGCATCATAACTGACTAGTAACCTTTGGATTATCGAAGGCCTCTTAACATAAAAACATATAATAAGGGGCTGCACAAGCAATAAGTAAAAATATACATAGTCCATTGAGTTGTGAAGACATACATGAGATAGATATTCTTAAACTTCAATAAAGATGTGTGTGACGTCAAAAGATACAGTTAATACACGTCACTCCAAGTACTATACATATAAGTAAAAAATTTACCCATAATTAAAACAAAAGAACCAAAGTCTTAAACACAAAAACATAGCCATGGGATTTGACATGATCTGGAACGTCCTTGGGAGGCACAAATGGTGGCTGAAAAAACGGAATCTTAAGCCATCAACTCTGGGCTTGGTCTCGCGTCTGATCACCTACATACATAAATAATATAAATAGTGAGTTGGAACCCAGTGAATAATAACAAGGTAAAGATTTTAAAGACCGATGTCCATCAAAGAGTTAGAAATTAGAGTTTGTTGCATATACGGATTTCAAATCAGAAACAGATTCATATACTTGATCATATTCATTTTCAGAGTTTATACATTTCACATCATAGTACGTGGCACATCCATTAGCGTTAACAAATCCGATGACTCATAAGGGACAGCCGTGAAGGCATTCTGATGACCCATAAAGGGACAATTATAAGGCATTCCGATGACTCATGCGCACAGAGACGTTTCTGATGACCCATAAAGGGACGGCTGTAAAGGCATTCCGATGACCCATAAACGGACCTGATGACCCATAAATGGACGCATATCATATGATGCTAAGGATACCACGAATACATTTTATAAACTTGGACAATCATTCATTCACATAAAACATAGCATTTCAGAAACTAATCGTGTCGTATCATCAGAAAATAATTAAGTTTAACATAACTTTACAGAGTTATTACTCACAAATAACAAGTGGCTCCGAATAGACGAATAGAGTAGGCAACTTAGATATCTTATGGCACGGGACCTACACAGGTACAAAACGAATTCATATTGAATTACACACCCGAAAACATTTACTTTGTTCTTTCTTATCTTGGTGTGTTACTACTTCTTTATCTTCATTATAGTGTCTTAAACTTGGCCTAGGAATGCCTAGGATAGAAAGAGGATGCAAAAATGCACTTGAAAATACTTAACAAAAATTGCTGAAAACAGGGTCCTCGGTCGAACGCAACTTCCTATGCTCGAGCGGACATACAAAATGTGAGTGGTCGCTCGAGTGCAAGATTCGTCTCTCGAGTGGTCTGTAAACTTTTGTAAAAGTGCTGGTTGCTTGATTTTTTTGCTCGATGCTTGCTCAAGCGTGAGAGACATGCCCTCGTTCGAGCGTAACTTTTGTCGCTCGAGTGGACTGCAAAACATAAGAACTTCTGGAAGCTTGCATTTCACGCTCGAGCGGACTTCTGGTCGCTTGAGCGGAAGTACACGCACTCAGAGTGGTCGCTCAAGCGTGGATTCCTTTGCTTGAGCGGAAGTGCAAAATCTAGAATTTCCAGATTGCACTTCCTAGCTCAAAATTCGAATCTAACTCATCAAAAAACAACTTTTGGCCCCCAAAACTTGAGAAAACAAGTTTAGACTTTGAAAACATTAAGAATTAAAGATCTTTTCACAAAATCAAGGCCTAAGAGTAAGTCAATTGTGCAAAAATTCAACTTGAAATGTAAGAACATGATATAAACATGATATGCATGTATTCACTTGGGTTCATGGCTTTCAAAACATGATCAAATGAGGTCCAATGGTGAGGAATGGTATGAATTCTTCAAACCATGCTAGAATTACAACATGCATGAGAGAAAATCTTTGAAGATAACTTCAAAATGTCATGAAATATGCATGCATGCATGGTATGATTTATACTCTTTCATTCTAGTTCAATTTCAACTTAATTCTCTTGTATTCATGAACTTACCAACTCAAGAGCAAAACTAAAGGCTTGAATTCTTACCTTATACTTTGGATTCACAAGTGTAGAGGCTTAAATTTCTAAACTCTCCTCAAGTTTCCAACAATTCCTAGCAATTCACCGCTTCTTCCTTGTTGAAATCACTGTCACTTGGTCTCCCTCTCTTTCCCCGCGTTTGTAGCTCAAAAAGAATGAAATGAGAGTGTAAGGATGCATATAAGAGTCCACTAGTGCTTTAGTTAAGCTTGGATTAAGGAATTCATCAATTAGTCTTAATTGAGCATCAATTACTCTAATTTAATTGTTCTGAATCGAATTTCAATTAAACCTACCATAAAATTCTAAAAAATCTAATTGACACATAAATCAAGGCAATTTCTGAATTGGATGTTGATAAGGCCTTCAATTCGCAACTGAAAGGGAAACATGGACAGATCTTTCTACGTTAAATAGATATAAACACATATAAGGCAACATATGATGCCACAATTTACTTTAATTATTTATTAGGCATAATTAAGCATGGATTAACATTAATCACGGGTTCGGGTTGTTACACTTATTCGATTTTATCTTCTTAAGTGCAATATCCATTTCAAAGTTTCTACTCCAACGACAGAACCTGTCGTCCCGATTTTCTTTATTGTTGTCTACTTCCTCCCCCTTTTGACCTACCGTCATGTTTCTCATTTAATTTCTCAAGATAGTTCTTCCACTTCTCCTTAATCTTTTTATCCTTCACCAACACCTTAAAGCCCTCACTCTTGATGCACTTAAAGTAATTAAAATATCTTGTTTTTCCTTATCTTATCTTAACAAGTTTGTATATCCTCTTCTTTCCCTCATTATTATCTAGTGTAGTGTATAGGTCATCATAGGATTTCAACTTAGTCTTTCTCACTACTGTTTTGAACTCCTTATTAGCCAATCTGTAGCTCTTAAGGTTTTTCTCAGTTCTATCATTTTGTCACTTTTTAAAGCACTCTTTTTTTCATCTTTACTACCGCTTAAACCTTCTCTTTTCACCACTCAGTTTCTTTAGAGTTGGGTCTCTTTCCTTTCAACTCTCCAAGAATTTCCCTTGAGATTTTGCTATACAATTGTTCATCGAGTTGTACATAGTGTTAGCATCATCCTTTAAATCCCAAGTACCTTCTTTAACCATTCTATTCTTAAATATTTCTAGTTTATCCCCTTTTAGGTCCCATCATCTCGTCATATGACGCCCCCTATCTTTCTTAGCTTGGTATTTCCTTTTAAAGCATAAATCTAGTATCAAAATCCTATGTTGAGACGTCAAGTTCTCTCCAGGAATCACCTTATAGTCACTGCATTTTAGACGGTCTATTTTTCTTGCTAGAAAGTAGTCTATTTAGCTCCTAATGGACCCACTCTTAAAGGTTATCAAATGCTCATCTCTCTTCTTATACATAATATTGGCCACCACTAAGTTAGAAGCCAACGCAAAATCTAATATACTCTCACCAGCCTCATTTTTATCACCAAAACCATACCCACCATGCATCCTCTCATAACCTAGTTTTTCTATTCCTGCATGGCCGTTGAAATCATCCCGTATAACTAGGTTTTCTCTTACGGGTATCTCTTGTAATAACTCATCTATTTGATCCAAAAAATCTCTCTTAGTCTAATCATCTAATCCTACTTCTGGAGCATATGCACTAATAACATTCACTATATTATCTCAAATAACTAGTTTAACCAACATAATCCTATCACCCTTCCTAATGACCGCTACTACATTTTCTACAAAACCCTTAACAATTATTATTCTTCCCCTAGTCCTATGTCTATCCTTGCTATTATAATATAGTTTAAAACCGATATCATCTATTTCCCTAGCTTTCTCAAATTTAACCTTTTATCTTTTAATACCCAAACCCTACCTCCATCCTAATCATTATTTTCAGCACCACTCTGGCATAACCCACTGGCAATTTCTCTTCCCAACACCTTCCTCTAATGGCGAACCCTCCAGTCACCCTTCACTACCCTTTTCTTCCCCGTTGACCCAACCATGCCGCTCATACCTTTTCCCATCGTGCTTCTCAAACCTATAGCAATCGTAAAGCAGTGTTGCTTCATTCTATCACGAATGAGAGAGAGAGGGGTATGGTCTAGAACTTTATAGATCTAGAAGAAGAATAAGAAGATCAAGAAGAATAAGAAGAAGAATAAGCAGCGAGAGAAAGATCTAGTAAATTAAAGAAGAAGAAAAAGAAGATGGCGGACGGGCTAGGTCGTGATGGCGAAAGTAAGCAACGGTAAAGTAGTTCACAGCAAGGCGGTGGTACTGTTCATGATGGGGCGGCGAAGGGCGGAGCTGAGTTTCGATGGTGTGGTGAGGGAAGAAACTAGTTCACGATAAAGGCATGATTGGGTCACGATGGTGGGTTGAGTTGTCGGTGGATGAGAAGAAAATGTCGTCGTTGGGATGGTGGGTTGAGTCGTTGGTAGATGAGGAGGAAATGTCGTTGTTGGAATCGGAGTCGTCGGTAGGGGAGAATGGGCTAGCCGGAGGTGGTGAAGTTGCCAGAGATGAAAGTTAATTGAGGTTATTGATAGTAGTGAGGTGGTGGTTACCGGTAGTGAAAAGGTGGGTGGGTTAGAATTAGGGTTAGGTTTGGGGGATTGTTTGATAATTTTAAATAAGTATAAAATTACAATAAAAAACGAAAAAAAAATTATGAGTGTAAAGAGATAGAATGATGGTGTAAGTAGAATTACTCTTTGGAATATAAAAAAACAAAGTATTCTAAGTGAAACATAAGTAGGTGAAGTGGGATTTATGAATAAATGTCTCAATTTTTAATGTATACATTTTAATTATCAACTTCAACATTAAAAAAAAATTCATACAACAAATATAGGTGACAAGGACCATAGTGTTTCATTTCAAAAAATAAAAATTTTGTTTCAAAAAATATTAAGAGATGTCGTCACGAAAAAGCCAACCCGAAAAGTCAAAATAAATAAATAATAATGACAACATTTTGAAAATATAACTAATAAATACGCGTTTAGCAACGAAACAATTTAGTGTCAAAATGTTTTCAGATAAAACTTTTATTCTAAAAAGCTAATAATTCATTATTAAATGTCTAATTTCGTCGCTAAAAATATAATAATAACACTTTTAGCAACTTAAATATTTCATCTGTAAAACCTTATTTATTTCTAAATTTTTACTTCCAAACTCTTAATTAGTGTTTTATTAAGCAACCAATGCCCTCATTGTTCAAGCTCATGTCCATTACTTATTGAACAAAATACACTCCCATCTCTTAAGATTTAAAAAAACTATACTTAGTTTCACACTTATGAGTATGCCTGCCTCCCTTAAAGTTTTAAATTTCATACTATTTTTTTTTCTTTTTTAATATATAAATATAAGTATACAAAGAGAGACAGAGAGAACCCTGTCGGGGTTGGTTAACAACTCTGCCAATCCTAAACCTAGGTAAAGGAGGAGGGTTGTGTGTTAGGTAGCTGACAGCTATCACGTAAAAAAACTGCTCGGATCTTTTATGACATGAAACCTAATACTCTAAATCGATTATATTCTAGGTCGTTCCCCTTAAGTGATGCATTGCGCTTGCCTCCGAGTGTTTCAAAAAGTGAGCAAAGGGTGCCACATCAATGCCTGGTTGCGGTGAAAAATGGGCAAAGATTTCTGCGTTTTTCTGGACGAGTGTGAAGAAAGAAGTTAGTCCAAGATTATAGGTTTTGGATAGCCACATGGAATATGGAAATTTTAACTGGTAAGACTATAGAGTTGGTAGACGTCATGATTAGGAGGAGAGTTAGTATAGCTTGCGTACAAGAAACTAAGTGGACGGGTGAGAAAGCTCGGGAAATAGAGGATACTGGTTTTGAACTATATTATAGTGGCAAGGATAGACATAGGAATATGGTAGGAATAATAGTTGCCAAGGGTCTTGTAGAAAATGTAGTTGCAGTCATGAGGAAATGTGACATGATTATGTTAGTTAAACTAGTTATTGAAGAGAATATAATGAACGTTATTAGTGCATACGCCTCCCAAGTAGGATCAGATGATCAGACTAAGAGAGTTTTTTAGGACCAAATAGATGAGGTATTACAGGAGATACCCGTAAGAGAGAACCTATTTATAACTGGTGATTTCAATGGCCATGTAGGAGTATATAAACTAGGTCATGAGAGGGTGCATGGTGGGTATGGTTTTGGTGATAGAAATGAGGATGGAGAGAGTGTTTTAGATTTTGTGTTGGCTTCTAACGCAGTGGTTGCCACTACTTTGTATAAGAAGAGAGATGAGTATTTGATAACCTTCAAGAGTAGGTCAATGAGGAGCCGAATAGATTACTTTCTGGTAAAAAAAAGGGACTGGTGATTCCTAGAGAGAGCCTAACGTCTCAACATAGGGTTTTGGTACTGGATTTATGCTTCGGAAAGATAGTGAACGTCGTAGGACTAGATGGTGAGACCTAAAAGGAGATAAATTAGACACATTTAATAATAGAATAGATAAAAAAAGCACTTGGGACTTGGAAGATGATGCTAACACTATGTGGAACTTAATGGCCAATTGTATGAGGAGAATCTCAAAGAAAGTTCTTCGAGAGTTGAAAGGAAAGAAACCCAACTTTAGGGAAACTTAGTGGTGGAGGGAGAAGGTCCAAGCGGTAATAAAGACAAAAAAAGAGAGCTTTAAAAAGTGGCAGATTGATAGAACTGAAAAAAAAATCTTAAGCGCTACAGATTGGCCAATAAGGGGGTCAAAAAAGTAGTGAGAGGGACTAAGTTGAAACCTATTCACTAGATTAGATAGTAAGAAGGGAGAGAAGACGATATACAAACTTGCTAAGATAAGAGAGAGAAAACAAGAGATTTTAATCAGGTTAAGTGCATCAAGGGTGAGGACTTTAAGGTGTTGGTGAAGGATGAAGAGATTAAGGAGAGATGGAAGAACTAAGTTGTTAAATGAGAAAAATGGAGGTAGGTCAAAATGGGAGGAAGTAGGCAGTAATAAGGAAAATCAGGACTATAGGTTCTATCGTAGGATTAAGAACTTTGAAGTGAAATTTGCACTTAAGAAGATGAAATCGAATAAGGCTTTAGGACCCGATGATATGCCTATTGAAGCGTGTAAATGTTTGGGTAAGAAGGGGGTTGTTTGGTTGATTAGGTTATTTAGCAAGATTTTGTAGAGTAGAAAAATGCCAGAGGAGTGAAGGAAGAGTATTTTAGTGCCAATATATAAGAATAAAGGATATGTCCAAAATTGCAACAATTATAGAGGAATTAAGTTAATGTGTCACACAATGAAAGTGTGGGAGAGAGTGATGGAACGTCGATTGCAAGATATAATAGAGGTGTTAGAGAATTAATTTGAGTTTATGCCTGGTAAGTCAACAATGGAAGTGATCTATCTTTTGAGGAGAGTAATAGAAAAGTATAGAGAAAAAAAAAGAGAGACATTCATATGGTTTTTATCGATCTTGAGAAAGTATATGATAGAGTGCCTTGAGATATAATCTGGTGAGTGTTAAAGAAAAAAAGGGTGACTAAAGGTTACATTGATGTGATTAGGGATATGTATCAAGGTATGGTGATCACTATTAGATCACCTGTTGGAGAGACGAGTGAATTTTCAATTATTGTAGGGTTATACCAAGGATCAACTTTAAGTCCTTATCTTTTTGCTTTAGTTATGGATGAGTTGACGTGCAATATTCATGATGATGTGCTATGGTGTATCTTTTTTGCAGATGATATCATGTTAGTGTATGAGACTAGAGAATGAGTTAACACTAAGTTGGAGATTTGGAGAGAAGTACTTAAATTTAAAGGATTTAGGATAAGCAGAACTAAGATAGAGTATATGGAGTGTAATTTTAGTAACAGTCACAATGGAAACAGAGGAAAAGTGAAGATTGAGAATCAAGAACTACCTAAGCGTAAACATTTTCATTATTTACGATCGATTGTCACAACAATTGGAGAGATTGGAGTGGATGTGATCCATAGAATTAAGACGGTGTGGCTTAAGTGGAGGAGTGCGTCTGGAGTACTGTACGAAAAACGAGTGCCCATTAGATTAAAAGGGAAGTTCCATAAAACAGCTATTAGACCAGCGATATTGTATGTGACGAAATGTTGGGCAACTAAGAAACATGTAGATAAAATGAGTGTTGCTAAGATGAGGATGTTAAGTTGGATGTGTGGCAAGACTAGAAAATGCAAAGTTAGGAATGAACATATTTGAGAATGGGTAGTAGTTATACCGATAGAAGATAAGTTGATAAATGATAGATTGACATGGTTTAGTTATATACAATGGAGACTAAGAGAGGTAATAGTGAAAATATGCGATACAGTGATGGTAGATGGTAGTATTAGGAGAATAAGTAGACCTAGATTGACGTAAACTAGTGTAGTAAATAAAAATATGAATTTTTTAAATTTAACTAACAAAATGGCCTTAATAGGGTTGAGTGGAGAAAAAAATTAATGCAACCGATATTATTTGATGGAATTGAAAATTAGATTTGGTTTGATTTGGTTTTGATTCAAAGAGAGACTGACAGAGACGGAGAGAGTTGTTGCATAGGCAATTCTCACCCTTCAATCAGAGTTACAGGGGAAACTAATGGCAACATGCATTATTAAAAGCGCACATGGACCTACACTTTTTCGTTGTGAAGGTTCATCTAACCTAATTATCTCTATTGCAGCGAAGGATGAAAAAAAAAAATGAGGGGAATACAATATGTCATTTATTAATTACTTTTGAGGATTGTTTTTGGAGAATTACAACTGTATTTTTTTAAAAAAGTTTATCATTTTAAATGAATGATAAATTTTTTTAGATAGGGAAGAAATTTTTTATTGTAAAATTAGTAAAAAATTGGATGAATGAGGTATAATAATGGTATCACAAAATCTCAAAAATAGATAAACAACTTCTATAGAATGAATGATCCCAACCTCCATCGAGGAGGAGAAAAGGCTCCCACAAAAGAGGGAAATAAGTCACCATACAGGAATGATTATTACATCAATAAACTAAAAATTAAGAAAATTAAAAAAATATCAAATCTAAGTCGCTATTGCACCCATCCAAAACTCCACTATTCTGCGGCATTCAACTTGGAATTTGAAAATCCCATATCCGATGGTCAAGATATAACATTGAAGTTGAGGTGGTTGTCTAGCATGAAACAAATGTGTTATCCAACGTCGACCTTCGGATTATAAAAAGATTTAAAGTCAGATTTTAAAATTTTGGGTTTTAGGGTGGAGAAGGTAAAGTTGTGATGATAAACTTGATAAATATTATTAATTAAATTTATAATTTTTTTCATTAATCTGTAAATATTTTGAAAAATCCTACTGATGTGTAATTTTTCCTACATGTTGTCATGTTTTTAAATAGTAAAGCTTGGAATGCTGAAAATATACATAAAAAAAGGCATATATAAATTAAAATGTGTTGTTCAAATATTTTATCGGAGTTACATCAATATTTAATTTAAATTTGGATCATATATATTCTATTTTTTGAGTATTAGGATCATTTGGAAAGTAGTTTTTTTAGTACTTTTTTTAATCTTTGACTACAATATGTGGTGAAAAAAATTAATATGTTTAAGAATGACATTTTAATTGTTTACGAAAAAAATATACAAAAAAAAGTAAAGTGAATTAAAAGAAGTTTTTGACTTTTTATATGAATTGATTTTTTTTTTTTTGACTTTCTAATTTTGTTAATAAATTTTTTACTTTTAAATTAAAATATGGACAAGCGAAACGAGGCTGTTATAACTTTGTGTTGGTAACTTTTCAGCTTTTTGATGCATGGCTGCAAGCTTAGATAATCAAAAGGAGGAACAACATGCACCAAAGAAGGTGCATTTGCCTACGGGTGTGGATATTTCATGTTAAAGATCACAATAGGAGAGAATTTGAGAGGGTTATAGGACTCATCATAAGTTATATGTTGATAATTTGAATTATTTATTTTGTAAAGTTCTTAATGTATAATATTGATGAAAAAAATTAGTTCGATTTAGTAATCGTAATTTTTTTATTTTATTATATTCGTCTTTGAAAAAATAGATGATAAATATATATTTGAAATAGATCATTTATTTTTTTAGAAACAAATGCAATAAAATAAAAAAATTACGATTATCGGATTGACCTAATTTTTTTCATGAATATTATATATTGAGGGTCCTACAAAATGAACGGTTTGGATCATTTAAACGAGACTTGTGGTGGGCCTTCTAAGTCCCTCAAACTCTCTTATGTTGAGATTTGTGGTTTTAAAAATCGGACTGGACCGGTCGGTTCGATCGATTAAACCATCCACCGATCGAGGTTCCGGTCCATACCCTCTAAGCAGTTCCAAGTAAAAAACTGGCCTATTTAAAGAGAATCAAAAAAATCGGCGGTTGGACCGCCGAACTGGGTGACCCGGGAACGGGTCAGGTAAACCGACCAGGTTTATGAAATTAAAAATTTTGAATTTTTTTTAATACTTTCTAACTTTTTTTTTATAATATTTTTTCTTTCTTTTCTTTTTTATCTTTCATATTATATATATAAGAAAATTTTAATTAGAAATTCTCTTTCAAGTGTCTCTTATTGTGAAGAATCCCATTGAGAGTTTGAAATTATTGTCAAAGTCTCTACCTATTTATAAGAAAACAATTCTTTCAAAAAAACTAAAGAAATCTATGTAGGATTCAATCAAATTTATTGGGGGGAGATTTGAAATTTTGATATCTTTCAAAATTTTGATATCTTCCAAAATTTTTGTTCTTCTTTCAATCAAACTATTTGAATTAAAATCATATGGAGGAAATATTGAATATTTGATTTCCTCTTCCAAAATTAAAATTAATAATATTTTAAAATATATTATTATAATTTTTATAAAAAATATTAGGAGAAATATTTAAGATAATTTCATGTTTTTATTTTTTAAATTATAATTTTATTACTTATATTTAAATATAATTTTAATATATTTATGACGTCATGGTTGGGTTCCGATCCAACCCAACGGTTGAATCGGTGACCCGTCCACTTATTATTATTATTTTTTTGTTTCAATTCGCTCACCAATCTAATTTTTAAAATATTGTTAAGATTTCAACATGAGATAAACCCAATCTTTTACGTCAAATAGCATTACATAAGTGATTTGAAAAGTCTAATATAGTATAATACCAAGAAACAAAAACCAAAAAAATATAAAGAATATGTTATGACTTTTAAATTATTACTTCTAAATTTATGCGCAATAGCGTGATTCTTCCAAAAAAATTAATCAATTAAGAGTCAACTCTCATCATGTTATTGAAACTTATCATATTAAAACAAAATATGCATTAAAATTATGTTTAATTAGATTATATAATAATAGCATTTACCATTTGTGTTACAAAAAATATTTTTCTTACCAAGTGGAAACTAAGATAATTGCTTGCTGAGCTAAATTTTCTTGCAAGAATGCATCTAATTACTTAATAGAATAGGTTGAGATCAAGGGGTTCATCTTCAAAATCAATTTCAAGAAGGCTTTTGATAGCACTAGTTGGAACTATTTTTATTTTATTATTATTTTTTTTTAATAGCAAAAAGCTAGAACTATTTGTTGATGAAAGGCAAAGGTTTTGTCACGCCCTAGATTCAAAGACCCAGATACATGAGCATGAATAGTAATTTAAGGTGACAGGTGGCGATTCATTTAGAAGGATTCATCTATTAATTAAACAATTAAAGTAATGTGACTGGTTTTGAAAGCCTTCATTTCCAGTTTTTGATTTAGTACAAATACTATTGAATAGTCCAATGACCTCATACCTGTGGGTGTTCTCAGGGAGAGAATCGGGCACAACAACTCACCTCCGCTTTGTACATAAATGTGTAGTGTGAATTGAGGGTCTAAATTTTGGTAATAACACAAAAAATTCACTTATCTAAAGAAATGTCAAACAAAGACCATATTATTAGATCTCGAATCATTTTCTAATTTAAAAAAAAAAAAAAATTAATAAACCTTGAATATAAGCCACCTGAAGCCAATTGTACCTCCCTCGACGCAAATTGTACTTACAGTGGCGATGCTACTAGAGAGTTAAAGAGGGCTTGTCTCAAAAGTATATTCTTGATTCTAATTTAAAATGGTTAAGATTATGAAATTGTGCATTGTTAGGCATCCTCGCGGTAATCCTTGGGGAGCTCATCTGATTAGTTGAGGCTCTTGTAGGAGGTTGTTGCTCGCTTTTGGCAAAGTATTTTCGAGTATATCAAAAGGAGATTTAGGCTTCGTTTGGGAATATACTATTTTAATAATTTTTTGACTTTTTACAAAAAAGATGTAAAAAAAAATAAAGAGAGTGATATAACAACTTATAATAATTTTTTAATTTTTTAACTAAGACATAAGTTTGCTAAACGAGGGCTAAGCATGTCTATTCATCGTCACATATCTTACTTTGCCTTGAAAACAATTTAATCCATGCATGCCGATGTTTCCCTAGCCAAGAGAAGGCCCATTTGTGACCAAATCCCAACTTTTAGTGCATATAAATAACTCTAGGACTTTCCAAACTAAGACACAGAATCTAGTTAAACATATTTATCTTTTTGTGCAAAAAAAATATCAATACTATGTGAATGGTCAAAATTGTGGCAATATATATACCTGTGGTCATTGCGCTGAAAAATGAATTGAGCTTGATACTTGTTAAGCCATTTCTTTTGGTAAAAAGTGTTACTAAATGTCCTTACTTTTTTTTTTTGGGACCTCCCATTCTTTTAATTTTTTAATTATAATTTTGTCTTAACATCAATTTCTAATTTTATCCCCATTATTATCTTACCAAACTCCCTAACCCTAATCCCATCCCCATTCATACCTCCACTCTGCCCGGCAACTCCAACCCTTGTTCTGTTTCTCTGGAAACCTCCCTTGTTCTCTTCCTCTAGCAACCTTTCTTCCCACGTAACACCCTTACTTTTCGGTGACCCCATCACCAATACAAACCTCAAGTCATTCTTTCTCATCGACGATTATCATTGTTGTGATGTCCACTGTTACAATCTCGACCATCGCAATTTCGCTGCCTATCTTTTATGGCCTTAGACTAGAACAAAGAGAGGTTGACAACGAAAGGGATCCAAATAAAAAGAGATCGAAATTGTTGCGCTTGGTTCAAATCACCAATGTTGAACAAACGGTGTTAGTTCAGACATATATCACCAAACAAATAGTGTTAGTTTGGTCAGTGCTGAACCAGATTTGGACGATGTAGACCATCGAACAAATTGTACTAGTTTGGGCATATACCACCGAACAAATGGTAGTGGTTCAATCATAGACTGCCGAATCAAATCTGGGCAAATTGCAAAAAAGAGTGTTGGCATGAGCCGTATGAGATAGTCTTGTTATTGATTCTAGATATATTTAGCTTTGATTCTAGATATATTTAGGCCTCGTTTGGGAACATGCTAATTTAGTAACTTTTTGGCTATTTGGCTAAAATATGAGCTAAAAAAAACTAGTATGTTGGGGATGACTTTTTGACTTTTTACGAAAAGATATGCAAAAAGTAGAGAGAAAAGAGAAGTTTTGACTTTTTGGTATGGATTGTTGGCTTTTTGGCTTTTTTAGTAACTTTTTGACTTTTTGGCTAAATGGGACGCTTCCCAAACGAGCCTTTAGAATAGATTTGGTTCCTAGTTTACAGGATGTAGAGTGTATCTATATAGATATAAAGTGTATCTATAAATTCTCTCTTTGTTTTACTGAATTATATATACTAAAAACATTGTTTCACATGGTATCAGAGCGTCTTCGATCCTACGACATTCTGTGACAAACCATCGCATAATTTCTTCCATAGCGTATATTCCGAATATCACCACCATCAATTTGTTGTGAGTCCAAATGGTTGTCACTCCAGGTGTATCAACTCCAACAACCGAACCATCCCCAACGCCGTAGATCATTGTTCATCAAGACAATTCTGCGTTTCCTACCGGTGTCACACTTAATGAGACAAATTATTCCTTATGGTCTCAACTCATGGAGATACGTATTGGCGCTCGTAACAAGGCTGGATATCTCACCGGCGAAGCAAGAAAACCTGCGGCTGACGATCCAATCTGGGAACATGGATTATCGAAAATCACAAAGTAAAAAGTTGGCTTATTGACTTAATGAGCCCATCGCTGATGCAGCGATTTATTTGTTTCCCTACTGCCCAGGCAATATAGGAGGCTGTATCGAAAACCTTCTATGATGGATCGAACAAAACTTGTATTTTTGAATTGAACCAGAGATCCTTCTCCAATACGCAAAATGGTTGACCCTTATCAACATACTACAATGAACTTGTTGCTATTTTCCAGGAAATTAATCACGGGACTATCTCTCAGGAAGGAACAATTGAAGGGGTGGTCCAGTTGCATTCCGCAATGACTAGGCTTTAGGTTCACATTTTTTTGAGTGGACTTGATTCTGAATTTGATCAGGTTCGTAGCGAAACCTTACGGAAAGACCCGAAACTTGATTTAGAGAGCATGTATACGTATGTTCGGAGAGAATACCAACAGAGACAGACCATGGGTTGCTCTCACCAAATTTTTGAGAACTCAGCACTGCTGACCAACCATACCCGCCCAGGACCATCGTTTAGCTCGTCAAGAAATCGAAGTAATCAATCCACTAGAAAGTCTGGCGGCCTGATGTGTACTCATTGTGGTGAAACCGATCATTCGAAACAACGATGCCATGAACTTATTGGCTATTTGGAGTGGTGGGATTTCACCAAGAAACCTCGGAAAAAGCTCAGCGGGAAGGCAATGGTGACATCTACGGAGGTAGATTTATCAACGCCTACAACAAACATTACCTAGTCAGGTATTGATGGTAAGGCCCCGGTGTTCTCTGCAATTTCTAAGAAAAATACTTGGATTATTGATATAGGTGCATCTGATCATATTACTAGGGACTCCGGTCAGTTAAAATCTATTTTTCCTTCTTCTCAATCTCTTATTTCCATGGTAATGGTAGTACATCTCCCATTACTGGAGAGGGCTCTGTCATTCTATCAAAAACTCTCACATTAGATACAGTCCTTATTGTTCCATCCCATGAATATAACCTTTTGTCTGTTAGCCAAATTACCTATATTCTTGCTTGCACTGTCACCTTTTGGCCCTCATTTTGTGTTTTTCAAGACATTTTAACGCGGAAGATTCTTGGTTATGGTGTTAGACGGGGCAAACTCTACTACTTGGAATTGGAAAATGAAGGACCGAAGGTAATTCAGGCCAATCACACTAGCAGCGAAAACAAAGCTAGAGCACTTATCTGGTTATGGCACCGGAGACTTGGACATCTTTCTTTTGGTTATCTTCGAAAATTGTGACCACATCTTTTTTTGGTTCTGAATACTTTGGATTTCCGTTGTGACATTTGTGAATTGGCTAAGAGCCATCGTATTTCTTATTTACTGAGATTAAATAAAAGTTTCGAACTGTTTGTAGTCATTCATTCTGATGTTTGGGGTCTTGCAAGGATCCATTCTCTGTCTAAAGCTCGTTACTTTGTTACATTTATTGATGAATGCACTCGAATGACTTGGGTGTCTTTTCTTGGAACAAAAAATGAAGTATGTACAACTTTTCAGGCATTTCATACCATGGTGGGCATTCAGTATCAAAAAATGATTCGTATTTTGCAATTTGACAACGGTATTGAGTTTATAGATGCATCATTCGACAAATTTTCCGAGCCATCTTCGAATTCGCCATCAAACTTTTAACACCTATACTCTGTAACAAAATGGTTTGGTAGAGAGGAAGAATAGACAACTATTGGAAGTGGTTCATGCATCTCTCTTTGGCATGAACATGCCTTGGATTTACTGGGCGAGGCGGTGAAATCCGTGGCTTACCTCATTACTGTACACCTTCTCGTGTGATAAATTTTTAAACCCCTTAACACAAACTGCAATACTTACTTTCCATTCCTCACCTACCAAATCTTGAACCTTGAGTCTTTGGTTGTACTGTCTATGTTCACATTTCCAAAATTTTTGCGAACTAAACTTGATCCTTGTGCAAGACAGTGTGTATTTGTTGGCTATTCTGCGTTTCAGAAAGGACATAGACGCTATGACCCTCATACTCGAAAAATCCATGTAACTTTGGATGCATCTTTTCATGAATCCAAACCTTATTAGTTCACGGGGGTTTCTGGTCCTTTTCTTTCGGGGGGAGAGTTCTAGTGAAGAGGATGTATGTACGGACTTAGAAGAAGTTCATGAACGGCTTGGGAAAAATGCTCAACAGACTTGTGATCAACAAAACTGTGATAATTTTTCAGAAACTGAAGTGAGGTGTTAGTTCTCCCAAACACTACATCAGGTACTCCTCATATGTCAGAATCATCAATATCTCTAGAGTTGCCCGTTTCTACACCATTAATTGAATACTCAACCCATAATGTCATTCCTCAGGTAATCTCGAACCCCCGTATCGGATGAATCTAATGTAACACATATATATCCAGAATTGCCAATGTCTAAATATCCAAAAAGATCAAACAAGGGAGTTTCGAAGAAACAATATGAACCTGATCCTAAAGCTAAGACTAAATACCCAATTAGCAACCATGTGTTGTCCTATAGGTTATCTGAATCGTGTGCATTTACTGTTAATCAATTATCCACTATATCTATTCCTAGTAATATGCAAGACGCATTGACAGATCTAAAATGGACAAAGGCGATAAACGAAGAGATGGAGGCATTACAAAAGAATGTCACTTGAGAAATTGTTCCATTACCCGAAGGAAAGAAGACAATTGGATGCAGATGGGTGTTCACAGTGAAACTCAAAGCAGATAGCAATATTGATTGATATAAACCAATGTTAGTTGCAAAGGGGTATACGCAAAGGTATGTGGTGGATTATCAAGAGACGTTTGCACCGGTAGCTAAGCTCAATACAATTCGTATTCTCATATCTATAGCAGCTAATAGGGATTGGCCTTTGCAGCTATTTGATGTTAAAAATGCGTTCCTTAATGGAGATTTAGAGGAAGAGGTTTACATGGAGTTGCCACCCGGAGCTAAACGCAATTCGTCATATAGAGGTGAAGTGTGTAAATTGAAAAAGCCATTGTACAGTCTAAAACAATCACCTAGAGCGTGGTTTGGGAGGTTCTCTTTTACAATGAAGGCATTCGGTTATAAGTAGAGTAATTTCGACCATACCTTGTTTATAAAACACAAGGAAGGGAAGATAACGGCTTTAATTGTGTATGTCGATGATATGATCTTAATAGGAGACGACCTATGCGAAATGAAAGCATTACAGGAATATTTGGCTACTAATTTTGAAATAAAGGATCTCAGACAACTTAAATATTTCTTGGGAATTGAGGTGGCGAGATCGAAACACGGGATTTTTCTTTCACAACGGAAGTATGTGTTAGATCTTCTAACCGAAACTGGAATGCTTGCTTGCAAACCAGTAGACACGCCCATAGAATTGAATCATAAGCTTGAAGTTTTCCCAATCAAGTTCCAATAGACAAATGTCGTTATCAGCGATTAGTTGGGAGATTAATCTATTTGTCACACACAAGGCCAGATATAGCTTATGCAGTAAGCGTTGTAAGTGAGTTCATGCATACACCAGGTGAAGAGCATATGAATACGATATATCGAATCTTAAGGTACTTGAAGAATGCTCCAAGCAAAGGGGTGTTGTTTTCAAACAGTGGTGTTCCTAACATTGAAGGATACACGGATTTTGATTGGGTAGGCATTAAGACCAATAGAAGGTCCACGTCTGGTTATTTTACTTTTGTGGAAGGTAATCTTGTCACGCGGAGAAGCAAGAAACAGAAGGTCGTGGTGAGATCAAGTGCCGAAGTTGAATTTCGAGGTATGGCTCATGGTGTATGTGAATTGTTATGGATTAGAAGTGTAGTAAAAGATTTAGGGATTGAATATACAAGTCCTATGAATATTTATTGTGATAATAAGGTAGCCATTGAAATTGCACAGAATCCTGTACAACATGACCGCACCAAACATGTTGAAGTTGATGGTCATTTCATCAAGGAGAACCTTGATCAAAAGATTATACAATTTCCATTTGTCCTGTCTGAAAGCCAGCTAGCTAATGTACTCACAAAAGCAGTTTTATGAAATGTGTTCCATGGTATAATCAACAAGTTGGGCATGATAGATATCTACGCTCCAACTTAAGAGGAAGTGTTGGCATGAGCTGTATGAGATAGTCTTGTAACTAATTCTAGATATATTTAGCTTTGATTCTAGATATATTTAGTTTCCTTTAGAATATATTTTTTTCCTAGTTTATGGGATGTAGAGTGTATCTGTATAGATGTAAAGTGTATATATATATTCTCTCTCTGTTTTACTGAATTATATATACTAAAAACATTGTTTCACAGAGAGCAGTGGTCGTGAATGGAGGGTTCGAGAAAGCCACTAGAGATGCAACTTCGGTGGCAAAAAGGTGTGAAGGAGGTGGTCGAGTAAGGCTGGAGTGATAGGTAAGCATGGAATGGGAAAGGCTACTGGAGAATGAGAGGTGAGAAAGGTAGGGGTGCAAAGAAAAAGGATGAAGTTGAGAATACGGTTAGGGATCCCAAGCAATATAGATAAAGTGTAATTTTGGAAGGTGGGTCAAAGAAATGAGAGATCCGTAATATATATATATATATATAAAATAAAGATAAATAATAGCATTATTTGATAAAGGAAAATGTTAGAGATCTCAAAAGATTTACTAAAATTTCTCCAAAATGTCTCACATGGGTGTGTGACCTACAACATGTGAGTCCCATGCGGGTCTCATACCTATGTGAGACATTTGGTAGAAATTTTGATAAATCTTTTGGGATCTCTAACATTACTCTTTGATAAATGGCCGAATTATACTAACGGTCCCGTAGTTTAGGACTTGTGTCACTTTGGTCCCTGACCTATCAATTGTGATATATTTAACCCTGAATTTTGAATCTTATTTCAAATAAAGATAATTGAGGATATTGTTGCTCCATTTCAAGGGCAAAGTTGTCAATTTGATAAAATATAAACTACTTTGACAAAAACAAATATGAAAAAATTATTTTTAAATTTTTAAAAATTATTTCTACCTACCAAAGATAAAATTATATAAAAAATAATAAATCTTTCACATTTTTATTTATTTTATTTGTTTACTAAATTAATTTTTAGTATGTGTTTGGATGATAATCATTTAATGGTTGGTTGTTTTTGTTAATATATATATATATTTTATGGTTATCATATAATATATGGTTGTATTTGTTGTTAATAGATACTTTTGGATGGTTATCATGTAGCAAATGGTTATTAGGATTTTAATTTGTAATCGATATATTTAATATATGAAATATTTTTAATTTTGGATTTTTTGATTTAATGAATTAGTTTAATAATCACATCAAAATTGTCACCATATTTGACTTTTGAAAAAAATTTAAATCATTTTTATATAATTTTATATTTTGGGAGGGTAAAAATAATTTTTTTTATTTATATTTATTTTAGTTAAATTAGTTTCTATTTTTTCAAAAATCAAACATGATGACAATTTTGATATCATTATTAAACTAATTCATTAAATCAAAAACTCCAAAATTAAAAATATTTTATATATTGAACATATCGATTACATATAAAAGCCTAATAATCATTCCTTACATGATAACCATCAAAAAATATCTGTTAATAACAAATAAAATAATCTATTACATGATAATCATAAAAAAAATCAACAAAAACAATCAATCATTATATGATTATCATCCAAACACATGCTAAAAATTAATTTGGTAAAAAAATATTAAAAAAAATGTAAAAGATTTATTATTTTTGTATAATTTTATCTTTGGTGGATAAAAATAATTTTTTAAAAATTCAAAAATAGTTTTTTCACATTTATTTTTTATATTTTATCAAATTTACAACTTTGCCCTAGAAATATAACAATAATATCTTCAATTGTCCTTATTTAAAACAAAATTTAAAATTTAATATTAAATGTATCACACTTGAAAGATTAAAAATTAAAATGACACAAATCCTAAACTACAAAAAGGGTTAATGTAATTCACCCTTGATAAATTGATCAACACTAACAACTGGTTCCATCTTTGGGAATTTTAGCAGCCATTATAGTGTTTCTTAGAGGCATTTAAGGGGAGGTCCAATTGGACCATGTAGTCATCATTTAATGGGATGTCCATTTAAACCATGAAGTGTCGAACTTGATTAACTTGTCTATCAATCTAAGGAAAAGTCATCACAAAGTTTATTTAACAATAATCCTTCCTCCACTCAAAACGTGGCAGCCTAAATTATCCGTACACAAGCGGAAGGCACACCTCAACACAACTCTCTCCCCATCATCAAACCCAATCATCACCAAGTTTCAATAATTATAAATAGACCCCCATAAATTTCAATAATTATAAATAGACCCCTACAAAATTAAAAAAATAATAAAAAAATATAAAAGCAATTAGGAAAAGAATCTTTCTTAGGTGTGCCTTGCATACCATATGCAAGGCACTTATACATTTTGGCCCCGTTTGTTTGGAGAGTTATAGGGGAGATTGTGATTGGTGGTGAGGTGAAACCTATTAACATTGTGTTTGTTTTGAGAGATGCGGAGGGGATTGATAGTGAGCTCCGGATTCGGATGGACCTTCTCAAAGGGATTCGGATGGGTCTCCAAAACTTGGTATTAGAAAAATAGTCTGTCGGACTAGAAATTTTTTATTTTATTTTTTATATGTTGGGCATTTTTTTTTAAAATTAATGTTTAATTTTTTGTATTTTTTGTTAAGTAGAAATCATTATTTTATTTGTTTTATTTTTTTCTGGAAATTTTTTATTTATTTAAATTTTTTTACATATTGGGCATTTTTTTAAAAACATTAATGTTTAATGTTTTTGTATTTTTTTTATTTGTTTTATATTTATTTTATATAAAAATAATTTAACAATCCCTACACTAACAACTATCATCAAAACAAACACAATTTTATTTTATCCCCTCACTATCAATTCCCTTAATATGAATCCCCTCCATTCTACCTCTGAAAATACATGGGGCCTTTATGTTTTGGGTTATACAAATTTATGTTACTAGTTATACCAAATTTTATTAAAACTTATACATTTGTGACCTACTAAGAACGTTACATTACAGGTAAAATAAATAAAATAATATATTATATGATAAAAGTGTAAGTATTGTTACAAAAGGCATAAGTTTTCACAAAATGCGTAAATTTTCACAAAAAAAGTAAGTGATTTTACAAAAGGCTTAAGTAATTTTACAAAAAGGCGTAAGTTTTTATAAAAGAGGCAAGTAATTTCACAAAAAGGAGTAAGTTTTCACAAAAGGCGTAAGTAATTTCACAAAAAGGGGTAAGTTTTCACAAAAAGGCGTAGGTTTTCACAAAAAGATGTAAGTTTTCACAAAGAGAGTGAGTGATTTCACAAAAAGACGTAAGTTTTCAGAAAAAGGCTTAAGTAATTTCACAAAAAGTCATAAGTTTTCACAAAAGGCGTAAGTAATTTCACAAAAAAGGTGTAAGTTTTCACAAAGAGAGTGAGTGATTTCACAAAAATGCATAAGTTTTCACAAAATGTGTAAGTAATTTCACAAAGAGGCATAAATTTTTACAAAAAGGTGTAAATTTTCACAAAGAGAGTAATTGATTTCACAAAAAGCGTAAGTAATTTTACAACAGGCATAAGTAATTTCGCAAAGAGTCATAAGTTTTCACAATCAGGTGTAAGTTTTCACAAAAGTGAGTGATTTCACAAAAAAACGTAAATTTCCACAAAAGGCGTAAGTAATTTCACAAGGAGGCGTAAATTTTCACAAAGAGAGTAATTGATTGCACAAACAGGCGTAAATAATTCCACAAAGAGGCATAAGTTTTCATAATAAGGGGTAAGTTTTCACAAAAGTGAGTGATTTCACAAAAAGGTGTAAGTTTTCACAAAAGGCTTAAGTAATTTCACAAAAAAGCGTAAGTTTTCACAAAGAGAGTGAGTGATTTCACAAAAAGGTGTAAGTTTTCACAAAATGCGTAAGTAATTTCACAAAGAGGTGTAAGTTTTCACAAAAAAACATAAGTAATTTCACAAAGAGGCGCAAGTTTTCACAAAAGGTATAGGTAATTTCACAAAGAGGCGTAAGTTTTTCACAAAAAGGTCTAAGTTTTCACAAACAGGTGTAAGTAATTTTAGAAAAAGTGTAAGTAATTTCACAAAGAGGCGTAAGTTTTCACAATAAGACATAAGTTTTCACAAAAAGGTGTAAGTTTTTACAAACAGACGTAAGTAATTTTACAAGAGGCGTAAGTTTTCACAATAAGGTGTAAGTTTTCACAAAATGCAAAGAGTGAATGAAAATCCTAAGTGATTCGTGATTAGATCAAGATTAAAATATTCCAAATCCCAATAATCCAAAACACACAATCTAAATCAACAAGCACTTACAAAAGTGATTTAGATTGTTTGTTTTTCGGAATAAATAATAAATCGACACAAACGATTTTTTACGTGGAAAAACCACAATTGAAGAACCTTCAATAGTAATAAAAAACCACGAGTGAAACGACACTAATCAATCCACTACTGAAGAAAGAAAGATTACAAAGATAATACACAAATTACCCAACTCAGTCAATTTGCCTTCGAATCTTCTGTAACTCTTTCACCAAGCCTTCGTCTCGGAATTGATCCACCTGAAGTTGAATCCACAATCTTCACTTGTCGAATTAACGACTACGTACAGAATCAAACGCCTTTTGAAACTCTACGTTTGAATCTTCGGAATCCACCAAAGAGAATTCTCTTGAATTATAAAGTAACAAACTCCTTGATGTATGAATCTCAAATCATAAGTTCAGAACTCTCTCAAAAAACATCAAGGAAAACTCTCAAAAATCTCCAGAAGAAAACCTCAAACAAAACCTTAGAAAACCTTAAACAAGATCTAGGAGAAGTAATCCTAAAAACATCCTAAACAGATATAAATAGGCAACTGAGTCTGCGATCTCCGCTCGAGCGCCCAACAGCCCGCTCGAGCGGCTTCAGTAAAATATGCGTGTGACAAAGCAGTGGTCCGCTCGAGCGCGAAATCACACACTCCAGTACTTTTACAGACTTGACAAAATACTGAGAGATCCAAAACTCCGCTCGAGCGCCAATGATCCCGCTCGAGCGGGAAAGCCAAAAATACAGGAAAATTACAACTTTAATAACTCAAAGTTTTGTACCCGGATTTGACAATAAAGGGACCTAACAGTGAGAAATTTCGCAAAAATGCGTAAGTTTTCACAAAAGGTGTAACTATTTTCACAAGGAGGCATAAGTAATTTCACAAAGAGACGTAACTTGTCACAAAAAGGGCGCAAGTAATTTCACAAAAAGGCGTAAGTTTTCACAAAAGGGTAACTATTTTCATAAGGAGGCGTAAATTTTAACAAAAGACGTAAGTAATTTTACAAAGAGGCGGAAGTTTTTACAAAAAGGCGTAAGTAATTTCACAAAAAGGCGTAAGTTTTCACAATAAGGTATATGTTTTCACAAAATGCGTAAATTTGCACAAAAGGCATAAGTAATTTGACAAAAAGGCGTAAGTTTTCACAATAAGGTATATGTTTTCACAAAATGCGTAAGTTTCCACAAAAGGCGTAAGTAATTTGACAAAAAGGCATAAGCTTTCACAAAAAGAGTAAATGATTTCACTAAAAGGCGTAAGTTTTCACAAAAAGAGTAAGTGATTTCACATAAAAGCGTAAGTTTTCAGAAAATATGTAAGTAATTTCACAAAAAAGAGTAAATTTTCACCAAAGGCGTTAGTTTTCACTAAAAGGCGTAAGTTTTCAGAAAAAGAGTAAGTGAGGGGTTTCAGAAAAAGACTAAAGTTTTCACAACAGAAAAAACGTAAATTTTCACAAAAAAGGTAAAAGATTTCACAAGAAAACGTAAGTGAACATAAAAGGGTTTCCATGTCACCTAAGGTTCCATTTCTCTCCCAAATTCGGAACAACACCCAACATTGGCAGTATCTGTCTCCCTTCTAATCTCACCAACTCATTTCTATTGCCCACATACAATTTCGATCACTTATTCTCCCTCTAGCTCTCTGTATTTCTGTTTTGCTCTCCATCTCCACTCACACTCTTCATGTCAGTCTTTATTTCGTCCCCTTGCTCGTGCTCTCCGATGGCCCACTCACCATTGTCTCTGGTATTTTTCACTGTCTCTGTTTTTTTTTCTTTTTGTTGTGTTTTTTACTTCGGTATGTTACACTGTCATCATGAATATTTTGTTGTAACTAGTACAGTCAATATTTTTAGTGCTTTGAAACCCTAGGTACGGTTACTTAAACAAAATGAAATGGGTAACAAACTGATATCAGCATTTAGGAGTTCTATAAGTATATCACCATTTGGTTTTTCTATGGAAAACATGGGTGACAATTGATTCCGGAGGAATACGAGGTTCCTCTTTTTCTGTGAATATCATGAAATTATGCATTTGATTCCGGAGGAATACAAGGTTCCTCTTCAACTTTTGGGAAATTATGCATTTGTCACTTGCTTGTAAGCTTCCTCCAAGCTTGAAATTCGAGTTTGGGATGAAGTTCTTCTATCCTTGGGTGTTTTCAGAGGTCTAGAGTTCCTGTGGGTAGAGTATTTTTAGAGCTAAGGCAAGAGAAAGGGAGAAGAAGGTGTTTAGGTCTCAAAAGTCTCACGAAAGCTTTCAATTTCTTAACCCCTTTCAATAGAGAGAGAGAGAGAGAGAGAGAGAGAGAGAGAGGATCTATTTATACAGCTAAAGGAGGTTCTGAAAACCTTTTAGGGTTTCATCTCTTCCCCTTCTACCGTTTCCACAAAAAATACACCAAGATTGAATTTTCAAAAATAAATATGTCACGCTTCAAAGTATGCATGCACAAGCTTCGTATACAGGTGCAATGATTGTGCACACGCACAAATATCATGCTCACTTATATCTAATGTGCGCATACACACTTTGTCTTGGTATATGTGCTATGCATGCATGCACAAGTGCGGGGTTCCATGCCCTTAGCTTGCTTGTGGTACAAGTAAGCCTGAATTGCGTTCTGATCAATGTTTTTGATAAAACTGGCCACTAATTTTGGAAAACACGTTTGATCAAAACACAATGGGGCTTATCTCTCTTTCCCAGGGTTAACAGGTTAGTTTTTGGCTAAACACGGGTTCAGGGGTAAAATGATCTTTTTGTAAAAAGTTGATTTTTTTTGCCAAAACGGGTTTACACAACAACTCCGAACATCCTTAAACATTTTAAAGATGACTATTTCATCATCAAGAGGCTTGCAAACGCCTGAAGTCTTAGGGTCACAGTAAGTGGACCCAAGAAGAAAATACCTGAGCCTAGATAAGAAGGTCCACGAAAAAAAAGACCTCGACCTAGGCAAGCATGTCCAATAAGTGAAAAGCACAACCTAATTAAGTAGATCCAAGAAGAAAAGGCCTCAACCTAGGTGTGCAGATTTGAGAGGAGAAGGCCTCAGCCTAGGTTAACATATTTGAGATGAAAAGAGCTCGATCAAAGTAAGCAATTTTGAGATGATCAAAGCTTACCTAAGGTGAACAGAGTTGAGAAAAACAAAGCCTACTCGAGATTAGAAAATCTTGACGGCAAGGGATTGTCGAGGCCTTGGATGTGGCTTGACAAAATTTGGAGCTCGGCTTTAATGACATCGATAACCTTAGCCAAGGGTTAGAATAAATCTAAGGGAATGACCCCTAAGTGGGAAACGACCCCTGAGAGAGTTAACTTAGGTTTGCTGGAAAGGTAGAGTTGAACTAAGTTAAATTGATGTTCCAATGAGGAACTATGCGTTTAACTTAGGCTTGCAGAGAAAGCAAAGCTAAACTAAGTTAAAGTCATGTTCCAACTAGGAACTGTGCGTTTGACTTAGACTTGCTGAAAAAGTAGAGCTAAGCTAAGTTAAAGTGATATTCCAATGAGGAACTATGCGTTTAACTTGGGCTTGCCGGGAAGGTAAAGCTGAACAAAGTTAAAGTAATATTCTAACGAAAAACTGTGCGTTTAACTTAGGCTTGCTGGGAAGGCAGAGCTGAACTAAGTAAAAGTGATGTTTTATTGAGAAACCGTGCAAAGTTTAGCCGAGCTAAACAAGTGGGTAAAGGAAAAGTTGAGGCAACGAATACTAAGAATTCGGTGCAATTAAGGCAACAAAAGTTAGCCTTAAGTGTTAAAGTTTAGTTGATCTAGACATATGGTTGAAGTCATGAACTTTAGTCAAGGATGCTAAAGTCTAAATTGTGACTATTGATCTTGACAAAGTTGCTTAGGAGGTAGGCGGTTAGCTCCAATTGGTGCCACGTTGTCATGGAAGTTGGGATGATAGACTTAGGGTTTGGGAAGGAAAATGTTGAAGTTAAGTGTTTCTAAAGCTGATGAGTCATGATCTCGGTTGGAGGAACATCTTTTACCATGTTGCTTAGCCGACATGGTAGAAAATCAGATAGTGTAGGTCCCATCACCTCAATATCGCTGAGGTAATAGAACCTATGGGCAGTTGTGGGGACATAATTTATGAGTTTCCATGTGGCCTAGATTGTTAGCTGAGGTTACACGTGGGTAACGATGATTGGCCGAGGTGTGATGTGATCACACCGGAATCTAAGATATTCAGAGAAGGGCTAGAGTCCTAGATGATGACAGACTCCTAGGTTGGATGAATTAGGACTCTTGTGAGAGGTGTAACCTAATCCAATTAGGAGAGATGGGGGGGAGGGGGGTGGTATGTGATTTTATATGTTTTAACTTGTGAGTTACTGTTTAAGTTGTGATTCATGAAACTTTAAAAAATAATCTAGTATGATAACAAAACAAGAAAAGGAGCTTACCTTAATTTAAGTATGTTTTAATTTTGAAATCTTAGTTTTGAAGTAATATAAACTTAGTTTTTTCATATAGTGCTTTATGATTGATAGGTTGTAACTTAGTGTATGTGATTACATATAGGTAACAAAACAAGAAAAACAGCTTACCTTAATTTAAATATGTTTTAATTTTGAAATCTTAGTTTGCAAATAATATAAATTTAGTTTTGTCTTATATTGTTTTACGATTGATAGATTGTAATTTAATGTATGTGATTGCATAACATATAATAAAACACCATAAATTAATCCAAGTGGAGAATCTTCATAAAGTTTTTCTTGATATTTCTTTTATGAAACCTAACATTACTCTTATAATTTTAGCACAAAAAAAAATACATATTAACATTCTTAATTTTAGAAAATATAAACACATAATTTATAGCACAAATCATTATAAAAAATCTTTAATTTTTATTTGAGAGAAAAATATTAGAGAGATGGTATTACTTATAAATGATGTGTTTTGAATGAAAATTATTAGGTGGTCTTGGAGTACTATGGGATGGTGCTCTTGGCATGAGAAACAAAATTTATACTAAGATAGTGTTTGGTTTACTAGAATGAAATGAAATAAAATGAAACCTAACATCAAAATATCTATTCCTATGTTTGGTTAAACTAAAAAAATAATATATTACAAATGGAATCATCTTTTACTATTTTAATGAAATAGTGATTTCATAAGAAAGCCTAAAAATCACACACTATAATAAAATTGAATTTTTACAGCTTGCAATGCATGTCGTAAAAACTCTTTCACAGATGCACACAAATGTCTTTACAAGACATGTTGTGGAAAGCTAACTATCATTTATGGCATACATGTAAGGTTGTAAAAATAAAAATATAAAAATAATATATATATATAAAACATACTTTGTATGATGTATATAATCTTTTAAGATATTTTTTTGCATGTCATAAATTATTATACTTTTCACGGTATAATTTTGCATGCCGTAAAAGGTTAATTTTAATATATTTATAACATACTTCGTATGCCGTATATAATCTTTTACGACATTTTTTTGCATGCCATAAATCATTACACTTTTCACAGCATAATTTTGCATGCTGTAAAATGTTATTTTTAATATATTTATGACAGACCTTGTATGCTGTATATAATCTTTTACAACATTCTTTTGCACGTCATAAATCATTACACTTTTAACGGCGTAATTTTATATACCGTAAAATGTTATTTTTAATATATATACATTCATTACATTGTTTCAATATCTCATAACATATTTTACCAGTTTACATCATTACCAAATCATTTTTACTCCATACAATATCAAACAATATTACCACAAAAAAAAAAAAAAAACTATTAATTGAACCAAATCAAACCAGAATTCCAAATTTACATAAATATCAACCAAATTCATATTCACTACTCATCTAAAACAAATAAATAATTTGACAATAGCATCATTTTAACATTCAAATACAAAAAAACTTAACAAAAATGTGTAAACCACAAGCCAACAACTTCTAGAAATCAAAGAAAACTACTGACCTGGAGATTAAGAAGAAAAAAATTGGATTCACAGAATTGTAAAAAAAAAAAAAAAAAAAAAAAGGAAAAAAGGAAATGCTTCCAAACACAATGATCTTAAGATGGGAGTCAAATCTTCTTTCAGTGTCACCATAGTATGGCCCAATCATGATCTCAAATCTACAACTTTCACCTGGGGGATCATTTATAGTGACCATGTGTCACGACCCGAACCTGCCCCTATGGGTTAAGGGCATAACCGACCAGTAATCAAGGGATTACCTACGGCCTCAAACCATTCCAAACATAACTCAACATTGTAAAAGGGCCAAATGGAAGTAATTTCAAATTTTTGTTTATAGAGCTGTGCTTATATGGCACATCATAACAAATCATACATATACATGTTAATAACTCACATCCGAATATGTAATAACATAAAGTTCGGTACAGACATGATCATTCAAGTCTAAGTCAGCCAATCAAAACTATGTACAACCATAAACCAAAGTTCTCGCCAACATGACAAAATATAGCAACTAGCAAAAGGGCAAAAACAGGTATCGTGCTTGAGACGTAAGGGCTGACTCTTCAAAACCTTGGTTGTTCTACACAAACTTCACTGAGGCTGGGTTTGGACCTCTCTTGGCTCACCTACAAACACACGAATGAGCGTGAACGAAAGCCCAGTGAATAATATCAAATAAAGAAGATACATTAGAACAACATACATCAGACGGCCTTGGGCCCAATTCATATTTCTATCTAGTATAAATATACGTATAGATCAAGTGACTGGGGTTCCAAACACATCGGACGGCCTCAGGCCCAATCCATTCATGTCAAATTGGTCTTTGGCCCAACCATTCCATTATTCATGTCAGACTGGCCTCTGGCCCATTTATTCTATCATTCATGTCAGACTGGCCTGTGGCCCATTCATTCTTTTATTCATGTCAGACTGGCCTTTGGCCCATTCAATCTTTCATTCATGTCAGACTGGCCTCTGGCTCATTCATTCTTTCATAGCAAACATTTGTCCACCATTCAAATTAACGAACTTATAAGACTTGCATAGAAGTAAGCAATTGGACAAACAACCTACTTCAGATATCTTTATTAAGATATTACTCACAGTGATCGGCTGGATGATTTGCCCTGGAGCTCGACCCTACACATTCCATGAACACAATGGGTCACAAACAGTTCAATCCGTTCTTAATTCACATATTCCTCTTTAGGCTTCATTCTTATCCCTTTAACTCATTTACAATGCTTAATGCATGCCTAAGAGTACTTAGAAGTGAAAGGGAACGGAAAACAAAACATGGAACGCGTTTACAAAATTTCAGAAACAGGGGTCCCTGCTCGAGCGTGGACTTCCCCGCTTGAGCGGACCCATTAGGTCTGCAAAAGTTCTGGTTACCTCGTTTTTACGCTTGAGCGTGAATTTGGGCGCTTGAGCTGAAGTTCATTCCATGAAAAGATAAATCCTCTTAGCCATTCATTTATATAGTTATATCCTGTGGGGTAGAAGGTTAAGCTGATGCTTTTAATGACCTAAGTGCTGTGAATAGTCAACCGTGGTATAACGAGATACCTTATGTAGGTCAACTATGTGAGTGCGAAGTGGGGCCAGTTCTTTAAGAATTAACGAGGCCGAATTCTTTAAAACTACTCACTGAACTAGGCTAGTGTTCCAAGGCCAAATCAGACACACCAGAACAATGGTTGGAATGACCCCTATGTGAGGTCTATTGTCTCGGTTTACACAAATGGAAGAATAGTTCAAGACATCACGTTCACTGGTCAGCCAGTAAATCTGATAGGCTTTTACTATGAAAGGTTCAAAGCTAACATCTACCTTTTCTGATGCAAGGCTATTTTGCGTGCTCTCTCTCCAAGTCTTGTTGTTAAGTGTTATCCGTTTTTCTTTATTCGACCAATTTTATTCATGTGGGGGATTGTTGGAAAATAATAGTTTTTCGGCAACTTTAATTTGAAATTAAAGTGGGACTCAACCGCTGGTTGAGGTTGGTCTGAGTGATTTTGTATTCTTTCAAGTGAGAAGATTACAATATAAAAATAATGAGCCGAAACCATTGAGTTGTGAATGAGAATTGTCTCATAAAGTGGGCATCAATAAAGTTGGCCTTAGATTTAGATTTAGTCTTAGTTTGGACTGGGCCTAGACTTGTGCTTGTGCTTGTGCTTATGCTTGTGCATGTGTTGGGTTTGGTCTTTGACTTAGACTTTGACTTAATCCTAAGCTTGGGCTAAGCTATGTTGTGTTGGGCTTAGCTTGTGCAAGTATTTGAGAATTGGGTTTGGATCGGATTGTGACCCAACATTAGTATCCATTTTGTGACTCACCTAGTTGGTTTATTCAAATATCATTATATACATATTTATTTGTATATATTAAGCACAAAGAAGGTTTAGACCTTTGTAACTCTCATCTTTTGATGATGGAATTGATGACCATATTAGTAGCCATAAGTTTTCAACCTTTGTAACTCTAGCTCTAATGGCTAGAGTTGATGGCCTTGGTTAATGGCATTTGATGGCCCTATTGATGAATAATCTTCATGGCTTGGGATTCCTTTACTTGTATAAATAGAGATCTTTCGCCTCCAACTTGGAAAAAGAATTTTAGAGAGATTTTTGATGGAAATAAGAGATGGTGTTTTGAAATAAAAAGTTTGAGATGATTTTTTACACCAAAGAAATTTTTTTCTATCTTCTTTCGTTAGCCTCTTCTTTGGTTCTTGTTAGAGAGAGTGCAACTATTGTCAAGTTCGTCGAAGTTATTCAGAAGGTGCTTCTGCATTAGCTAGTTTCGATCGTTGTATCCTGGGAGACAGACGCCGGCGTACCTCCAGCACCCACTGGGAGCCGGTGAATCTGTTTTAAGGTAACTGTGGTATCACACAGGCTTCAGTTTGCATCCTTTATCTTTTGTTCTTCAAAAGTTTTAAATTTAAATTATTTCTCGTATATTATTTTATATGTCCATTTGAATCTATTTTGTAATATGTTTCATGATGTAATCTAGTTCATTCTTGTATTTTTTTTAGTTCTATAGTTTATTGTATATTTCATTATTTAATAAATAATAATAATAATAATAATTGTTTTTTCATTTCTATTTAATTTATTTTATATATTTTTCTTGTATTTTTATGGAAAAATACCAACAAAGAGCATGTTGAGATAAGAGAGAGAACACAATTTGCATATGAAAAAGAAAAAAAAAATTCAAAACTAGGAGGGCACGTGACCCCTTAGTCCTTCTTTAGCTTCGCCCTTGCATATACTTCTATAGAATTTATATTGTTATTATATAAAGTAGAGGATGCTTCATTTTGTGTCTTGAAATCTTTAAAATTAGATAAACAATAGGGTGCGAGTCAAGACTCAAACTTAAGACCTTAGGTCTGGCAAAGAAGACTTTTATCACTTGAGTGACACACTATATATAATAAGTTTATTTTATTTTATTTTTACTTATTTGAATTGCACATGCATCGTATGTGTCAATTGCTAATTATCATAATACAAACATATTATTTTGTGATGCTGAGTGAGATGATCTATTGTGTGTAAAAGAATTCTTCGGTGTTTTGAAGTTTTGTCAAGCCTCAAGATCAATTATTTTAAAAGTGTAGTAATGGGAGTGGGTGTGGAGAAGGGGGTGCTTGATAGCATGGCTGAGGCATAAATTGCAACAAATAGAGGCTGCCATTCAAGTTCTTGGGCTTACCTCTGGGTGTTAGTCCAAGACTTAAGTCTACTTGGAATCCTGTGGTCTTTAAATTTAGGTTGAAGTTGGTTAGTTGGAAAAGGAAGTTCCTATCTTTTGGTGGAAGATTAACCCTCATTAAATTATTCCTTTCAAATTTACCATTGTATTACTTATCATTGTTCAAAATTCCAGAAGGGGTAGTCAAACATATGGAGAGGATCCAAGCCTCATTTCTTTAGGGAGGGTCAGACCTTAAGAAAAAGTTGCATGTGGTAAGGTGGGAGGATGTCACAACCAGTATGGAGCATAGGGGTTTGGGATTAGAAGTTTGAGGGTTATCAACCAATGCCTACTAGCAAAGTGGTGGTGGCGATTTGGTGCAGTAAAAAAGGCGCTGTGGAAAGATGTCTTTTGTAGCAAGTACCCTTGCGTGTAAGGTAGTAGCAGCTAGTGGAAGCCTTTCTTGGATAACAAAAGCAATCTGTCAAGAGTTTGGAGTGATATATTATCAGTTGCAAATGATAACTCAGGGATCTTGAATTTCTACCAATCAAATGTTTCCATTCTTCTAAGTAATGGTTTGAGATGCAGATTCTGGTATGATCAATGGGTGGGGGGGCCGATGCTTAAAAGATCTGTATCCAAGATTGTTTTTGGTGTCATCAGATAAGGAGTTGTCAATCAGTAAATGATGCTTTTGTGGGCAGTGTTAATTCAGGAAGATGGAATGTGAAGTATAGAAGGGAGTTGTTCAGTTGGGAAACAAAGCACAACATTGAATTATTAGCTTGGCTTGAGAATGTACCAGGTCCAACACAAGGCAGACAAGGTTCATTAGTTTGGAAGGCCCATCCTTCAGGTATTTTTTCTGTCAATTTTATCTATTCTTGGCTTATTTTAAATATGGGGTCTAAGATGAAGGAGTTTAAGTTAATCTGGAATAACATTGCTCCTCTCAAGGTCCAGTGTTTTGGTTTAGATGGTGTGGGAAAATAGGGTGAAATCAGCTGTAAGATTAAGAGCTATGAGTGTCATTCTTCCAAACACTGATGTGAATTGCTTGTTCTGTAATGAGAAGGATGAAACAGAGAGGCATCTGTTCATTCATTGTCCTTGGATATGGAGGATATGGGTTGAATTACTAGAATGGTGAAATGTTTGTTGGGTTGCACCAAAATCATTTTCAAATTTGTCACACTGGGGGTTTGGGTTTAAATTTGGGAAGCTGGAAAAGAAGATATGGAGGCCATGGTTTGGTCAATATGGAATGCTCGCAATGACCTTAAGTTTAATGGAATTCAAGTCGGATGGGAATCTTTGAAGGAACTCATTAAGTTCAGAATTGCTTTGTGTGGGTCAAATATAAGTGCAAGGATGTGGTCTCTCCAGTGAATGATCTAGTGTTTAACTTGGCAACGGTGAGAGGTTTTAGGGTGTAGTTGGTGTTTGGCCTTTTCTGTTTGTTTTTTTCTAACTACTGCTCTTGCTTGTTTGGTTGAATTCTCTTTAACCATGGATAATGGGTGCTGGAGATGATTGGGTAATTCTAATGGTGCTAACATAGTTGGGATGATTGGGTATTGCTTTGATACTTATAACATCCTGCCCAATTCTCTTTTGATCTATCTTTATTGATGTTTGATGTAAGGATGTATCTTTTTAATCTTATCAATAAAGTTTTATTTTGCTAATAAAAAATAATAATAATACAAACACATCACATCACAGTAAAATCGATATTTGGACGGCTATTTTTTGGTAGTGTTTTGAGACTTATAATCCACACTACTTATCACCTAACACTTATTATATTGTCTTTTAAAATCTTTAAAAAAAAAAAAAAAGTATTAAATCTTGTAATTTCAACTAATAAATATTAAGTTGAGATACTATTGTAAATTTGTCCAAAATCATAGATTAATTTTTTCATTTGGATCGCCCTGTTAAAGCATCTAACTCAAAATCAATTGACAATAAGTGGAGAGACTCTTGCATTCTTGAATTATATCAACCAAGATTGGGTAGCTTAAATTGGCGATGTGAATTTAACATTTTTCCTTATGTGTTGTCCGATAACACGTGGAGGTAATTAAGAGGTCCAATTGAGAGATAGACCGTTTGTACCACATAATGTGAGAGGCCCACTCAAGACCCAACTCTTATACCATACTAAAACATTCAACTCAAAACCAATTGATAATGAGTAGAGAGACTCTTGTATTATTAACCAAGCTTAAGTAGTGTAAATTGGCGATATGAATTTAAGTCTAACATTATAGATTCTTATCCGTGTTATGGTATCTCTCTCTGCTCTACTCATACCATGGTCCGTCTGTCTCACCATCCTCTCTTTCTGTACAACTCCCTTAGATCCCAGAATTCAGAATATCTCCCTTGCCCAAACTGCGCGATTTCCGTATAATCTTAGTGCTTATCTTTCATTGGTATATATACACACACACACACTCACTCTCTCACTCTCTCTCTCTCTCTCTCTCTCTCCCCATATCTATATATGTTTTGTTTTATGAGTGTGTTTGTTTTGAGGGATTATTCTATGGGATTGGACTATTAGTCCATCTGGACTAATAGTCCATTGTTTGGTTCAATTTTTTTGCTCCGAATTAATAGTCCCTCCGGACTATTAGTCATTCATAGGAGGAATTATTGTATCTTGGGATGGGATGGGATGGGATGGGAGGGGGGGTGGGATTATTTCCATGGGATACCCTCCCATGGGACTAATGTGTGAAATGTCCATTTTACCGTCATGCTATTACTTAATAAACAATTGGAAAACGGTAAAATAGTTTTCTGAACATTTATAAATTATTTTTTTAGTGTTGTTAATTTAAAATTATATATTAAATAAAAAATATAATTATAAATAGATTACAACCGTGGTAATCTATTTGCAATCTATTTATAATTATAAACATTTTAGATTGCAACTAATATAAACATTTTAGAATTTTGGCAATCTATTTTAAGTATTTTTGATTTTGATATTGAATATATACCTGGTAGTCAAAATTATATTCTTGACTTTCTTACTTGAGAATTTTTAAGGGGGGATAGAGGATGGCAACTCCTTTTATTTCCTACCATAAATTACATGTCACCCATTACAGATTACTCATTCACCAAATTGCTCACCATATTGCTTGCCTCAAATTAGCCAAAAAATCCACTAAACATGCTCAATTTATTCGTTTTCATACAATTCATAGTCTCCGTCATTCACTTACTCACTACATTAACTGTGCTGATTATCATTTAAGTAAACTAGATATCCTCAGTGGATGCTAATTCCAGTCTACCTATTTTATTCACAGATGTCTGCCCAGAGACCCTTGAGACCTTCTAGCAAGGCTCTTGTTCCTTTTAGTCAACCAGTTCCTCCTTTGGAATTAGTCACCAGATACCATCCTGCTGAATTAGTCAACCGTTACCAAGTCCTTGGTAATATTCCTAAACCTAGTTATACATCTGCACTTGCTACTGATCCATTTGTTTCTTCTTCTCAATCAGTTACCCCTTATCCTCCTAATCCTATTAAATCTGCTCGTTCTGATTATGTTAAATCTACTACTACTAACCTCTTTTTCAAAGAACCCAGTCACAAGAATAATGCTTCTGTTCTTGACCTAGTCAAATCCTATTTTCCTCCTGGCTGGCATTTTGTTCCTCTTCATCCAGAAAAATCAATCACCTATTACAAAGACATTCTTTTCAATCATCAGTCCATTGTTATTAAACCTATTTATGATCGAACTTACACCAGTAAAATTGTGTACCATTCATTATATATTCATAACATAGTCTCTTTGAATGAATGGGGTTCTCCTTTTCAACTCTGAGATTTACCTGGTCAATATAGTTATTATGACTATATTGATGCTTGGTTTAAAGTTCTTCTTTATCAAAATGAGTCAAATAGTCATTCCTGGTTTCTCTAATTTGATCAAAAATTAAAATCTGAATTTCCTACTTGGTTTCTATGATGGTGGACTCAGTATGGCGCCATTATGGAAATCTTCCCCTCAATTTTAATTGAACAAGTCAATTATTTCTCCACAGTATTTTCATTCAGTCCCCAACAAAAGAAATTCCCTACATTGCTCATTTTCTTATCCAAATACAAAGTCCCATGGATATTTAAGTGGCAATATGCTATTTCTGATGACATTATTTACCGCTAACATTTGGTTGAATGGTGGGACATTTTCAAAATTCCTCGAATTATTGAAATAGTCCAAACAAAATTTCCAGTTAATACTCATGCTCCAACACCTGCCATGGTTAAAGCTCAGCAGAACCCAACTGCTTCATTAACACAAGAAAGCCCACTTCCTCCAGTTAATCTTGGAAGCCCAACATCCAGTTCTTCCAAGCCCAAGTTATCCAAGTCAAAGATTAAATCCAAGTCAGCACAGCTCAAGACTGATCAATCAAAGGATAAGTCCAAAGTCAAGTCCAAGTCCAAGTCCAAGTCCAAAGATGAACTTCTCCAAATAGCCCGTCTACTCATGGCTAAAGCTAAGTCATCTGATGAAGAAAGTTCAGAAGAAGGTTCAAATGGTTCAGACTCTTCAGAAGGCTCAACTAATTAGAACCCCTATGGATCCCAATTTCAAGATGCTCAGGACCCATATGCCTGACATAGTCATTGGATTCTATATAGACATAATTATCAGCTTCAATCAATACTCTTCTTTTGAGAAAAGCTGCTGATATATATATCTATATTGATTTCTTCAGTCACATGTCTCCACCGAAAGCAATGGATAGTGAAAAAAGTCAAATTTATTGTTCACTATTCATCAAGAAAGTCAACATTACTATTCATCATTCATCATAATTCATCCAACCGACAAATTCAACACAGTAAAAAGTAGCCATCAACTTTAGTTACTCATCGAAAGTTGCAAACAGCTCCCATGTGCTTCTCTCAAAGTCAGATTCCTTCACAAGGCTCACAGTAATTCTTCACAAGACTCATAGTAACTCTTTTCATGTATAAAAGAGCCTCTTCAGTCAAGAATAAGGCAGAGTCAGAAAAATTGAGAGTTCCAATATTTCAAGAAAAATCTCTATAATTTTAATTCCTGCAAATGTATTTTCAAGCTATGTATTTTGAAGAACTGTTTGCTTCACTCCAGTAAACAATTGTAAATTTTAAGTTTTAATTTATGTATGTTGTATTTTAAGTTTTAATAAAAAATATAATTATAAATTATAAATTTAATTTAATTAAAAATAATAAATTATAAATTTAATTTAATTAAAAATAATAAATTAAAAATTATGACGTTATAATTTTTTTAGTGTTGTTAAAAAATTAAATTTATATATTAAATAAAATTATTTTTTTAGTGTTGTTAATTTAAAATTATATATTAAATAAAAAATATAAATTATAAATTATAAATTTAATTTAGGGTGATGCACCAATAAATCTCAAATTAACAACTTATACACTGTTTAGTCCCAAATGTTTTCTTATGAACTGAACAATCCAATTCTATGGGAAATGACCATTGAAGGCATATACATTGTGGTCGTCAGTGGTAAGACTAATGGGCAAGCTTGGTAATTTAATAATGTGAAAATACGGAAATAGGCCAGCAGTTTCGTATGCTGTTACATTAGTTGTTCCTTATTTGGCGGTGGTGAGGTTCGATTTGAAGGAAAGATTTGGGGTTTTCAGAAGGAAATCTACATCCGAAATTGGAAGGCGAATCTGTTTGGGGCAAGGTAACACTACATTACGGGAACCCTAATTTGAATTAATTTGTCAACGTTGTGGTGGTGACGTTCAGTGGGAAGACATTGTGGTTGAAGCGTAAAGGCCTCGTATACTTCAATATCCGACTGCGTTTGCGATAAGGATTGGAAGACGGTGTTACGGGAGGGGACGTCTAAGAATGACAAAAAGAAGTGGAGGTATGTTATTTTTGACCGTTTTGTTTTTGATTTTTGAAGTTGTTTTCTTTGATACGGAAAACATTCTTGTGGGGTTGTAATGTTGCTGTTGTTGTTTTGTTTTTTGAGAGGAGTTATGGTTGTGGCTAGTGTTTAAGTTCGATATTTATGTTTGGAATTGGTTGTGGGTGTGTGTTTGTGGGATGTTATTTTGGGTTTGATGACGGTGTTGGGTACGATGTTGGGGATGATGTTATATTGGGTAGACAATGTCTCTGTTGCCATGATGTTGTTGATTATTGCAATGTCACATTATAGAATGTTAATGTTGTAATGATGTTTTCATGATGTTGTTGATTATATTGGGTGGAAAATGTTAATGTCTCTGTTTTCATGATGTTGTTGATTAAGGCAATGTCAGATTGTAGTATGTACGTGTTTTGTTGTGCAATTCTGGGCTATTGGACACGATGTTTAATGTCTCTGGTTTTGTGATGTTCTTTAGCGTAGCAATGTGACGTTGTATAATGTTAATGTTTTAATTATGTTTTGATGATGTTGTTGGTTACATTGGGTAGACAATGTTAGTAATGTTAATGTTTTAATTATGTTTCCATGATATTGTTGATTATTGCAATGTCACATTGTAGAATGTTAATGTTTTAATGATGTTTTCATGATGTTGTTGATTATATTGGGTGGAAAATGTTAATGTCTCTGTTTTCATGATGTTGTTGATTAAGGCAATGTCAGATTGTAGTATATATGTGTTTTGTTGTGCAATTCTGGGCTGTTGGGCACGATGTTTAATGTCTTTGGTTTTGTGATGTTCTTTATCGTAGCAATGTGACGTTGTATAATGTTAATGTTTTAATTATGTTTTGATGATGTTGTTGGTTACATTGGGTAGACAATGTTAATGTTTCTGTTTTCATGATGTTGTTAATTATGGCAGTGTCACATTGTAGAGTCGACGTGTTTTGTTACGTTGGGCTGTTGGGTACGGTATTGGGTATGATGTTATGTTTGGTGGACAATGTTAATGTGTATGTGTTCATGTTGTTGTTGATTATGTGAATTTAACAGTGTGGAATGTACGTGTTATGTTCTGCAACTGTGGATTGTTTACATTCTGACTGCTGTTTGTTATTTGTGCAGGGGTGATTTTGAGGCAGTCACTACGAAAAAAATGTGGTGGTGTGGCACGTGACGTGGGCAATTCTGATTTCACGTCAGAACCGATTGTTGTGAAAAAACAGGGGAAGATACCATTCAAGGGGAAAAAACAGAATGTCCAAGTAATGAAGAAAATGGTAGTTGACACTACCCGCCTGGCGTATCGTTCTAATATAAACAGGGTTATCAAAATCGTGCTAGAAATAAATTTGACAGCAGCCCATGAACGACAACTGCGAAGAACACCATTTTGGGTAATGAGTAATTCCATCCGCAAACACAACTTGTCGCCGAATGCATATAAAAAATGCGATGAGACAGTGTTCCAAATACTGCAGACATACAATCCTGAGGATGAAAAATTCTACATCGGGGGGAAAGGCGTTCCATTGCGTCGAAGCGATATCCAACTCGTTTTTGGCATTCAGTGTGGCGTGGACCAGCTTGATTTAGCTCATGGGTCAAGGCCACTGTCTGATTTTATTCAGCGTCGTTACGATATTGTGGGGAGGATATCGTGCAAAAAAATTAAAGAACTATTGGATGATGCAGTACAGAGAAATAGTCTTAATGACGAGAAAGATATCGCGAAGCTGCTGTCGTTATATATATGTGCGAAACTATTTTTTACAACGACCAGAGAGTCTATCGGGTGGGTGTTCGTTTGAGTTATTGACAAACTAAGTACGATACAGTTGTATGATTGGGCTGCTGCAATACGTGCCACGTTAATTGCATCACTAAACGAGTTTCATGATCGGTCAGAAAGGGTAACCGGATGTGTTGTCGTTTTACTCGTAAGTTAATGTGTTATTTTCGTAATGTACTATTTCTTTAACGGCTGGCTGTTTCCATTAGTTTGTTAGCATGTCATGTTAATGAATGTGTTTGCAAATGTACTACAGTTTTTTATTTGTGAACACACTAACCTCATCGAGTCGGAACGACACAGTGTGCTGCCAAGGTTCTGCAGATGGAACATTGCAAATTTGACGACCAAAATGAAAGGGGTCGACTTGAGTAGCGGAAGACAATTTGAGGTATGACATGGGAGGATGAGTTGTATGGTTTTAGTGGATGGTACGTGTTCGAGTCGTTAACAATTTTGTAACGTGTTTGGCAGGTAAGGTGCGGTAAACTGGAGGAGGCAATTCTAGAACGGTACAAAATAGGTACGACATTGGTTAGTGGTCAATGTATGAGGACAGAAGGCAACGTGCTTGACGTACAGCCAGTGTCGGTGCATGTCGGTGTGCCACATAAAGATGTTGGTGCTGATGTTGTAGAGGCAAGTTTGAACTGTTGGCAAGTGGACTCATTTGCAGGGGTCCATGTTGAGAAAGGCGAAATGACGGACGAGGCAGACACAGACGATGGAGGCAGCAAGTGTGTTACGAAGCGTGGATTGGGCGTGGTTGTAGGAGGTGAAGGGTGGCTAGTATTGTTCCCAGATCTACTGGATTTGTCAACCACGCAACCAGCTAAGGATGCAGATACAGAAACAGGCAGTGGTAGCAATAAAATGAGTGAAGCGCGTGACAGAGTAGCGGAGTTGGAGGAAGAATTGAGGTAGAAATCGGAACGTGTGCGGACAATGTATCCTAGGACTAACAATCTGATAGATTACAATCCCCTTTTATCCAGTCCGTCGAAACAAATACACCCTGTGTGTGTGAGAGATCAACTGAAGATTGAAGATCTTGAATTGTGATATTTGGGTTGCAATTTTCGTTTCTAATGTAAGTGGGTACAGTGGGATTGGTGTCACGCGAGTTTCTTGTTATGGGTTTTTTGAAATTGGATGACAATATAATATTATTCATTTTTACATGTAACATGTTGAAATTAGATCTCTCTGTAGAAAAAGACAAGCCATGTAAACTCACTCGATCACTATGTATTTATGCAACTCTGTGTATGTATATGTAATATAGAAAAATGATGTCTGAGTGTTGTTTCCTATTTTCTCTGCAAAATTCTGTGTATGCAGGCAATACAGAAAAGTGGCGTAATTGAAAGGTATGTGTGACTCAAAGTAGATACGGAGACACTGCATTTTTTATTGCCATATAGAAAGCCAAGGTGAATATATGTATGTATATAAATGCTTATACTTTCAAATGCTCTCTCTCTCTCTCTCTCTCTCTCTCTCTACGTATATAGTACATATACGCTTGGAAAATTACCTATTCAGTTTGTGGTTTTTAAAAATAATTTAAAAAATTTTTAATTCGTATTTTTTTATATTTTTAGTAATTTTTCAAAATATTTTAATCAATTTTTTTATTTTTTGGATTCACTTAATCTTGATATACTTAAAAAATAGGGGAATTGACTCATAAATCCTAAAAGGTAGAATTGTAATCTAATTAGTCCCATATTTAATTTTTTACACCTAAAGGTCCCATTAATTTGGGGTGGACTGTTTTGCCCATGTATGTACTGTTTTTGGTTTGTGATATTTACGTTGTAATGATGTGGGTGTATGTAACATTTTGGAAAAGCTTACTATAGAGCTTTATGGGTTTAGTAGTGTATTTTGGGGATCCACTTTTTTAATGACCCACACGTTGGTGGGCTAAGACATTTTGAAAGCCCATGTTTGGAGAGCAAACATCATTTTCCATAACCACAAATTGATGGACCACATTAGTTTGGTGGCCCACATCAGACTGCAAATCCATTCTGTGAAGCCCCACATTTTGAATAGTGTTTGACGATTGACATTTCGATTCTGAAGTGTGACCCATTGCGACTAAGGATTCTGGCGGCAACTATGGTGTGGTGAGAGTAATGTAGGGTTTCACGACAGATTTGTGGCGCCACTGTGACGATGTTTGTTTGGCCCTAGATATGTAAGTTTGTTGTTTCCAAAATCGGAGGTTTAAATCTGAATCAATGTGGGTCGCGTATTTGGCGTAATCAGATCCCACAATTGACGGTGGGAAAATTGGGTTTAACCGTTTGCGATTGAGTGATTTACGTCAGTAAATACTCAAAATCCCACCAAATCCGAAACGCAAAACAAACACCCCCAATTTGGTGTGGGTGGATTTGTTTTCTTTAGTTAGGTTTATAAGTTGGGATCCTTACTAGTATTTAAGTGTGGCCACCGTGATTTTAACAATTGTTATACACTGCGTTGTGCTTGTAAAGATCCCCACAACTGATGACGACTCAGCAAAACAGTAAGTTTTCTCATATTTGAAAAAAGTTTTGTGAAATCATATTGTGTTAGTGTGTGTTGTGATGTCTTTTGTTGCTTGTTTTTGTTTTGGGTGTACTATTGGTGCGATGTTGGCATGCGATTTGATAATGTGTTTTGTAAAATCAGTGTTGTGAAATCAGTGTACAAAACCATAGTTGGGATGTTATATTTATGTTTTTTGAGTATGTTTTTGGGATACTGTCGGGCGATGTTCGAATGTGGTTTCACAATGGGTGACCATTGCGCGAGATTGCCCAACATTTCAATATGTGGGGGGTGTGGGTGATTGGTGGTCTTGGCAACATTGGGGTAGGGGAAATCTTTGACGATTTGTTTGGGGTGATTGTTTTGTTGGTTTGGTTGGTTATGTAGTGTCTTTGGAGTTGTGATTGTGTGCGTTGGACTGTTAGGGTTGACGGGGGTTTTTGGGGGTGGGGGGGTTTTTGTTTTTATTTTTTTATGCTTGGTAGGCTATGGGCTTGGTATGGTGGTCGTATGTTGGATGTAACATATCTCTTGTAGTGTGACTTGATGGGGGTGTAGGGGAATAATAGTGATTGTTATGTTATGTTTGTTAGTATTATCGTAATGAGCTCTGTGATTGTTGGACACGGTGAGGGTGTGAGGTGAATGTGTTGTGGTCGAGTGGCTTTTGTAGTTGTAATGTTTGTGTGGTACATGAGTGTGTTATATGCATAATATTCATTAGGTGACACATGAATAATATTTTGCAAGTAATTGGATTTATGACGTTCGCAGGGTGTGGTTTTGTATGTACGTTATTGTGATGATTGTTCGAGATTGTTGTTTTAACGCAGTTTTGGGTTAGAAAATGATGGTTGTCTGTTTTTTGTACTGCAAAAGGTGTGAGGACGTCGAGCCTATGGACAAGATCAAGACAGATGTCTCGTCTGTGTGTTATTGTTGGTTCACCATCTAAGAAAATTGGTCCAAGAATCCAAGGACGAATATTGTTCAAACAGGTGAAACCCCTTAGAAGTGTGCCGAGGAGTCCAAAACGTCAAAAAATGCGCTTAAATTATCGGTCCAATATTGCAGGAATTGTGAAGATTGTGTCCACATCAGGTTTGATAGAGGCCCACCATATCCACATGAACAAGACACCATTCTAGCTAATGTTTGAAGCAATTTTGAAACATGATCTAAATCAACAAGGTTTTAGAAAATGCGATGAGTTAGTATTCAAGCTGATTGAAACGTACGCGCCGAGCAGTGGGTCGTTTCGGATTGGAAATGGCATGGTGACACTGAGGGACAATGATGTGAGGTTGATATTTGGGCTACAATGTGGTGATCAGCCGTTGGTGATGGCCACTGGGCCCCGGCTACCTTCGGACTTCATTCAACGTAGGTGTGGGTCTAGTCGTATTAGTTCAAAGCTCGTGAAAACACTATTCCTTGACGCAGTTTATGGCACTTCCCCCTAGGATGTTAAAGATGTTGTAAAGCTGTTAACGTTGTACGTATATGTGAAACTTTTCTTTTCTATGTCAGGCGAATCTATGAGCTGGACCTGATAGACAAATTGAGTTATATGAAACTTTACAATTGGACTATTGTGATGTGGAGCGCACTGATGGGGTCAATTAAAGAGTTCCATCGTACACCTGAAAAAGTAACTGGATGCATCGTTATACTGCTAGTATGTGTGATGTTGAGATTTATGTTGTTGTTTGTTGAGTTTGTGTTTGGTGGTAGTATTATAACGCGTTTATTGAACTTGTTATGTTTGATTTGTAGTATTTACTGTGTGAACACATGACGTTAGTGGATGCTGCTAACCCCGACGTGTTCCCTAGATTCTTGAAATGGAATGTTAGTTCTTTGTTGACGAAGATGCGTACTGTGACGTTGTCGGATGGTGATGCATTTGAGGTAACTATTTTACATTTAAGCAGTAATATTTAGATGTGTAAACTGTATGTGAATGGAAATGTTGATGAACGCATATGTGTTTAATTTAGTGATTATGGCATGGTTAAACAGGTCAATCCAGGCAGATTACAAGTGACGCCGTATGAAAGGGCACAACTGACGGGGGGATGTAGCACGATAGGCTTGGTTGACGACGACTTTGTTGATGTGAATGATGTGCATATAGTGGGTAATGGGGAATGTGAAGCAGCTGGTGGAACTGTGAATGATACAAATGTTGAATGTGGTGTGCTTGATGATGAAGTTGGCGATGGTGTTGCTGTGGGCGGACAATTGGTATACGAATAGCGAAGTGGTAAATCAGTTGGAGTGGATGAAATGGCAAAAGACAATGTACGGCGTTGCCCAAGTGGTGATGGTGCACCCATTACTTCCACCACTAAGCATGCACAAAGAAGAATCATTGTTTTGGAGGCTGAGCTAAAAGCGAAAGATTTTTTGATCGCCAAATTAGAGGACCAAGTTACAAAACTAACGAAGGCACTTGAGTAGCAAGCATCCAACTTGTTTGTTGGGTTCAATGATTGCCTAAAGTTCAAACAAGATGAAATAGCATGGCTGGTAAATGTTATCAGCGATTTGAGGAAAATCGTAACTGGTCTTGAGGTGCAAATTGGAGCAAACGCTGGTTGTACCGTTGCAGGAAGTCTGCATGCGAATGTTAGAGAGAACGATTCGGATTCATTTGCATTTGTTGATGAAAAAAATGCTGAAGAAGTGATACACGATGTGACACAGAATGTTGTAGGTCAATTCAGTGTTGGGAGTGAACCAAATAGGGTTGCAGACGTGGTTGGGGTCGTACATGGCTTTATTGAAAAGTGCGCAACTGTCAACGTAGATGTACCAGAAGTATAACTTGTTGGGGGACTGCAAGATGAGGTGCAGCCGGGCACTTCGTTGCAGAAGTCATTTGTCCGAAACATAAAAGGGAAAATGAGACGAGAGAGAAAGTTACCAGAATATGAGTACCCTACGTTGCGTGGGCAACTTCGTAAGGTGGATTCAAATGATTGGCAGCGTGTTGCAGGCGATGGTGGAGGCAATTGTGAGATTATGTTGTGTGATGAGGTGATCGATATTGATGGGATTGGCGAGCATGAGAAGAAAAGGTCGGGGTTTGGGTTGAATAATCATCTCGCTGTGTGAAAATTAGTGAATGAGGAAATGAAACGTAAACTTAGCAACGCATACGACCAAGATGGAGACGAGTAAGACATGTGTCACATTTGTAGTATATGCGTTGTGTTTTATCCAACATTAACTAGTGGGTGGTACTTGTGCAGGGCCATTGTGTGGACTGGAAGCAATGGGGATGTACCTGTTTACTTCTCAGACATCAAAAATTTAGTATGTCAGTCTGTAATAAGGGGGAATGTACGTGGCAACTAATATGATATGATTAAAATGCATATTTCATTTTTCTCCCCACCCCCAAACTCCTCCCACTCAATGCACATATTTGTGTAACCATGCTTGTTTTCGTCAACTAAATGTTTGTATTGCGTTTTGCTAATGTGTTAAATTGGTTGATGGCAAGTTATAGACGCATGTGCTGAGCTTCAAGTGAGTAAGCAGAATGTGTTGTCTGGCGGAGTGGTTTTCCCAAAAAAGTCATATTTCTTCAGTAGCATCTGTTTGGTAAGTATTTGGAAAGAACGCGTTTGTGATTGTGGGTAATGAGGAGTTAGGTGTTGTTGGTTGATATAAGTGTGAACAATCTGAATGATAGGGTATGGTGAATAACGTAAGCAAAACAAGAAGGGATCGGTATCTCGAGGCCAACATGCGCGCATCAGTTAGTTGCAGGTTCTTGCGTTTCCCCATATGCCACAAATCACACTGGACCTTAGTCGTTTACGACATAGAAGTTGGCAGTTGGAAGCATTACAATTCAATTAGGCCGCGACCCAGTCGAAAGACACACTACAATGAGGCGTTGGTGTTGGTAAGTTGTGTTTGAAGATTTGAGGTTGTAAATTTATGGGTGGCTTGTGTTATTCCAAAGGTTTTGTTGTATGTTTTTTAGTAAGCGTGTATGATGTTACGTGACGATTGTTTGTTTTCTATGTAGCAGAAAGAAAATGTGGTTAACTTTGTCAGAGAGAAGCAACTGTCAAGCAATGGTGGTGACGTGGTGTTTATGCAGGATCATGATTTTGTGCTTGAAGTAGTAACTGACTCCCCACAATAGGGGCTGGATTCATACGTTTCCTTTGTAAATTTAATTTATTACGGATTTGTTGCAATTACCAGTTGTTAAAGTCTGACATATTTGTTGCTGTATATGTTGTGGTTGTCCACAATAGGCCTGATTGCGCTATCATTGTTTGTTACGTATGCGACAATATGTCCACCACACCGAGATTAAAAAAATGATGGAATGTACGAACTGCGTGAAAGCGAGGGCGATGATGGTGGAAGCTTTTGTAGATGACCCTACTAGAGGACTGAAAAACGTGGCAAACGAAGAATATGGCTGAATATGGCTCGTACTATTTGGTTTTTGCTTTTGTTCTTAGTTTTTTTTTTTTTCTCTCCTTGTTGGGTAACTTAGCTTTTGCTTGGAATTGTTTGGAATGTCGTTGATGTTGACTTTGATGGTACGATTTTTGTGGTATGGTATTGTCGTACAAGTCCTTTTTTTTTAGCCCGGCGCATTGCGTCCAGCATTTTGGTTTGAATAATCCAAACTTGAATTATGTTTTTTGAGGGCTAATGAATTACAAATATTGCATTACAATTAAGGTGCAAGTTTTTGCGTAATGGAATCATATTGATGTGGTTTCGTGTTTGACATGTGAACCATGCATTCAAGGTGGCTGACGTTGGAACATTAATGCTCCCGATCATTTTGTTTAATTGTACAGTATGGTTTGTTTAGATGTTTGTAGGTTGTGTTGATTATGTAATTTGAAGTGACTTAGAAGATACGTTACAGTGACCTCGTAATGTCGTGAGGGTATGTTTTTACATCTGGTCGCAATGCTTTTGGGAATTATGTGCGACAATTTGAAAGAGGAAAACTGTTTTAGGTGGGTTGATTTGCTGGAAAGTCTGTGTTACAATTGTAGGATGGGTTTTCCAATAGTACAATGTCCTTACTTTGTGTTGTTTTGGTGGAAATATGAAAGGCCAAGTTGTCGTGTTGTTTTTGGTATGAAAGTTCATTAGAAGTTGTGGGATGATGGTTGTGGGGTCTAATTACGTAATTTGGGGTTGTCGCATTGTGGAGGGAGAACGGTGTCGTTGGATGGTCATGTGATCGAGTCATTGAGTTGTACGTTAAATGAGTTCAATGAATTTTCCATTTAAGTCATGTGAAGAATTTTGAATGAAATACCCAATTAACGACACATTGTTTATTCTTGTAAAACATGTTAAAAATTCTTGAACATAACACAAACAGCATGATCTAAAATTTAAACATAACAACAAATGTAAAATGCCAAAAATTGTAAAACAAAACACAGATCATGAAATGAATCTTCAAAACGTAACACCGAATATTAAACGAACTGACCAACTTTATTGTAGCTTGAGATTCAAATTGAAATATGTTATTGCATATGACTAAACTAACATAAAACATTAGACCTTGTAGAAATAGTTCGAAATTAAACGTGGCAACGCATAATGGTTGGGACTATATTGGTTCGTTGCATGTCTTCCTGTTATGGTTCCCCAAATGGCCGCAATGGCCACAATGAATCTGTTGCACTTCTTCACCTTTAGATGGTATCCGTTTTTTCTTTGGCCTGCCAGGTGGTCGTCGCACTACCGGAGGAAGAATAACATAATTTTCCGAATTAGCATGTGGTTTCTCAACTGTTGGGATTGGATATATGGTGTGGGAGTATGATAATTGATAGGTTGACAGGTAAAAATAAGGTTCAACCAATGCATTCAAGTCACTTCCACTATTGTGGATGGCAACCATTGCATGTTCACAAGGAAACCCATTGATTTGCCATTAGAAGCATGAGCATGTGCGCCTGGCAATGTCCACGAAGACTGATGGGTGTGAGTGGACCTCGAACACGTCATTATTCGACTAATTGACTATCCACGACCTTCCCTCTTTGTACGCCTTGTCCAGTTTGGACTCCATCGTTGGACATATGGCACAAGCCCACGTACTTGACACTCCCCTACGTTCAGACATCTGATTCATTATCTGGGTCCTGATTGCATCAACCAATTGAGTGATTGAAAAATTGCGTGCTTCTTTTATCCAATTGTTAAATGATTCAGCGGCGTTTGAACACATCTCGCCGTAACGTTTGCCCCTACAAAAAATGGGTGGCAAAAATGGGTGTGTAACATAGTAGCAAAAGCACAAAACATAGACGGTGTAAGGTTGTGTAAAAGAATGAACTTAGAATTGTTGTCCCTCACCTAAAATACGCGATGGCCCATCGGTACGGCTTTAAATCTTTTAAAAAATTTATAGCGATATGCCGACCGGACTGTATGAATGCATCTATTTTTTCATTGAAATCAGTGACGGTCGGTGCATATGCACATGCACGCAACTTACTTACCATTCCAACACGGTATAATTTGTTGACATATTTCATCTTGTCTTTCAAATTCCTCTGTAAATGTTGCATGCAAAAAGCATAGTGGGACGTTGGAAAGACAGTAGACATGGATTCCATTATGCCGACGTGACGATCCGAAACAAATGTCAAACCCCGATTCCCATCAACAATGTTAGTTAGGTTCTGTAAGAACCAAGACCAATTCACGGCGTTTTCCGAATCGACAATTGCAAACGCAACTGGGAACAAGCCTGTGTACGTAACATAAAAATAAATTACCCACGTCTGATATGTAATCCCAACCGGCTGGGAACAAAAATAACAAAATCTATGAACCAAGAAACACATAACGTGCACGATGAGTATATTACCTTGGTTTCCATCTTTTGCGGTCGCCCCAAGTAGATTACCCTTGAATCTCCCTTTCAGAAATGTACCATCCAAAAACAATAACGGGCGATAGTGGTTAAACCATCAATACATGCTTTGAATGATAATGAAAAGCCTATTAAAACGATGGGTGTTGTGTTCATCAAAATCAAGATTAATATAGCTCTCCGGATTATATTCCATAACAGCGTTGCTATACCAACACAGTTGGTTGAACGACATCGAATGATCACCGTAAAGTCCTCCTCTCGCTTTTTCGACCCCCAACCAAGCTACACGGTAACTAATTTGCAAACTGTATTGTTTTTTGAAATCATATTTGACATCGGTTGGGTGACTCTATGGTTTGTCGTGTACACGTTCTACAATAACATCAACAACTAGTTCGGATCCCATCCTCAGGTTTCGGTCAGTACGCACAGCGACCCCACAAGTGTGCTCACGGTGCCATTTTTTAAGGTAAAAATATCCATTCGCATTCAACACCCTCACATGGATGGACCATGGACATCCCATTGACTCCTTAAACATGCATTCCGCAGTAATTTGAACTAAGTCGTTCTTTGTGAACTTAAATTGAAACCCACATTTGATGGCGTACTTGCTAAGTACCTTGCGAAATTCCCTCGTCCCACCCTCAAAACATTGTCCGATATTAGTTATGCCATATACCCAATCCGCAGACAATAACACTTTGCCAGTGTGTTGGCAAAAATTGGGTAACAAATCGGCCTCCTCATCAATATATGCTGCCATTTCCCCCCTATCAATAACTATGTCGTCAAGTACATCGTTCACCCCATTGCGATGTTTGATCCCCCGCAACTCACCATGCTGTTCCACATGAATGTCGATATGATCCAATCGAAATGATCTAGCGAGGCATATAATATTCTCGAAATCGAAATCGTTTTCCATCTTGAAATTATTGTATCTAGGAATCTTGAATGATATCGACGCCGAATCAGTATGGAGGCCACCAAATCGTCTGCAAATATGATCAACCAACATACTAGATGTGTAATCAATATGGACCACAATGACAACGTTTTCAATCCCGTATGAACACAACAACATGATACTGTCCGCCATTCCTGCAACGAGACAGAACGAAAAATGAAAATTAAATATGAAAAATCAAGTTCTTCGCTTCCGCTTTGTAAGTACACTACATACATCACACTGAAAATCTATACAAAAAAATACAACCATTATGCTTTCCGTAAGGCACGTATCGAACACATCAATTAATTGTGGGGTGTAAACATCGCAAAATGATACATGTACTTAGTCATCTGCTTCAACACGTATTGAACACATCGAACAATGTGTCGACGTTTACACCCCCAAAGTAAAACCATTAACATAACGAACCAATACCACAACAACATTACCGTCGCCGCAAATGAAGAACCCAACACCACGCCATACAACGTTGAAGCAGACGACTAAGTACACCAGTACACAACTCGCACACCTTAACCCCTTCCTTTCCCCCCCCCACCACGCAACATTCAAATACTCATGACCCCCGTCATCTCTAAAAATCTGGCCACATTTGATCTTCACCGAAATCAACGTAATGAATATAATTCAAACATCCTTCCAAAAACCGTTTCCAACCACATAAAAGAAGGGTACATTAGTCAGAAAATCCATCCCATAATTACATAATGGGATCATATGGATCACATTACCAAAAAATCAGGACGGGGACGTGTATTAAGGGCTAGTTTGGCATAACCTAAATAAGCCAAAAAGTCAAAAAGTCACTATCTTATTTAAGTCACATCATCTTATTTAAATCACATCACATCTCTAACACATCACATCAAACCCAACCCAAACCCAACCCAAACCCACCAATAAGTCAAAAAGTGCAGTTTTTTAGGATATCCCAAACCAACCCTTAATTGTAAAAAAGGACCTACTAGACTACAACTCTCCGAAATGGGAGTTTTCAATAATTTCCCCTAAAAAGTATTAAATTTGTGCAATTTTTTTTTTATAAAATTCATTAAATACAACAAAATATGAAATTATATTGAATTTTCATTTTTTTTCTTGTATTTTTTGTATTTGGAGAATCTTTTAAATTTTTTTTTACAAATATCATATTTTTTAAACTGTATTTAGATTATGTGTATTTAAAAATAAAAAATTACATAAAATATTAAAAAAATTGCTAAAAATAAAAAAATATGAAAAATAAAAAAAAAATTTAATTTTCAGAAAAATAGAGCAAACTGAACCGAGAATCGGAAGTTGAAAAAACTCTCTCCCCTTTCTCTCTCTGTATTGTTTCACAAATTTCTCTTATGTTCCATATTCCGTGTTTATAGCATTCTTCTGGTGTATAATCGAGAGATGAAAAGATAATACTGATATATAAAATTTTGTGAACTTAATTTTAAAAATGTCATAAATGATACAGATAATGAAAGAACAAACATAAATGCAAAATAAATTGTATAAGCAAATTAAATGATGATTTATAGAAAGGAAAAAAAAATCATAAATGATACACGAACAAAAAACATGAATTAGTAATAAATAAGAACAAATAGAAAAATATGAGCAACTCTAAATAATACAGATATAATAAATAACGTAGATAACAAACAGAGTGAATTAATATTTGATAAAACTCGAACTAAAAACTATTTTTTAAATTTTATTATGTAAATAATGTGGGAGTGTGTATTTTTATAATTTTGATGGTTCACTACTAAAATTTTAGAGGTTCCAAGTACACTAATTTAAAATTACTAATATAATATAGAAAATTTTTAAAATTTTTTGGGTACGAGGCCTCCTAGATCCATCTTTGCATGCTTTCCCAAATTTAAATTTGTTTACCCATATTTTGTGAGTTTATAAACAAAAATAAAAATTAATTTATTTAGCAATATCAACATTTTTAATACATTAGGCATATAACGTTTCTTGGTCCAAACATTTAATATATGTGGAGGGAAAAAATATAGGGACATGCCCATTCAAAATATCCCGGTCCAAAGAAGGCAAAGCCCAAAAGCCATAGTGGGCCCAAAAAGAATGTTAGTCCAAACAGAGTTCTAAGTCAAGCGTGTGAGATAAAAATATTCTTCCAGAAGAAATATCATTGGATTTAACAAAGATCGTTAGATCAGGTCCCAATCCAATCGATAAGAATTAGTAGTAGGAGAACTACGACATAAACTAAAGCTAGCCGGCGAAAGGGTCGTTTGATCATTCTCCATCCAACAATCATCATGCAATATAATTGGCATTTTTACCGTCCGATGAGCATACATTCGATGATCAATAACAAAAGTAAGTTGGCAACTAGCCTAAGTGACCTTTGATAAGGGGCAGAACCCTCCGATCAAGGGAAGAACGAACAATCATGATAGAACCCAAATACCTATGAAAGAAGAAGCAGATAAAATAGAAATGATAGACCAAGATAAATCAAAAACCTCTATTCAATACATTTTCTATTTCTTATTATTGCTAATCAATATTCTGACTTGATCGCCTAGGGGTCCTCTCGCCTTTCCTCAGTCAGGAATGATCTTTGATTTTGGTTCTTCTTGTAGAATTCAGGTGTGGACATATTGGCTTGTTTTGGAAAGTTAGCTTTTAGGCCTCGTTTGGCAAGAGGCTATTTTAGTCAAAAAGTCAAAAAGTTACTAAAAAAGTCAAAAAGCCAACAACCCATACCAAAAAGTCAAAGGTTCATTTTTCTCTCTACTTTTTGCACATCTTTTCGTAAAAAGCCAAAAAGTCATCCCAAACATACTAGTTTTTTTTACATCACATTTTAGCCAAATAGCTAAAAAGTTACTAAATTAGTATGTTCCCAAACGAGGCCTTAGTCACTTTTTTTGGTTTGTAGCAAAAGTCAAAATTTGATTTTTTTGAAATGTTTTTCATTTGGGAAGGTGGTTTTTAGCCAAGGGTGAAATTACAATTTTACCCCTCATGAGTTAAAATATGCTACATGGGTGAAGTTGTAATATTTTAAATTAAATAGGGGTAATTTGGTCATTTGATTATGATTTGACATCATAACAAATATTAATCAAAAAGCCAAAAGTCACTTTTTATCAACTTCCCAAATCATTTGCCTAAAAAAGCCAAAAGCTTGGTTAAAAGCCAAAAAGTCACTTTTTATCATCTTCCCAAAATAAGCCATTGTCTCACTTTCCTGTGGAAATAATTTCACCTTTCACGATATAATTTTTTTTTTCTTTTTTTAACTCCAACATATTCGGTACATGATTAGATATTTTGTCTCAATTTAAATTCATTAGCTAATGTAATTAGTCTTCACGAGTTAAACAAAAATGTATTTGACCTTTTTATTACTGATGTGACATTTCATAAAATAAACTAATATTTAGCTGAATAACTAAAATAAACAACAGTTTTTAGTATAAACATAAAAAGGCAGATAAGTAAAATAAAATGAATGTTTTATGGTAAACTTTACTATAAGAAACAAATAAAGACAACAAAAATGTTTGAGAGCTCTAATAGTAAAGCTCTAAAGGAACTTTAATTGTGTGAATCCTACAATGATAGTGAAGTTTGTATCTTGTTTAAGGGATATATCACTATTGTAAAGACAAACCTTAACACATTTTTTTTTTTTTAATTTCATACAAATTTATACACTTTTTACACATATATCTAGGTTTGAAAGTTGTTTGTCTTTTTAGCATTTTCTAGTTTTGAATAGACAAAATGACTAATGGAATTGGAAATGCGCTAAACAATCTTAGAAAAAAAACACACCGTTATTAATGCAAAATTTATTTTAAAAAAAAGTAATAAATGATTTTTAAATTTATTTTACTCATAGATATCACACATTATCAATTTAATTTCTACCGTATAAATATATTCAGGATAAATTATGAATTCCTAAGGGTGGAATCATAACATTTTTCTTTAAAAAAATGTATTAAATTTTTGAAAAGATTATATTTTTAATAAAACTCAGAGTTTGACTATTATCATAAAACAAATTATAAAATTTCAATTTTATCAATTTAAATTTTAATATTTTAATTTATTTTAAATCTAAACTATTAGCCTATTTTTATTAAGTAAAATCGACGAAAAAAAATAGTATTTTAGTTATTAAATTCAAAAGTGTACATAAAACGTTTAAAATATTATTTTTTGTTAAGTTTAATAACTAAAATATCCTCTCTCTCTTCTTTTAGTTTATTTAAAGAAAATAGGTAAATGATTCATATGATCATTAAAAAAGAAAATATGTACATTAAAAAATTAAGGTTTAAATTAATAAAATTAAAAATTCTATGATCACGTATTTTATTACAATTGTCAAAGTACGATTTTTTTTGTTATTGTACTTTCCTCTAAATTTATTTTAATGATTGTAAATATATAAATTTTTTTATCGTAAATCTCATTGTCTTAAATTTAAAAATAAAAAAATAATAATAAATAAAAACTTGTGCTTTGTTTAAATAGTTTGACATTGTTGGAACAAGGGATTCGGTCCCTCCAATTCTTCATCAAATTAAAGAGATATTGTTCGGTGTAGTGAGTATGAACAGATTCAATATTATCACTATGGGAGTGCAAACGTATATTTGGGAGCACAAATCCTTGTAATTTTAAATTATTTTAAAATTTTCAATATAATATTTAATATTTTTCAAATCTTCTAAATCCATCATAGCCAGTGGGCCTACTTTTTTTGACTTCGTTTCGAATATTCGAACTATTCACATTTTAGAGTTCATTGAGTATATCATCTTTATAGAAAATCAAGTCGATTAGATAACGACAATCACATATTTGGATCAGTTTTATATAACAAAAATGTATAATGAAAAAATAAACGATTTTTACAAAATTGATCCGAATACGTATTTTTAATTGTTAAATTGACTTAATTTTTTATAAAAATAATATATACTCGACAAATTCTAAAATATAAATAATTCGAATCATAAAAACAAAAGTAAAAAACAAACCTAATAAAATGGATCAAACTATACAATCCGATGAAGAACTGGACACAGTCCAATTCCTTAGAATTGGAACGATATCTAATTCAGTCTCCCCCTCGTTTCTAAAGTCCTACACTGTTTCGTTTTACGAGCAATTGCTTTCTCTGAGGAGAATGTGGGAACTATCTCTTTTTCTCTCTAACACACACAGACATAAACATAAAAAAAATGTTTTAGACCTTTAAATTGTAAGCTCTAGGAAAGTTCTAAATTGTGGGTCTCATTGTGTGATTTAATATTTTAGCCTTTACTTTGTTTTGTTTTTGTTTTTTTTTTTTTAAAATTGCCACATCCATAGAGCTTCTATTAAAACTATACTGTTAGAACTCCTAATCACCACCGTAAACATAAACACACGCAGGACTAAAGACGTACAGTACCGACCTAGTGTAGCAGAGCACTACTTAAAAACTCATCACAGCGTTTGTGTTGGTATCTTAGAGCCGATAATTTATTATTTGGTGGTTTCCAGCATTTTTCAAAGGGACTGATCTCTCTATTTTTGTATTTTAATTGGATGGTTTAGTCTAGCTTATTTTGGATTTGTCTTAGATAGATGATTCAAATAGTTCAATATGTAAGATTTATTGAGTATTTTAAAAAGGAAAATGATCGAGTGCTCGAATTTGAGGCTCGAATTTTGGCTCGAAATCAAGAGAGGAAGAGAGGGAGAGGGAGAGGGAGAGAGGAGAGGGTCGTCTGAGAGAGGAGAGGGTCGTCTGCCGCCGTTCTCGCCTTCCTCCTCCTCGCCGTGGATCGTCTGCCCGCCGTGGGTCGTCCTCGTCGCAGCCCAGTCCCGCCGTCCCAGCCCCGCCGTCGTCCTCGCCTTCCTCCTCCAGCCCCGCCGTCGCAGCCCCGTCCCCTCCCCTCCCCTCCCCTCCTCCAGCCCCGGTTTTTATGGCCCCCTCCCCTCCCTCCTCCTCCTCCTCCTCCTCCTCCTCCTCCTCCTCCCTTCTCTTCTTCTCCCTTCTTCTTCTTCTTCTTCGATCTGTAAGAAAACCAGGGAAGAAAGGGAAAAAAAAAAAAAAAAAAAAAATTTCGACACCAAAACGACGTCGTTTTGGTGTTGAGCCGCGGTTTCGAGCCGCGGTTTCGAGCTACGTAGCACGATCGTTTTAAAAAATACGTAAGTCGGATATCAATAGTCATTTGATCATATTACATTTATGTAAACAATTTATTTTTAGGGTGAATTACACTAACGGTTCCTATAGTTTGCGCCTTGTGTCATTTTGGTTTATGCCTTTGCAATTGTGGCACATTTGATCTGAATTTTGAATATTGTTCTAAATAAGAATAATTGAAGATATCATTAAATTTTTAAAGGGCAAAATCATCAATTTAATAAAATATAAACTAATTTGACAAAAATAAATGTCAAAAAAATATTTTTTTAATTTTTAAAAATTACTTCTACACACTAAAAATAAAATTATGTAAAATTGATAAATCTTTTAGATAAATATATATATTTTTTACCAAATTAATTTTTATTATATGTTTGGATGATAATCATGTAATGGGTGATTATTTTTTGTTTTCATTAAATTAATTTCTATTTTTAAAAAAATTAAATATGGCGACAAATTTAATATCATTATTAAACTAATCCATTAAATCAAAAAATCCAAAACTAAAAACATTTAATATATATTAAATATATCGATTATACATTAAAAGTTTAACAACTACCCATTACATGATCATCATCCAAATATATAATAAAAATTAATTTGGTAAAATAAATAAATAAATAAATATCTAAAAGATTTATTAATTTTACATAATTTTATCTTTGGTGGGTAGAAATAATTTTTAAAAAATTAAAAATATTTTTTTAACATTTATTTTTATCAAATTAGTTTATATTTTATCAAATTGACGATTTTCCCTTTGAAAAGTCCAATGGTATCTTTAATTGTCTTTATTTGGAACAAGATTTAAAATTCAAGGTCATATGTGTTACAATTGAAAAATTATGGACCAAAATGACACGAGACTCAAACAATAGAGACTGTTAGTGTAATTCGCTCTTATTTTTAAAATCATGCTTACTGTATCTAATCAAGTAAATATCAATATTCGATTAATATGACTTTTGCAGGGATGAAATATTCGACCAACTTACACAATGAACAATTCAGATCATCGATGTGGGCTCCATGTGGGCCTACAGAAGCCTAACAACATGCTCTAATTCAATTTCGAATCGAAGAAAAATCACTTCCTTTTTAAAACTACGGGTAAATTACAAACACACCCCCGGAGGTTTATTTAAATTATAAATTACCCCATGTGGTTTTAGAAATTAATTACATCCCTAAAGTTTCTAATTTCATAACAAATAGGTCCTTTTGTTAATAAATCATCAAAGTAATTAATAGTTTTTAATAATGTTAAAATTTTATTTCAATTAATAATTCAGATAATTTTATTATTGTATAGGTGAATAGTTAGAAATTCAGCCGTGATTCATACCCCCACTGGGGGTCGACCCCCAGTGAGGTGGCGGCCCCGAATTTGCTGAAAACACCAAAAAAAAAAAAAAAAAAAAAAAAAAAACTATTTTTTTCCTGGCCAATCCCCCAGTGACACCTCACTGGGGGTCGACCCCCAGTGGGGGTAGGAAGCATTAATCTTAGAAATTTACTTTTTCAATTAATTCTATTAAATAAAAAATTCTGACAATAAAATATTTGTAATTTTTCAAACTACAGGGACAATTCATATTTTAAGTAAATCTCAGAAGGTATATTTATAATTTACCCTTAAACTATATATTTAAATTTGACAAGTGTTTTGTTGTCTCTTAAAATGAGACAAAATGATGATACAACTCACTGTTATAACTAATACATTTAAGTTCAAACACATATATTTATTTACCCAAATCAATAATATTTAAATTGAAACACCACCAAAATGTCTCATAAGAGCTTGCATATTGTTGTTAGTTTTCTTTTTACTATAAATGCTGGTTAAAGTACAATAAATACTAATAGGGGAAGACTCCTCCCCTGTTACGTGAGTTCATCATGAAACCTATACCAGTGATTCAAATTGTTGAATATGTAAAATTTGTTGAGTATTTTATTTTTATAAAAGAATTACGTTGATTGAATATTAATAGTCACTTAATTAGATCAAACATTGACATAAATGTCATTTGATCAAATGACTATTGATATCTGATCAATGTAATTTTTAACAAAAATAAAGTACTTGATAAGCTCTATACATAAAACCCTTTCGATTATTGATGTGGGTTCCATGATAAGTCCACGGAAACCTAACAGCACACTCTAACCTGATTTCAGACCGAAGGGTGCCATAATAATAATTGTTATTGTTTCAGGCCAGGGGAAGTTTTGAAAAAATATTTTTCAATAAGTAATAAATTTTATAAATATTAATAATTATAAATTATATTTTTTTTTTTTATGAATGTGTATTAATTTAATATAATTTCCACCGAATAGTAATTTTGGTTTTTTTATTGATAAATCTTATTTAGAGGTGTTCTAACCCAGTAAGTCTACTAAGGAAAATTATAAACCTACTAGTCTCATGTATTTATACTTTTATTCCATGAGATCCTTTTTTCCTCATTTATATTATTTGTTGGACTATTATACCCTTATACCTATTGTTGATATGTATTATATAGAAAAAAGATATACACATTTTTTTTTTATTGCTACCTCTATTTTGGTAATTACCATTATTCAAGTTTTTTTTTTTTGATCAGCTTCATTCACATTTGTGATATTGTTTCATTGTGCTAGGGTTTCAAAACTATCTCTTTGGTACGGTTTATAAACTCTAGTTTACACATGGTAGTGAAATAATATTATGTTTCTCCATTGTTGCAGTTAAGTTTTGTGTTCTTCCATTGTTACTTTGTCTTCGAAATTTTGTGTTCGTCCATTGTTGCTTTGTATTCGAAATCCTATGTTTCTCCATTATTGTAAGTTGAAACTCTGTTTATATCCAATCAATTTTGCTACAAACATATTCTTCAAATGTGAGTTTAGTTTGATTTGGATTGGATTAGTGGAATGGTGAAATTTCATAAATTGTTAATGATAGTGATAATGATAAAAATGAGGATGTGGGTGATTTTTTTTTTTTGTTTTTTGTTTTTAGAGTGATTGAGTTTTATTTTATTTTATTTTATTTTATTTCTAATTCTATTGTTGCTATTGTTTCCATTTTTTGTCAATCAGTGTGAATGTTCACATTTCACATCGTTTGAAAGCCTGATAAATAAGTATTGAAATATAGATATGGACATAATTATATATTTTGCAAGATGTGAATATTCACATATTATTGGTTATTTTTTTATTATACTTGTTGTTTGAACAATCATTTTTGTTACAATTAAACAATTGAAATAGTCATTTTTTTTTTCCTTTCAACTTTATTTCATGTTGCAGTGTAAATGTTCGCATTGAAATGAATTTAGTTTTTCTAAGGTTGGTGGTATGTTAATTGTAAATTATAAACATTGACATTGTATTTTGGTATAATTTTTATTTTTATTTTTTTATTTTTTTTGTGTTTTAAAGTTTTTTTTCAAAAGTTAGTTATATTTTGTTATTTTTTTTACTATGCGTGTTGGTTAAACAATCATTTTGTTACCATTGAACAATCGAAATAGTCGATTTTCACTTTTTTCAATTTTATTTTATGCTTTCACGTTGCAGTGTGAATGTTCGCATTGGTATGAGTTTATTTTTTTAAAAAAAACTAATTGTATATTAATTGTAAATTGTGAACATTCACATTGTATTTTGATATAAGTTTTATTTTTTTTTAAATTAATTGTATGTTTGTTGTTTTTGTTACTATATTTGTTAGTTGAACAATTATTTTTGTTATCATTGAATAATTAAAATAATCGATTTCACTTTTTTTAATTTTGTTTTATGTTTTCACATTGCAGTGTAAATGTTTACATTGATATGAGTTAATTTTTTTTTTAAAGCTAGTTGTATGTTAATTATAAATTGTGAACATTCATATTGTATTTTGATATGAATTTTATTTTTTTGAAGATTAGTTATATGTTTGTTATTTATTGTGAACATTCACATTGTACTTTGGTATGTGTTTTATTTTTTCAAAAGTTAGTTGTATGTTTGTTGTTTACTGTGAACATTCACATTGTATTTTGATTTTCATTCAGATTTTTGTTACGTTATTTTAAAATTTTTTAAATTATAAAAATGTTCAAAATTTATAATTTGAGATTTTTTCTATGGAATGCGAGAGAGATTTTCCTCTAAGAATAAGGAAGAGATTTTCTTCATGGAATAAGGGAAAGATTTTCTTTTTAGAATGAGAGAGAAATTTTCTCTATAAAATTAGGGACTATTGTTATGTGTTAGTTTTAAAATAAAAACATGTGTAAAAAATTAGAAAGGATGATTTGGTCATATTAAATTAAATAGGACTTAATGGAATAGTCAAAAAAAATATGGGTTAGATAACATAAAACACTTAAAAAGAGAATTTATCAAAAAATGACCTTAGTAATTTTCCCTTCATTTAACCTTGAAAGAAGTTATTTTTAAAGAAAAAAAAATGTATTAGCAATTATGTATTGGTAGAATTTCCCAAATTTTTATCTTGTATGTTTAAAATAAAATAAAAAATTAACCACTGAATTCATTGAAGTCAAATAAAAAATGAATTCACAAAGTAAAATAAATTAAAAATAGAAGGGTCAATTCAAATTCATATTCTCTACAAAAATAATTAATTTTCTTTACAAAAGGTGAAGGTTAAAACAGTCTTTAAAAAATGTATTGTAACCATTTACGATTAACATTAAAATCGTAAAAATAATAATAATAATAATAATGAATTGTTTGTTTTTATGCATCTAACTGGATTTATTATGGATTATTTCCATATATCTAATTGCATTTACTATTACGTCTTAAGGTTAATTACACTTTGTACCCTTACATTTTGCACAAAATTTTACTTTGGTCCCTACACATGAAATCATGACAATTAACCCTCTAAACTTTTAGTTAAATCTCACATTGGTCCCTATACATGAAATCATAAGAGTCAACCTCCTATACTTTTACTCAAATCTTACTTTGATCCTTACACAAGTGTCAATGTCCCTCTTCTGTTATTTCATTTTTAAATCTTTAACAAAATCTAGTTATGTGACAAAAATGTGACAATGAAATGAGGGTAAGAGAGAAAAATCATTCATGTTTCCTACCAATACACTTTGTCTTACGTGATAAGTATATGAGAGTTATATAATATATATATATATTCGTTTGGTAAAAATTAGGACGAAAATGTAAGAAAGCAAAGCTTTTGAAATAAATTAATAAATATGTGATAAAAAAATAAAAAGAAAGAAAGATGAATAGACAGAAGATTGTGTTACTGTAAAAAATAAAGTTTCATGATTCCAATTTATACGAAACCCTGGTTCGTTTTCTTAATTGTTCACAATCTGCGTTTTATTTTAGCTTAATACAGTCATATTTTGACGAAATTTTGGGATAAAATTTGTATTGGTGGAAAATATAGATGATTTTTCTTTCTTACTCTCATGTTATAGTCACATTCTTATCACATGACTAAATTATATTAAAGATTTAAACAATTGAGTAACAGAAAGGAGATATTGACACTTGTATATGGACCAAAGTGAGATTTTACCAAAAATATAGAGGGTTGACTGTCACAATTTCATGTGTAGAGACCAAAGTGAGATTTGACTTGAAGTGTAGGGGGTTGACTGCCATGATTTCATGTGTAGGGGTCAAAGTGAGATTTGGTGGAAAGTGCAGGGATGCAAAGTGTAATTTACCCTAAGTCTTAACAAATGCCCTAAGGTACAAATAAAAGACAAAATATTTATAAAATATAATACAATTTTCAATAACTTCAATATATTTTTATTAAAATCAATATGCTTTTTAATATTTTTACATATTTATAAAGTACTTTTTACATAATTTTTAGCATTAAATAATGTCTAAGAGCATCTCCAATGATTCATTACTTTTTTCACCAAATCTGAGTAAAAAATAGGTGATTTTCTCAATCTGATATGGCTTGCTCCAATGGTGTGCATCAAAAGGGGAGGATCGTTCGGTGGGTCGACCGGCGAGTTGACCGGCCGGTCGACGGATAAGGCTATAAATTTTTTTTTTGGTTTCCCTCCCTTTCTGTTCCCAATTCTTTTACTATTTCTTTTTCCCTCCATTACATATTTTTCGTTTTTGTTTACCTCCAACAATGATTTGCTTCTAAAATCTGATATAAACACATTATCCATATGCTAGACAAGTCCAGACAACTGATACGATCATAGCTGAAAGAAAACAGAGCATAATGAATACTTTAAAATCCATGATGTTCACTTCATTTTCATCTTCTTCTTCTTCCTTCTCCTCTGATGATGAGTCTGATGATGAATATATGGTCACACTTTTGGGGGCTTATGAGATGAACAATGCTAGTATGCTTCAGATTCTGCAGTCAAGTGATAGCTCAAAGAAAATAGGTGGTTCTGTTGTAGGCCATAAGTACATACGCAGAGATAGAAGGCAGGGTTGTGAGCGATTGTTTGCAGATTATTTTGCGACAAATCCAGTGTATTCACCTACAATATTTCGAAGATATTTTCGAATGCATCGTCCTTTGTATCTGCGAATTTTGAATGCAATCCAAGCACACAATTCATATTTTGTTCAAAAACAAGATGCAGCTCATATTGTTGGATTATCTCCCCTACAAAAAATGACTTTAGCTATGAGAATATTGTCATATGGAGTGACAGCAGATGAAGTTGATGATTATATACGTATCGGGGAAAGCACTGCAATTCAAAGTTTGCAACAATTTTGTAATTCAGTGATTGAAATCTTTGGACCAAAATATCTAAGATCTCCAACACCAACTGATATTGCTAGATTACTTGCTATTGGGGAGGTTCGAGGGTTTTTGGGTATGTTGGGAAGTTTAGATTGCATGGTTTGGGAGTGGAAAAATTGTCCAAAGGCATGGCAAGGTCAATACGTAGGCTATCAAAAAAAGCCAACCATTATTCTTGAAGTAGTAGCATCTTATGACTTATGGATTTGGCATGCATTTTTTGGAATGCTTGGCTCATACAATGACTTGAATGTGCTGGATCGATCGCCTTTATTTTCTGATCTTGCTCAAGGTAAAGCTCTCTTTGTCTATTACACTATTAATGGACATAGTTATGATATGGGTTATTACCTTACTAATGGTATATACCCTCAATGGGCAACACTGGTTCAAACAATTTCTTCTCCCTAAGGAGCAAAGAAACAACATTTTGCAATGATGCAAAAGTCTGCAAGGAAAGATGTAGAGCGGGCATTCAGAGTGCTTCAATCTCGATTTGCAATTATAGGTTGTGCTGTACGTTTTTGGGATCCAAAAATGCTTGCAAACGTAATGAAGAGTTGCATTATATTACATAATATGATTGTCGAAGATGAGAGTGAGGAACACCTTGATTTCGATTATGAATTTTCATCAACCAACGCACCAGTGCAACTTTCCTCTACTCCTACCAATGACTTCCAATCATTTTTGTCTCGTCATTTAGGTATTAGAGATAAAGATGCATATCATGCCCTCCGTAATGATTTAATAGAACATATGTGGCATCTTCATGGTGAAAACTAAATTCACCACATCAATACATGTAATTTTGTTTATAGTTTTGGAATGAGAAGTTGTCTTGTTTGTACTCTTCATTATTTTATCAATATTAACCAAGTAGTTGAGAAGTTCTGTTATGATGTGCTGTTGTGATGATCCAATCTATAATATTGAGAATTGTTCAGTGTTCAATTCATGAGAATTACAAATGATAATAATTATGTCTTGATCAGTTACAAACGATAATACCACATAAATTTAAGTACCAAAGAACTACAAATGATAATAACCATGTCTTAATCAGTTACAAAATAATGAGAAAATGCTTACTGATGTTGTTGGAAGTCTTATATTTAAATGTTAGTCTTATAGTTAAATATTGAAAGATTTATGAATTTTGGAAATTCATTTATTCACAATTCATATTTATTGATGTGCCATATGATTTTATTCAGTATACGAATTTATTGATGTGGCATACAAATTTATTCAGTACATATATGTATTGGTGTTGAATTTATTTGTCCATATATTTATTGATGTTGGTTGGCTTATTACTGATGATGTTGCCATTCATTTATTGATGTTGGTTGGCTTATTAGTGATGATGTTGCCATTTATTTATTCAGTAGATAAATGCATTCAAACTACAGATGTGGCATACGAATTCAATGGCTCATCAAATGAGTCAATGCCTCATTTTACACACACCACCATGTAGACACCCCATTTTTGACCATCCTCAAGACTTGGATGTGCTTGCAGATACATCCGATTACAAGTTTTGATTGCTCGCTGAGCGCTCAACTTTCGCGACGGAATGCCAGGTTTGCTCTTTCCAAACTCTCTTTCCATTCTGTCTCATTTTTTGACCATGCCTTGGTCCTTCCATATTGATGTTTGTGATGGCCTGCCGGCCATGGGGAAGGGGTTGCCGACCATGGATTTGGCCCTACTGACCATTGATAAGACCTGCCGGCCATCGATGAGGCACTGCCGGCTACCACTGATGGTCAGCAGGACACCTTGTTTCAGCAGATATTATTTTAAATCTTTTGAGCCAGCTGTTTTTCACTGAGCCATCCTCCATACACGTGTATGGAGGGATGGAGGCCATTTCAAGCTTGTCAAGCAAGCTTTGCATTGCATTGCTCTATATAAGGAGAGGCTCCTCTCCCTTTCCAGAGATTCTGAATTTTTAGAGACAAAATCCCATCATGTCTCTAGAATTCTCACACACTCTCTCTCTCTCTCTCTATATTGTGCTCAATAATGCCTTAAAGTGTGTTTTCTTCACATTTTTGCAAAGGAACACCTAGCCAAACACCACTACCTTGGAGCTGAGATTTTTGGAGGTTTGTTTGGAACTTAAAGGGCTAGTTTTGGCTCAGAAAAAGACCTGTCTTGCTGTTATACTTCAAGGGTGAGCATGTTCCTCTTTTAGACATATTTTTGTATACCATGTTAGCTCTTCTTGCATACTGTTTTAGGCTTGGTTGTTGACTACAAAAAGTTCTATTTTTAAGTGCTTAGAATGGTTGTTTGAGGCCTCTTTGGTGTTGAGGATGTTCTACTCTCTTATATGCCTTATTTGCTTAGGTTTGGTGCCATCCCTTTAGGCCCTTGAGTTCACCTTTGTTTGGCCTTTCCATCACTAAATTCTAGAGGAATTTTAGTGGTGGAAAGTGGGTTTTGAGACCCAAAATGGATGGGGGTGGCCCTCCCTTTTGTGCTTTGTTTGCATGTGTTGTTGGCTTAACACTTTGGCATGTTTTTCTACCTTCTTGAGGCTCTATCTCAGCATGTTTTAGGCCTTATTTTAACATGTTATAACTCTGTTTTTGGTTGGTTTGGTTGTCACTTGCATACTTCATGTACTTGTAATGCAATCTTGTTTACTAGCCTAGCATGTTTGGTGTTTTAGCCTATTGATCTAGCATGTGTATGCTCTACTCCAGGACATTTTTGGCTTTGATTTAACATGCTTTAGGTCTAATTGGAATAGTTTTGGTCGTGCATGCCTTGCTTTGTATGGCTCTAGTGTGATTAGCCTTGCTAGCCTTAAGTTTTGAGACCTCTAGTATGTCATATTTGAGTTTTTTTGCATGGCATGGCATCATTTGGCATGTTATTTCAAATCATATACCTCTGCCATCTCAGCATGTTTTTGGTGTTACTTTGCCATGTTACAACTCTGATTTTTGTTGGTAGAGTCACTTCTTACTTGGTTTTGGTATGTGTAGTGTCATCCCACTCATTGGTCTTGCATGCATCATGCTTCATGCCTCTCATTCTAGCTTGTTTTGGCTACACTTCATCATGTTTCTAGCATTGCTTTGGTCTGCCTTAGGATTGTTTTGAGTGATCTTGGTCCTTCGGGGCTTTCTTGATATGGCTATGGTGCAAGTACCTTAGCTAGTCTTGAGTTTTGAGCATCGTAGTATGCTATGTTTGTGATGATTGCATGTTTGGGCATCGTTTAACATGTTATTTCGGCACGTATACATGTGTCATATTCTTACTCCTTTCATTCCTTGAGAGCTTTTGAGAGTTGTGTTTAATGCCTAGCTTGCGAGCCAATGCATGAGCATGTTGTTGTAGCTTTTGGTGATTCATTTCCAGCAGGATTTTGCCACTGTTTTGGCATGCATGGGGTCTGTTTGGTGTTGGTTTAGTCCATCGAGCATTCATTTGCCTGATTCTAGTGTTGTGTCCTTTACTAGCTTTTAATGTTTAAGTGTTCTAGTATGTTGTGCATGAGTGTTTGCATGTTAAAGTCTTGCATTTCATGCCAAGATTAGCATGTTGTTTGCATGTCATGTTGCTTGCTTTGCATTGTGTTCAATCAGATGTTGTGTTGAACATAAGGTGGACTAGTTCATTTCATACTTGAAGTGATGAAGTAAGCCAATCTCCCTTGGTCTCCATTGCCTTTGATCTCTCATGATAAGGAGATGGTCTAAGTGTCTTGTTTATCATGCATTTATTGAATTTGTATCTGTTGGATCTTGGCCATCATGCATTGAGATGCTTGATTGATGGTTTTGGATCCAACGGTGCCTCTCCCTTGATGTTTTGAGGTGATATGGAGGGGTATGGTACATACATGTCCTTGGGCGACCCTCAATTTCCTCTCTTTTGAGCTCTGTTGCAGAATGGAGTTTCAGTACATCAGTGGCCGACAGTGCCTTATTGATGGCCGGCACCTCTTCATCCGTGGCCGGCACTGCACATCCTTGGCCGGCAGGAGGGTCGGCAGTCACCATTCATGGCCGGCAGGCCACTGGTGTATTCCCCAGCAATGATTTGGTAAGGTTCAACAGCAAGTTCTTGGAGAAACCCTGCAAACAGAGCCTCTAAAGAGCAAATCGGAGAGCTTTTCGGGGTAGAAACCGAGCATGCATCATTCATTGTTCAAGGCAGAGCTGTGGCAACTTAATTTAGATGTTTTTCATACTTAGTTCGTTTTGTAACTTAATTAATTTGATTAATTAGTCAAAGTTTTGTAATAATTAATTAGCTTAGCATAGTTAATTAGTTGGTTTGTAATAATTAGTTTAATTAGCGTAGCTAGTTAGCTAAATTCATTCGGGCACTCCGTCGAGAGGGTACAATGTTGTAATAAGTGTGCGTAAGTGTGTGAATGTCTTCCAACCCCACGTCTTTCTCCCTTTAATTTACTAGCTTTTGATGGTTAGTTTTAGGGCATATTTCAATTAGCATACTTATGTTTTGTATGCGTGCATCATTCATTCGTATTGTATGCATCGGGCTCGGCGCATCATTCAAACTGCATTGTATTTCAATATGCTTCTTTGAATACATGTATCAAGTGTTGCATTCATATGCCATCTTAGGTAGCCGAGCCTATCTTAATTGCATTTTGCATGTGTTCCATTAGGCATTTTAACATAGTTAGGATTATGCATTATTTCTAACTAATTTTCTGTTTTGGCTCGGAGTACATTGTAAGTGTTTTCGCTTTAGCATCCTTGCATGTGTGTAAGTGACTGCCATGATAGTATGCTTGCCATGAGGCTATGTGCTTAATTGTTATAACTGCATGAATGCCTGTGGATGAAGGCTTCATTGCTTGAATTGGAACAATTCATCAAAATGTGTGTTTTAAGCCCACTTGTTTGTGGCAAATCATGTTTTAAGCCCATTTGAGGGTGGCAAATCCGCATTTTAGCCTACTTGAGGGTAACAATTTCAAACCATTTTCGAAAAACAAACATGAGATGTTTTGTTCCAAATTGAGTGATTTAGTCTATACTTGTGTGCTGTGCGCATTACATAGTAAGTTAGCTAATAATTGGAATAAGAACACATGCGTTTTCAAAAACAACATATCATGTTTAGTAGAGGCCGATCTTTGATCGGGCGAGCAGGGGTGCTCATTTCAGGACCTTCCCCTCTCGTACCCAAGTTCCCGAGCCGAGGTAACATTGGTGATGACGGACATGTGGCCTTAGGCACGAGTCAGGGTTTCTTAAATTTTCCCAAAACAAAATATTTAGGTGGCGACTCTGAAATCTGGCCAAGCAGTCCATGTTTGGCGCTTTTTGATTCAAAATTGATTTTCCAAAATGATTTGCCGAATTTGGACTCTTTAGTGATTTATCAGTCTTACATTGCACTTTGTGAGATTAGATTTAGAATCGTGACAGGAGTCCGAACTGTAGTAGCTAGAACCCAATTCGCACCCTCGCGCGCGGAGCAATTTCAAGGTGGTCTACACACTATCCATTGAATTCATTCAACCAATTTAGTTGAATATTAATTCCTTTCACCACCTACCTCAATAATTCACCCTCTATATCAGCTCAAGATTGTAGATGAAACAGATTCACTCTATACAAACTTGGCATCACCAAATTAACTCTATTCACAGATTCACTCTATCCATAGATTGCCTCTATAATAACACATTCACTGTAATCCCTCCATCACCACCTTCAAATTCGGCATCACCAATTTCTGTTCCCAAACACTGCATATTCACTCTATACAAACAGTATATTATAAGTGTGAATCCATAGAATTAGCAAGGCAAAGCATCTGAAGCAACAAGGCCAACATTAGCAGGAACAACAAGGCAGCAACAAAATAGAGTGAGTCTTGAACACACGGGTCAACTGGCCTATAGACACCCCATTTTTGACCGACCTTAAGACTTAGACGTCATCGATTGAGCCTCGATGATAATGCATGTTGTGCTCGTTTCGAGGTTTCGGTGTTTTGGTTGAGAGCCTTGCCTCCGGGCCTCTGAACTCTTTGTGCTTCGGTTCGGTTTGCGGACCAGGCCTTGTTTTCCTTGTCTGAGGGAGGAAGAGGTTTTTTAGACCATCTTTTTGTGGTCGTAGACCACTTTTCCCGTTTGGAGACTAGTTTCCGGTTTTCGGAGCCTTCGGTCGCACGGCTTGTCTCAGGACCGCTTAACGTTCTCCGTTTGGTGTGGTTTTTGAGCCACACCTTGTTTCCTTGGCCTAGAGGGCCACTGTGGTTTGCGAGACCACGTTTGTGGTCTTAAACCACTTTTGGTGCTTGTCAGCTAGTTTTCGAGGCTTCCGGCTGCGTGCTTTGCCTCCCGAACTTTCGTCTTGCATCCGTTTTGGTTTGTTTTTGGTACAAACCTTATTTTCCTTGTTCGGAAGGTGGTACAAGGGTGGGAGACCAGTATTTCTCCTTGGAGACCACTTTTCTTCCCGCCAGCCAGTTTTCTGATCTGACAACTGGTCTCCTGGTCTTTGGGCCACCTTTTCTGGTCGGCCACCCCACCCCTGGCTTGTTTTCAGTGTGCTGATCATCTCCCACCATGGCCGACTAGTTGTCTTCTTGGGAGACCACTTAAAGTGGTCGGCCGACCACTTGAAGTAGCTGGCCGACCACTTCAAGTGGTCGGCTACTTTTTGCCACCCTTTTGGAGATATTTTCCTCCAGCTGGCACAGTTGGAGGGCACTGAAGCTATCCTCCATACACGTGTATAAAGGGATTGCCTTGAACCTTAGCTTCCTTAAGAAGCTCTGCTTTTGGTTCTCTATAAGAGAGAACCATCTCCTCCCTCCTCTAGGTTTAGAAATTAGAGGTGGGAGTGATACATATAGCTTTATATCTATATCTCATTGTTTGATCTTATTTTGTGCATAAAAGTGTCATTTTGTCTCACTTTAACACACAAACACACAAACACACACTCAAACACCTTGCTTGTGTTGCTGAGGCTTTTTGAAGTTATTTTTAGTGTTTTTGGGCTGGTTTGAGCTCAAAGAGGTTGTTGGAGTTGCAGTAGTAAAGAAGGTCTTCAAGGGTGAGTCTTTAACCCTTAAATCTCCCATTCTTGCTTAAGCTTTTGGACCCTCTTGCATGCTGTTTTAAGCTTAACTTCCTACTGCAAAAAGTTCTGTTTTTGTGTGCTTTAAATCTTTATTTAAGGTCACTTTTGTGTTTGGGGTTGTTTACCCCATCTTAGGCCTTGTTTGGCCTTACTTTTGTGCCTTCTTTGTGAGCCTTTGGGACCACCTTGTTTTGGCCTTCTCACCACTGAAACTCAGAGGAATTTCAGTGGTGGGAAGGGTGTTTTGAGGTCCCAAATAGGAGAGGGTCATCCCCTCTCCTTGTGTCTTCAATACTTGTCTTGAATGCCTCATGCGTGAGCATGTTTGTTAAGCTTATGTTGGCCATATCTTAGCTCGTATTTGTGGTTATTTTGCTGTGGCATGCCACTGTTTTTGCTTAGTTTTGTCACTCCATGCATGCCTAATACACTTGTAGTGTAAATCACACAAACTAGTCTTGTATGCTTCATGAAGTAGCATGTCATTCTAGCTTGTTTTCTTTCTATTTCAGCATGTTTTTGGTGATGTCTTGCCATGTCATACCTCTGTTAGGGTTTGGTTTGGTTAGCCTTTGCATGCTCCTTGCACTTGTAGTGCATTTCCATGAAATAGCCTAACATGCATCATGTTTTGACATGTCATTCTAGCATGCTTTTGGCTTAACTCTAAGAAGCTTTTATCCATGTTTTAGCATGCTCTAGCTCTGATTTTGGTCGTTTTGGCCATGCATGACTTGCTTTGTATAGCCATGGTTCAATCTAGTTTGCTAGCTTTGTGCATCAAGTCCACTAGCATGCATTACTTGGACTATTTGAATGTTTTGGCATCATTTATAATGCGATTTCAGTCCATGTTTCATGGTCTTGCACTTGCGTTTTTGTACTCTTTCAATGCGTTGGAGGGTTGGCCCCTTTATGCCTTAACATGAGTCATTGTGTATGCCTTCATGCCTAAGCTTGCGAGCCATCATTTTAGTATTTTTTTTGGGGTTATTATGCCATGATATAACTCTGATTTTCGTTGGTTTAGTCATCCCATGCTTGGTCTTAATAGGTGTAGTGTAATCCACCTTATTTACCTTGTATGCATCATGTCTTACGCCCCTCATGCTAGCATGTTTTGGCTTCTTTCCATGCATGTTTTAGACTCATTTTGACATGTTCTAGGATTGTTTTGGGTTGCCTTAGCCATATGCTTCATGTTTTGTATAGCTATAGTACAAGTGCTCTTGCTTGCTTCAAGCTTTGAGCATCATAGCATGCTTCATTTGTGTTGTATACATGATTTTTCATCACTTAACATGACATTTCAGAGCATTTAGGACTGTCATGTTCCCACTTCTTTCATGCTTTGAATGCCTTTGAGTATTGTGCATTGTTGCCTTACTTGTAGTCTAGCTTGTATGCTTGCATGCCTAGGTCTTTGAGCCTCCATCTTAGCATGTTTTGGTCCATGTTTTGACCTATTTCAACTCTGTCCATGGTTGGTTCATGCATTTGTGCCATGTATTGCATGTCCCTAAAGTAATCCTCTTTGTTAGCTTTCATGCTTTAGGATTCTTGCATGCTTCACTTGCTTCGTTTGAATGATTTGGCATCATTTCTTACCTAATTTCAGTGCATTTAGTGTTGTTACACTTCCACTTTTGTAATTCTTTGAGCATTCTTGAGAGTTGTGCTCTTTAGCCTAATTGGTGAGCCAATTGGCATGCATGCTTATATATGCCTTTGGTGCCTTGGTTTCATCATTATGGCCACTGATTTGGGCATGACTAAGGTCTACCCCTTTTGGTTTAAGTCCATTTAGCATGTTCACTTGCATGTTGCTTGCATGCTTATCTTGCTTTGCATTGTGTATGCTATGTAGTCCTTTGCATTGTGCATGCCAAGTTGTTCCTTGCATTGAGTATGCATGTTCCTAACATTGCTAGGTTACCCTTGTTGCATTGCATCGTGCATGCATGCTTTACATTGTGTTTAGAACCTTATGATTGCCTAGCATTGAGTATGCCATCTAGGTCTTAGCATTTAGTATTGTGTATGCCATGTCACCTTGTATTAAGAATGCTATCTTACATTAAACATTGAGCATGCCATGTAGTTCATAGCATTGAGTATGCCATGATTGTATACATGTAGTTCGTAGCATTGTGTATGCCATGTTGTTTGCATGCTTAGGTTACATCGCATTGTGTATGCTATGTTGTCCATTTGCATTGTGAATGCTAGTTGTTACATGCATTAGCATTGTGCATGTCATTAGCCTTGTTAGGTTGTTCATGTTGCATTGCACATTTGCATGCTTGAGTCGCATTGTGTATGCCCTGTTTTGCATTGTTGTTTGGATTAAGTGTTAATCCGAGCACGGGAAAAGAGGGATGTTTCATACTCAAAGTGATGAAACGTGCCTCAATTCCCGGTCGCTGACGCTTTTGATCATACATGATAGAGTTTTCAGGCTTCATGTGTTTACTTGTGCATTCATTTTATATTGAATTGTGCAACTTCGCCTCTTGGCTATCATGCATTGAAATGCGCGATTGGTGGCCTGAGGGTCGAGAACCGCACTCCCTTGAGTTCATGACATGATGGGGAGGGTGGTTGTGCACACATATCTTGCAAATACATTGACATGCCCTTTCTTGCTCTCTGTTGCAGAAAATTAGAGTTTGGCAGCAACAACTGGTCGGCCAGCTAGAAAAACTAGCTGGCCGACCACTTTTCTTGGCTTTCAACAAAGATAGGTGGGCGGCCATGGCTGCAGACACCAACAACTGGTCGGCCACCCTCCTATAGGTTCCCAAGATGTGTTAGAAGCTATCTGAAGCTTGGTGCAAGGTTCTGAGGACAATTGAAAACAGAGGCAAATCGGGGCATCGCATTGGATTTCTGAACGAGGCGACCGGGCATGCATCCAGTCTTCTCCCTCTGAGAACCTCCTGTTTTATTGCTTTCCTTAGCTGGCATGCTTAGATAGCTAGCTTATGCTTTGGTTTGTACCTTAAGTAGTTAATGCGTTTAGCTGCTTAATTGTTTTGTAATAGTTAGTTAACTAGGATTAGTTAATTAATTTGTGTTGTAATAATTAGTTTAATTAGCTTAGATTAGCTAGTTAGCTTCTTATTCGGTCTCTCCCTCAAGAGAGCCAATTGTTGTAATAAGCGTGCGTGTATGTGATGCATGTCTTCCAACCTCCATTTCTTTCTCCCTTTTACTTAATCACTTACGATGGTTAGTTTTAGGGCATATGTCAAATTAGCATACCTTATGCTTGCATGCTTGCATCATTCATCTGTTTTGCATGCATGGGCTCGGCGCATCATACAAACCCGCATAGTATTTTCAATACACTTACTTGAATACGTGTTCAAACAGCGTGTTATCGAGTTGCATTTCACATGACATCTTAGAATAACCGAGCCTATCTAAGTTTCATTTTCGCATGTGTTGCATTAGCCATCTTAACATGAATTAGGATCATGTATGATTTCTAACTAGTTCTTTGTTTTGGCTCGGAGTACACTGTGAGTGTTTACGCTTTAGCATACTGCATGTGTGTTATTAATTGCCATGAAAGCATGCTTGCCATGAGGCTAACTGCTTATTTGATATAACTGCCTGAATGCCTGTGGGTAAAGGTTGGATTACTTGAATTAGAACAATTCATCAAATCCCTGATTTAGCCTACTTACGAGTAGCAAATTCCAAACCATTTTCAAACAAACAAATATTCAATGTTTTGTTCCAACTTAGGCGATCTAGTCTATACTTGTATGCTGTGCGCATCACGTAGTAAGATTAGCTAATTAACCGGAATAAGAACACATGTGTTTTCAAAAACGAAATATCATGCTTAATACAGGACGATCTGTGATCGGGCAAGCTGGGGTGCTCATTGCATGACCTTCCCCTCTCGTACCCAAGTTCCCGAGCCGAGGCAACTTTGGTGATGATGGACACGTGGCCTTAGGCACGAGTCAGGGTTTCCTAAATTCCCCCAAAATAAAATATTTAGGTGGCGACTCTGTATCTGGCAAAACAGTCCATGTTTGGCACTTCTTTATAAAAAAATCAGTTTTCCAAAACGATTTGTCGGATTTAGACTCTTTGGTGATTTATCAATCTTAAATTGCACTTTGTAAGATTAGATTAAAAACCGTGACATTGAGTCCGAACTGTAGTAGCTCAGAACAAGACGAGATTCGTGCTGCCCTCGCGAGCGCGAATGTCGGGGAGTTCCCGGGAGCGCGTCTACACGGCCCTGCACAAATTTTTTTTTTTTTTTTGCCTTTCAGTGTGCACTTCTTCGGCCCTTCTTTCAGTGAGCACAACAGCATGCTTTATTTGTTCAACTTTAACCTTGTGAAAAGCATAACACCATGTTTTAATCAAACTACATTAATGTTTAATCTTGGAAATTAACTTCTGTCATATGAAACAGACAAGAACTTGGTTTATTTGTTCAAACTACAACAGCATGCTTTATTAACTCAACTTTAACATTAACTTCTGTCATATGAAATTAACTTCATGTTGTTTTTCAATTTCAGTGTGCACTTCTTACCTTCTGAACAACAAACACTGCATATTAACTTCTTGTTGTTTTTCAATTTTAGTGTGCACTTCTTACCTTCTGAACAACAAACACTGCATATTAACTTCATGTTGTTTTTCTATTTCAGTGTGCACTTTCTGCACTTCTGAACAACAAACATTGCATATTAACTTCATGTTTTATTTGAGCATAACACCATGCCAGCTCTAATTTAGCTTTCATATGTAACACATTTCCATTAAAATTCAACAGATATTGACATTATGCCTAGAACTAAAAGAGCCAGACCAGAACTTGGTGAAAGCTCCAACCCTCCACAACGCCAACAACAGCAGCCTCAAAATCAGTCTTATCCTACTGCTGATTTTCTCAGTGAAAGTCATGAACAAGCCTTTCCAAACTTCTCCAGCCGACCTATTGTAACAGGGAGGAGGGTAAATCTGCCACCTTAATATGATGCACTATTAGTTAGTAAACTTGAAGCAATAGGATGGCTAAATTTAATTAATTTACCCCAAAAGGTATATCCACGGTTAGTTTCTCTATTTTATGTTCACCTAAGAGGTACTCAGGAAGAAGATGAAAATTTTACTCTTTTGTCTTATGTGAAAGGAAAGGGTATACAGTTTGATATTCCTACTTTGTCAAGAATTATTGGAGTTGAGGTAGGTGATATGCGTATCCATTTTCAAAGTAAGGCTGAGTTAGTTAATATTGTTGGTAATAGTAGTGACGTATATACTACTATTTGTGAGAATAGATTTAGCGGGACTAATCTACAAGCAAGACATTTGAAACCCTATCTTCGGATTCTCCACCGGTGGATTGTAGAAAATGTCACTCTGAAAAAAGGACATTTTGATGTTGTTCCATATTTTAATGCCTATTTGTTATACTGTTTTGAAGTTAGCCATAAAATAAATTTGTGTTACATAATAATGAAAGAAATGATGTATGCAAATCTTGCTCAATTCATGGGCCGGTCATTACTGTTTGGGGCACTCTTGACAAAAATTTTCAAACATTTTAGGGTTCACCTTGTAGATGAAATGGAGACCAAAATCTGTTTACCCATTAATCAGTATAAACTGACCCGTGCTGGTGGAGCTGACAATTTAATGGGAAGTCTTAATGCTCTAGAAAATCCAGAAGATGAAGTCCCACCAGATGATGCTTCAGAAGATCCTCATGCCAATGTGATGCCATCAACTGAACAACCTCAATATTGGACTGAGTTTTTGGCTATGGAAGAACAACGTTATAATCAATGTGTTCAATGGGAACATCAAATGGCTAATCAGGTCAATTCGTTGAGTACTCAGTTTGATGCATTTGCCACTGCGCAGAACTCATTAATTCAACAATTTGGTGAGTTCCATTTGGACATTGAAAGACGTAATGAAGTGGCAAACAATCGCATAGATAGGATTGAGCATCGCGTAAATGACATATACCATCACTACTTCCCTCCTCCACCACCACAAGTGAATGACTGTTGATGTGTTTCACATTATGTATTTGCGTTGTTTTGTATTTTGTTATTTTAACAACCTTTTGTTGGGTTAATTTATTTTATAAATGTAGTGATTTTGTCTTGTATAATATAGTAGCTTCCTATATCATATTATCTGATATAAAATCCTTTGTTAGTTTTTCACTTGCATTGCCAATCAATACATGTGCACCATCTTTTGGAGCTTCAGTGATTCCATTTTAGTTGAATTTTATTAAGAAATTAAAGAATGTACTAACTAAAATACCAATTACATTCTTTAAGATATTAAAGAATGTACCAACCATAGAATACAACTAAAATGGTACATTCTTTTAGTTGGTACATTCTTTAATTTCTTAATAACAGAGGATTTTATATCAGATAATATGATATAGGAAGCTACTATATTATACAAGACAAAACCACTACATTTATAAAATAAATTGACCCAACAAAAGGTTGTTAAAATAACAAAATACAAAACAACGCAAATACATAATGTGAAACACATCAACAGTCATTCACTGGTGGTGGTGGAGGAGGAAAGTAGTGATGGTATATGTCATTTACATGATGCTTAATCCTATCTATGCGATTGTTTGCCACTTCATTACGTCTTTCAATGTCCAAACGGAACTCGCCAAATTGTTGAATTAATGAGTTCTGCGCAGTGGCAAATGCATCAAACTGGGTACCCAACGAATTGACCTGATTAGCCATTTGATGTTCCCATTGAACGCGTTGATTATAACGTTGTTCTTCTATAGCCAAAAACTCAGTCCAATATTGAGGTTGTTCAGTTGATGGCATCACATTGGCATGAGGATCTTCTGGAGCATCATCTGGTGGGACTTCATCTTCTCGATTTTCTGGAGCATTAAGACTTCCCATTAAATTGTCGGCTCTACCAGCACGGGTCAGTGTATACTGATTAATGGGTGAACAGATTTTGGTCTCCATTTCATCTACAAGGTGAACCCTAAAATGTTTGAAATTTTTTGTCAAGAGTGCCCCAAACAGTAATGACCGGCCCATGAATTGAGCAAGATTTGCATACATCATTTCTTTCATTATTATATAACACAAATCTATTTTATGGCCAACTTCAAAACAATATAACAAATAGGCATTAAAATATGGGACAGCATCAAAATGTCCTCTTTTTGGAGTAACATTTTCTACAATCCACCGGTGGAGAATCCGAAGATAGGGTTTCAAATGTCTTGCTTGTAGATTAGTCCAGCTAAATTTGTTCTCACAAATAGTAGTATATACGTCACTACTATTACCAGCAATATTAACTAACTCAGCCTTACTTTGAAAATGGACATGCATATCACCTATCTCAACTCCAATAATTCTTGCCAAAGTAGGAATATCAAACTGTATACCCTTTCCTTTCACATAAGACAAAAGAGTGAAATTTTCATCTTCTTCCTAAGTACCTCTTAGGTGAACATAAAATAGAGAAACCAGCCGTGGATATACCTTTTGGGGTAAATTAATTAAATTTAGCCATCCTATTGCTTCAAGTTTACTAACTAATAGTGCATCATATTGAGGTGGCAGATTTACCCTCCTCCTTGTTACAATAGGTCGGCTGGAGAAGTTTGGAAAGACTTGTTCATGACTTTCATTGAGAAAATCGGCAGTAGGATAAGACTGATTTTGAGGCTGCTGTTGTTGGCGTTGTGAAGGGTTGGAGCTTTCACCAAGTTCTGGTCTGGCTCTTTTAGTTCTAGGCATAATGTCAATATCTATTGAATTTTAATGGAAATCTGTTACATATGAAAGCTAAATTAGAGTTGGCATGGTGTTATGCTCAAATAAAACATGAAGTTAATATGCAGTGTTTGTTGTTCAGAAGTGTAGAAAGTGCACACTGAAATGGAAAAACAACATGAAGTTAATATGCAGTGTTTGTTGTTCAGAAGGTAAGAAGTGCACACTAAAATTGAAAAACAACATGAAGTTAATATGCAGTGTTTGTTGTTCAGAAGGTAAGAAGTGCACACTGAAATTGAAAAACAACATGAAGTTAATTTCATATGATAGAAGTTAATGTTGAAGTTGAGTTAATAAAGCATGCTGTTGTAGTTTGAACAAATAAACCAAGCTCTTGTCTATTTCATGTGACAAAAGTTAATTTCCAAGATTAAACATTAATGTAGTTTGATTAAAACATGGTGTTATGCTCTTCACAAGGTTAAAGTTGAACAAATAAAGCATGCTGTTGTGCTCATTGAAAGAAGGGTCGAAGAAGTGCAAGGAAGTGCACACTGAAAGGCAAAGACAAAAAAAAATAAATGTGCAGGGCCGGTTGACCAACCGATTGACTCGTGTGTTCAAGACTCACTCTGTTTTGTTGCTGCCTTGTTGTTCCTGCTGATGTTGGCCTTGTTGCTTCAGACGCTTTGCCTTGCAGATTCTGTGGATTCACACTTATAATATACTGTTTGTATAGAGTGAATATGCAGTGTTTGGGAACAGAAATTGGTGATGCCGAATTTGAAGGTGGTGGTGGAGGGAATACAGTGAATGTGTTCTTATAGAGGCAATCTGTGGATAGAGTGAATCTGTGAATAGAGTGAATTTGGTGATGCCAAGTTTGTATAGAGTGAATCTGTTTCATCTACAATCTTGAGCTGATATAGAGGGTGAATTATTGAGGTAGGTGGTGGAGGGAATTAATATTCAACTAAATTGGTTAAATGAATTCAATGGATGGTGGTGTGTGTAAAATGAGGCATTGACTCATTTGATGAGCCATTGAATTCGTATGCCACATCTGTAGTTTGAATGCATTTATCTACTGAATAAATGAATGGCAACATCATCACTAATAAGCCAACGAACATCAATAAATATATGGACAAATAAATTCGACACCAATACATGTATGTATTGAATAAATTTGTATGCCACATCAATAAATTCGTATACTGAATAAAATCATATGGCACATCAATAAATATGAATTGTGAATAAATGAATTTCCAAAATTCATGAATCTTTCAATATTTAAATATAAGACTAACATTTAAATATAAGACTTCCAACAACATCAGTAAGCATTCTCTCATTATTTTGTAACTGATTAAGACATGGTTATTATCATTTGTAATTATTTAGTACTTAAATTTATGTGGATATATATAAGACATGGTTATTATCATTTGTAATTCTTTGGTACTTCAATTTATGTGGTATTATCGTTTGTAACTGATTAAGACATTGTTATTATCATTTGTAATTCTCATGAATTGAACATTGAACAATGCTCAATATTATAGATTTGATCATCACAACAGCACATCATAACAGAACTTCTCAACTACTTGGTTAATATTGATAAAATAATGAAGAGTACAAACAAGACAATCTCCCATTCCAAAACTATAAACAAAATTACATGTATTGATGTAGTGAATTTAGTTTTCACCATGAAGATGCCACATATGTTCTATTAAATCATTACGGAGGGCATGATATGCATCTTTATCTCTAATTCCTAAATGACGAGACAAAAATGATTGGAAGTCATTAGTAGGAGTAGAGGAAAGTTGCACTGGTGCGTTGGTTGATGAAAGTTCATAATCGAAATCAAGGTGCTCCTCCCTCTCATCTTCGACAATCATATTACGTAATATAATGCAACTCTTCATTATGTTCGCAAGCATTTTCGGATCCCAAAAACGTACAGCACCACCTATAATTGCAAATCGAGATTGAAGCACTTCGAATGTCCGCTCTACATATTTCCTTGCAGACTTTTGCATCATTGCAAAATGTTGTTTCTTTGCTCCTTGGGGAGAAGAAATTGCTTGAACCAGTGTTGCCCATTGAGGCTATATACCATCAGCAAGGTAATAACCCATATCATAACTATGTCCGTTAATAGTGTAATGGACAGGGGGAGCTTTACCTTGAGCAAGATCAGAAAATAAAGGAGATCGATCCAACACATTCAAGTCATTGTGTGAGCCAGGCATTCCAAAAAATGCATGCCAAATCCATAAGTCATAAGATGCTACTGCTTCAAGAATAATGGTTGGCTTTTTACGTATTGACCTTGCTATACCTTTGGACAATTTTTCCACTCCCAATGCATGCAATCTAAACTTCCCAACATACCCGGAAACCCCCGAACCTCCCCAATAACAAGTACTCTAGCAATATCAGTTGGTGTTGGAGATCTCAGATATTCTGGTCCAAAGATTTCAATCATTGAATTATAAAATTGTTGCAAACTTTGAATTGCAGTGCTTTCCCCGATATGTATATAATCATCAACTTCATCTGCTGTCACTCCATATGACAATATTCTCATAGCTGAAGTCATTTTTTGTAGGGGAGATAATCCAACAATATGAACTGCATCTTGTTTTTGAACAAAATATGAATTGTGTGCTTAGATTGCATTCAAAATTCGCAGATACAAAGGACGACGCATTCGAAAACGTCTCTGAAATATTGTAGGTGAATACACTGGATTTGTCGCAAAATAATCTGCAAACAATCTCTCATGACCCTGCCTTCTATCTCTGCGTATGTACTTATGGCCTACAACAGAACCATCTATTTTCTTTGAGCTATCACTTGACTGTAGAATCTGAAGCATACTAGCATTATTCATCTCATAATCCCCCAAAAGTGTGACCATATATTCATCATCAGACTCATCAAAGGAGGAGGAGGAAGAAGAAGAGGATGAAAATGAAGTGAACATCATGGATTTTAAGGTATTCATTATGCATTGTTTTCTTTCAGCTATGATCGTATCAGTTGTCTGGACTTGTTTGGCATATGGATAATGTGTTTATATCAGATTTTAGAAGCAAATCATTGTTGGAGGTAAACAAAAATGAAAAATATGTAACGGAGGGAAAAAGAAATAGTAAAAGAATTGGGAACAGAAAGGGAGGGAAACCAAAAAAAAATTTATAGCCTTACCGATGGACCGGGCAATCGACCCACGGACGACCCTCCCTTTTTTTATGCACACCGTTGGAGCAAGCCATATCAGATTGAGAAAATCACTTATCTTTTACTCAGATTTGGTGAAAAAAGTAATGAACCGTTGGAGATGCTCTAAGGACACTTGTTAACAATCCTTTTATTTATTAGGGTAAATTACAAATATACCTTCTGAGGTTTGCTTAAAATACGAATTGCCCTCTGTAGTTTGAAAAATTACAAATATCTTTCTGTCAGAATTTTTTTATTTAACAGAATTAATTGAAAAAATGAAATTTCTAACTGTTCACCTTTATAATAATAAAATTATTTGAATTATTAATTAAAATAAAATTTTAACATTATTAAAAATTATTAATTAACTTGATGATTTATTAATAAAATGACCTATTTATTATGAAATTAAAAACTTTAAAAAGCAGAATATAATTTTTAAAATCACAAAAAATAATTTATAGTTTATATAAATCTCATAAGGTGTTTTCACGACCTTTGTATTCGAATCACAAAGCCTGTGATGTTGAAGGTTCGATTTCTGCTTTTATTTATGTTATTGGCCTTGTTTGGTAGAGCTGTGGGAAAATACTTATAGCTTATGCCTAAACAGCTTATAGCTTATAACTATGAACATAAACTGATTTCTGACTTATAAATTAAGTATCTCCTGCCCCACTCAAAGAATAAGCTGATTTATAACTTCCAAAAAGCTATAAGCTATAAGCTATAAGCTAAACCAAACACATCAAAATAACTTAAATTAAGCTGAAAGTTGAAATAAATAACTTTTAAGCTGCACCAAACAGGCCCATTGTAAAGCTCAATCAGCGTTAATGCTTGGAGAGTTTGGAAACAAATTAGGCCGTATTACATTATTAGTTCTTATAATTTAAAATTTATATCGTTTTGATTTTTAAATTTTAAATTGTGATTTATTTGATCTTAAATGTTAAATTTTGTTTTAAATAAGAATAATTGAAAATACCATTATTCAATTTTAAAAGCAAATATGCCAATTTAATAAAATATAAACTAGTTTGACAAAAAAAAAATTTAAAATTATTTTTTAATTTTAAAAAACTATTTCTACCCACCAAAGATAAAATTATATAAAAATTATAAATCTTTTTCATATTTATTTATTTTTTTATCAAATTAATTTTTAATATGTGTTTGGATGATAATCATGTAATGGATGATTGTTTTTGTTGATTTTTTCGATCGTTATCATGTAATAAATGGTTATATTTGTTGTTAACAAATATTTTTTTGATGGTTATTATGTAATTGATGGATATTAAGTTTTTAATATGTAATCGATATGTTTAATATATGAAATGTTTTAGTTTTGAATTCTTCGATTTAATGGATTGATTTAATAATGACATTAAAGTAGTTGCCATCTTTGACTTTTAAAAAAATAAAAACTAATTTAACGAAAATAAATATCAAAAAAATAATTATTTAAAAAAATTATTTCTAGCTACCCAAAAGATAAAATTATATAAAAGTAATGTATTTTTAATTTTTTTTCGCCAATTTAAATTTTAGTTTCTTAGAAAAAATTTATGAAAATAGATTCTAGAAGCCAAACTAAACAGAACTGTCACGACCCCAAACCGCCCCTAGTAGAATGGTGCCGTGATGGCCAGTAATCCGAGATTACCGAAGGCCAACTTTCAAAGTTCACACACAATCAGAGTATAATATATGGGGCTTACATGTGCGGAAGCAATATATGTAAATCTAACTAGTCCATAAGAGCTGTGCATATGTCAAATGAAATGGCATACATCTTAATTAAAGTCTTACAACTTGACTACAAATAAAATAAGGTACATATTACATCTTGATCAAAAGGCTTCTCAAGCCGACATTTACAAAATACATGAAATGCAACTAAGAAGCATAATCTTCAAGATTGCTGACATAACATGAATCCAAAACATCTTGCAAAACACACATATCTCGGCGTGGCCGACTTCTTGCTTGTTACCTACATACATATAGAGAGGGTGAGCTTGGATACTCAGTGAATGGTACAAGTAATAAAGGGTTTAATGAATGATTCCCGAGGTCTTGTCAAAACAATACATATATCATAGCTTGTTCAAAACATGTACTTGGCATAACTTGTATCTAAACATGTACTTGGGGTGATGACATTCCGAGCAAAACAAAAGCATAACCTCGGCATCGAGCACACCCGTTCATAGTCCGTCGGTGGCCGATATCTTAACAAGGGTGCTACTTGGGCTTAACGTCCCTTAGCACGAAAGGACGGTGCTACCTGGGCTTAAAGTCCCCTAGCACGGAAGGACTATGTTACTTGGGCTTAACGTCCCCTAACACGAAAGGACGGTGTTACTTGGGCTTAACGTCCCCTAACACGAAAGGACGGTGTTACTTGGGCTTAACGTCCCCTAACACGAAAGGACGGTTCCAAGAATGTCATCCAAAACAAAGCTTCTACTTGATACATAAAATAAGGGTAGTCATTCATGCTTAACAAATACTTTCAAAACAAAGCAAAGCAAAGCCTTTATCAAAACGTATAACATAGCTTTATTAAAAATACCACTCACATAGTTCTTGGGATGTCGGGATCAAAGCAAAGGTCCAAGTCCTACAAACACATGGCAAAGTCTATTGAATGCACTCTTAAAAACAAGCTTCACATGCATGCAAATGATCTAGGGAAAACATGCTGGAAACATCTAGGGAAAACATGTTAGAAATGACCTAGGCAAAACATGCTAGAAATGACCTAGGCAAAACATGCTAGAAATGTCCTAGGCAAAACATGTTGGAAATGACCTAGGCAAAACATGCTGGAAATGACCTAGGCAAAACATGCTGAAAATGACCTAGGCAAAACATGCTGGAAATGACCTAGGCAAATGACCTAGGCAAAACATGCTGGAAATGACCTAGGCAAAACATGCTGAAAATGACCTAGGCAAAACATGCTGGAAATGACCTAGGCAAAACATGCTAGAAATGTCCTAGGCAAAACATGCTGGAAATGACCTAGGCAAAACATGCTGGAAATGACCTAGGCAAAACATGCTGAAAATGACCTAGGCAAAACATGCTGGAAATGACCTAGGCAAAACATGCTGAAAATGACCTATGCAAAACATGCTAGAAATGACCTAGGCAAAACATGCTAGAAATGACCTAGGCAAAACATGCTGAAAATGACCTAGGCAAAACATGCTAGAAATGTCCTAGGCAAAACATGCTGGAAATGTCCTAGGCAAAACATGCTGGGTACCAACCAGGTCCTGGAATGGATGCACAGAAATGATCTAGGCAAAAGTGACCTAGCTGAGTGAACTCAGGAGGTCTTGGCCGAGGTCTCACACCTCTTGGCCGAGGTATGGTTACCTAGGCTTCAGTGTGCCTGCCGAGGTGTTACAAGGTGCCGGCAAGGGTGTACCATGGTCGGCCTAGGTGTGCAGTGGTTAGCCTAGGTGTGCATGCAAGATAAACTAACGTGCAAGTGATCATGCAAGGTAGGCCAAGGTGAGATACGATGCTTGGCCTAGGTGTGCGATCTAGGCAAGAGTGGTCTCGGTGATCACACCTAGGGAAAAGAAGTCTGGAAATCTGGGTTTCCCTCCTTAAAGAACATGAAGGACATGAACATGAAGAACATGAAGAACATGAATGCTAAAATCATAACTTCTTTGTTACAAAATCTGGGATTTAATGGCATGAGTTCGAAAACATGGACCTTGGTACCCATTCTTGAAGATCATATGAAAACAAACACGAAAACATGCATCTTGATACAAACTTTCGGATCAAAACATGGTTTTTCCTCAAGAACACATGAATATCATATTCTCTTTCTAAAACCGAACTTCAAAGCAATGCATGGCTTACAAATCATATTCGATCATGCAATGCAATAACATAAACATAAAGAGCAACATGAGCAGATCAAGAATCTAACCTTAGAACACGGATCTAACGGTTTGATCTCTAGAAATCAAGCTCGAAACTCTACTCTCTCTCTAAAACTCCTTCTCCCTCTTCTAGAGCTTCTCTCTCTTCTTCAAATCAAGAATACAACAAATGATGTGTTTCTCTCTCTCTGCCGGCTGATTTAACACTCAGCTCGGACACGTGGCACTACCGGGTTGGTTCAACTCAAAAAGGTGACTGACTGACAAGACAAGTCTATGACAAAGCGTGTCTAACAAGCTACTCAGCAAAACACTCCGGCCAGGAATGACATCGGCTAAGGACAGGACTTCGGCAACTAAGGGAACAATGACCTCGGCTAGGAAGGATAACACTTGGCCAAGCTGTGCCACACCTCGGCCTAGATGTGCCACACCTCGGTCTAGGTCATTCCAATCCCAGAACAAGATCACTAGATGCAAGGATTAAGGACCTCGGATGCCTAGATGATAACATCTCGGCCAAGATGCCTAGGTGATGGTGGAGGTCAACCAAAGTGGTTCTAGGATGGTCCTAGGCTTAAGATGACCTCGGCTCGGCATGACCTAGGCTTGACATGACCTAGGCTTGGCATGACCTAGGCTTGACATGACCTAGGCTTAACATGACTTAGGCTTGGCATGACTTAGGCTTAACATGACTTAGGCTTAACATGACTTAGGCTTGGCATGACTTAGGCTTGACATGACTTAGGCTTGGCATGACTTAGGCTTAACATGACTTAGGCTTGGCATGACCTAGGCTTAACATGACTTAGGCTTGGCATGACTTAGGCTTGACATGACCTAGGCTTAACATGACTTAGGCTTGGCATGACTTAGGCTTGACATGACCTAGGCTTAACATGACTTAGGCTTAACATGACTTAGGCTTGGCATGACTTAGGCTTGACATGACTTAGGCTTGGCATGACTTAGGCTTAACATGACTTAGGCTTGGCATGACCTAGGCTTAACATGACTTAGGCTTGGCATGACTTAGGCTTAACATGACTTAGGCTTAACATGACTTAGGCTTGACATGACCTAGGCTTAACATGACTTAGGCTTGGCATGACTTAGGCTTGACATGACCTAGGCTTAACATGACTTAGGCTTGGGGACAGCAAAGAAGGAACAAAGCACACATATAATACTTAGGCAAATCATATACGTACAAAACAAGGCAGGATTCATGAATGTTAACTTAACAAGACAAAAGTATGTGAATGCACTTGAACATAACCATGACATGAAATGTGGGTTGTTACAAGAACTTTATAACAAAAAAAATTTCAACATTATTCATTAAAAAGAGGCCATTACATTTCAAATAACATACAAGTTAACTAATACAAAATAAATTATATGACAACTTTACCCTTGAAATTGACTGTTTGTAAAAGAAACATATTTGATTGTCCTTATTTTGGACAAAATTCAAAATTTAAGATCAAATGTATTACAATTAAAAAGTTAGGAACTAACGTGACATAAGTCCCCGAACTATAAGAAGTGTTAGTTTAATCCGCACAATAAATTATTGTTATTGTTATTATTTTCCTGTGTAATTGAAGGCCTAGAAAGTTAATTACATATATGAAACTGAAAGGTCGAATTTCATTTCTTTCTTTTTTTTTATTTTAAATGAAGGGTAGTCCATTGGTTCTTTTCTTTCCCTTTGTATTGATTTGTTTTGTTTTGTCTTGTCAGTTACTTACATTTTGGGTTTAGAAATTTTCAGAACGTATTTTTGAGTTTTCGAAATTGGGTTGTGTGAATAAACCTTATGAATCTATGATATGCAGAAACGTAAAGTTTATTTGAGAGCAAGAGAAAGCAAGCATGCAGTTGCAGAGAAGAATAATACTGGCTGTCTTTGTTTGCTAAAGTGCTGCTGCTGCGCCGCTCGTGTTTGTCGCTCGTGTGCTGCAAATTTTCTTGAAACCCACCAATCCCAAATCCCAAATCCCAAATCTCAATCTCGAGAGGATCAAACCAGTGTGCCACGTACAGCCCACTTATTAGTTATCTAAACCAGTTGTGGTTGTGGTTGTGGTTGTGAGTGTGACTTTCAGTTTTCCTTTTAATATCTGTTCACACTTTCTTTACCTTTCCTTGTTCCGCCATTCTCTCTCTTTACATTGTCAAACCCACAAATATTACTGGCTTGATACAGAGCACTCTTCATAGAGTAGAGTTTATGGGTCTTGTCTTCCTCTTCTTCTTCTTTTTTTTTTTTCTTTTTTTTTAATTATTTATAATAATAAACATTACATTTAAAATTTAAATAAATAAATAAAGGGTTTGACCCTAGGAAGGACGGTGATACTGTTAGGATAGTCTGTTAGTTTAACATTGATCTCGAGGTACAATCTTTGAACCTTGAAGCTTCGGTCTCTGTTTTCTTCATTGGATTATTATTATTATTATTATTCAACCTTTCCATGTGTATTGGGATTCTTAATTGTTTCTGTTAGAATATGCCGACAATGGGTTTCGATTGATGGTCTTGTTGGGGTTGCTAGCTGGTACCTAGTATCTGGCCATGTCTCTGTATCACCAATATTTTAGTATTGTTTTAGTGTTTTTGGCATTGCATGATGTGGATTACTTCCAATCCAGCACTCTGTTTGGCATAGTTTAGTCAGTGAAACTCGGTCCGTGAATTCTGGCCTTTGGTGGGTATTTAAAGGTTTTGTGGGTGCTTCACTTTGATTAGGCAGAGCAGATAGGAGGAGAGGGGGGGTTTGATGTGCAATTTTGGTATTGAAACCTCTACAAGACATGCTGAGCTTTGATGGAGTAGGAGAAGAGGTCTTCTTTGATTCTGCAGAGTACTTTTTGTTGTCATCTGAAGAGTCTGTTGTTGTGAAAGAAGATTTGTTGAATGGTAATTTAGGGTTCGAGGTTGGTTGAAGGAGCCACAGAGTGTCAAGGAAAGACGAGATGGGTTTTCTACGTAGAATGGGTTTTGTTGAATTAGCCCGCGCTAGTAAGGAGGAGGAGTCAGATGAGATGATGGGATTGGAAAGGATTGTAGAATGCAGTGGAACTGTCTCTAGTTGTTATACACCTCAAGTCGAGGAAAATTTAGTCTGTTATGGTAGGGAATTGAGTTGTGAAGAAGCCAATTGTGGTTTCGACGAATTAGAGCAAGATCAGGTCTGCAACCTCAGTGTAGCTCTTGAGGGGGAGACTTACCGGTCTCATGTCAAAGAATGCAAGATTTTTGATATGGATAAGAAAAATTTGAGGAATTGGTGGAAAAAATTCATCAAAAACAAGAGGATGCGAACTCGAGGCACGGAAGTATTGAAACCAATTTGTGAAACACCGAAGGTAAATCGAATGAAAGTGCACCAAAAAAAGAAGAAGTATATGGAGTTAAGTGCAGTGTATGTTGGACAAGAAATACAAGCACATGAAGGCTTCATTTGGAGTATGAAGTTTAGTCCAGATGGCCAATATCTGGCAAGTGGTGGTGAGGATGGGGTTATTCGCATTTGGCGGGTTATGCAGGCAGATGCCTCTTGCAAAGAAAAAGAAAGTTTACATGCTCAAGCCAAGTTTGGTGGCCGCGGAGGGAAAGAAGGCAAAAAGCGGAGTCACCTTTCAGTTGTCGTTCCTGATAAGGTTTTTCAGATTGAGGAGTTGCCACTGCAAGAATTTCATGGCCACACTAGTGATGTCTTGGATCTGGCCTGGTCCAAATCTAATGTGAGTTATTGCTTGCTTGCAAAATACCTTTAAAATTTTCCCATTTGTTTAAAAAAACATAATGTTTTAGGGGTTAATCTGTTGCAGTGTCTTCTTTCATCATCGAAGGATAAAACTGTTCGTCTATGGCAAGTGGGCTGCAATGAATGTATTAGTGTTTTCCAACACAATGATTATGGTTAGTATTGTTAGCTGTTTGTAATTCCTATATAAACTATTGATTCAGATCATAATATGTATATGTATCTTGTTGAATCTATTGTCTTTTGAGTGTTATTAAAAATTAATATATTGTTCATGTTATCTTTATGGTATCAGTGACATGCATTCAGTTCAATCCCGTCAATGAAAATTACTTCATGAGTGGCTCTATAGACGGAAAAGTTCGAATTTGGGGAGTGACCGAGAGACAAGTTGTTGATTGGGCTGATGTGAGAGATGTAGTAACTGCTATTTGTTACCACCCAGATGGCAAAGTATGGCTGCAAAACACTTGATTTCCATCTCATGAATTATTTTATACTACTTTTACTTTGTGCTTTACTAATAATATATTGCAGCTTATGAAGGATCCGCCTCCTCTCCGGCAGTGCTTCCCTCCAGCAGTGTCCAGCGCTTCAAAGGAGATGATGACACCTGGCTCGAAGAACATCCCACGGATAGAAACACGCCCATGTGACCAATGGCTTTCTTTTTTTTCCTTTTTCTTTTTTTAATATTTGAGACACTTGCGTCTCGTTTGGAGTAAATTATTTTAATAATTTATTAATTTTTTACGAAAATATATATAAAAAATAAAGAAGATAATATGATAATTTATAATAATTTTTTGATTAAATATATAATTGTCAAACAAAGCTTTAATTTATCATTCTTATGTGTCTGATAAGTGTCAAATTTTAATTTATTAAATATTTTATTATGTGAAATCTAATTTTAATACCAAATCATTCAGGATGATAAATTAAAAGATATAACATTATTAATTTTTTTTATTGACAAATAAGAAAGAAAAAAAAAAACTCAACGACATATATATATAAACTCAACGACTTTCTAAAGCAGTTCATCAAACACCAATAATTTTGCTCAATATTTTCTAAAGCAGTTCATCAAACATGACAGGGAAACAAAAATTTCAATTTCATCACTATTTCTACTAAAATCAAGCAAAATAAATAAAATAAATTTCAATGTTTTTAATTTTAAAGTTCAAACATTGAGCAAAATTTCAAAGTTCAACTTATAAATTTCAATGTTAATATTTTAAATTAAAATTTTTTTTTTGAATTGTTTGAACTTTAAAATTAAAAACATTGAAATTTATTTTATTTTTTAATTGAGTTTTAAAATAAAACTCAATTAAAAAATAAAATAAATTTCAATGTTTTTAATTTTAAAGTTCAAACAATTCAAAAAAAAAAATTTTAATTTAAAATATTAACATTGAAATTTATAAGTTGAACTTTGAAATTTTGCTCAATGTTTGAACTTTAAAATTAAAAACATTGAAATTTATTTTATTTATTTTGCTTGATTTTAGTAGAAATAGTGATGAAATTGAAATTTTTGTTTCCCTGTCATGTTTGATGAACTGCTTTAGAAAATATTGAGCAAAATTATTGGTGTTTGATGAACTGCTTTAGAAAGTCGTTGAGTTTATATATATATGTCGTTGAGTTTTTTTTTTTTTTTTTTCTTTCTTATTTGTCAATAAAAAAAATTAATAATGTTATATCTTTTAATTTATCATCCTGAATGATTTGGTATTAAAATTAGATTTCACATAATAAAATATTTAATAAATTAAAATTTGACACTTATCAGACACATAAGAATGATAAATTAAAGCTTTGTTTGACAATTATATATTTAATCAAAAAATTATTATAAATTATCATATTATCTTCTTTATTTTTTATATATATTTTCGTAAAAAATTAATAAATTATTAAAATAATTTACTCCAAACGAGACGCAAGTGTCTCAAATATTAAAAAAAGAAAAAGGAAAAAAAAGAAAGCCATTGGTCACATGGGCGTGTTTCTATCCGTGGGATGTTCTTCGAGCCAGGTGTCATCATCTCCTTTGAAGCGCTGGACACTGCTGGAGGGAAGCACTGCCGGAGAGGAGGCGGATCCGCTTATGAAGTTCACTCTAATGATGGTTTCTTCTGTATCTTTTTTCTTTATCAATGCAGGGCTTCATAGTGGGCTGTGTCACCGGCACCTGCCGGTTTTATGGAGCATCAGGTACTACTCACTTTCCCTATTATGTTTCTCGGTAGTTAATTCTATCAATTTGTTTCTTTCTGCATATATTTTGTCTAATTTGTTTTGTTTTCTTGGTTGGTGCAGATGGAAATCTCCAGCTAACTACAGTGATAAATTTCCGAGGTAGAAATAAATCCTCCAGCAACAAAATTACTGGCATTCAGGTTTAATCTCTACGGCCTTGCTGCTATTTAAATGAGATAATATTTTGCTTAAATTTATGTCACTCATATATATTATTAACATGGGTGCCGTGCCACGCAATGCCTGCCTTGCAGTTTAACCAGGAAGACTCTCAGAGAGTAATGATAACCTCAGAAGATTGCAAAGTTCGGATACTCGATGGGACTGATATTGTCTGTAAATACAGAGGTACAAGAATGATTTTCCTGTTAGTTCTTACTTCAACCAATCTTAATCAGAGACTCTTCTACCATTAATTTTGTGGAGTTCTATCTATATCATGACATAATTTTTTATCTCATAACAATGCTATATTGAATTTTACAATATGCATGGCGTATGGTATCAAGGTTTATTATTATTGTGTTTTTTCTAAACCTTTTTTTTTTTATTTATATATAACAATTTTTCAAGTACATATGTTAATGTAAATAACTGCTTTATGCATGAAGCAGTCAACTTTTTCCTTGCAAGACGGCCTTTTTGTTTTTTTTGATCGGCAAAAAAACTTTATTGATGAAAGAGCTAAATACAAGGTGTTGGATCATCCCTTGTGGCTAACCCACTAAGAGAATGGAGCTTCCACCTAGAATTAATGGAGCACCAAGAAAGGAAGTGGGGTGGTTGAACCCACTAGGGAGTGGGGTGGTTGAGCCACTGTCTTCTTCCTCCTCCCATTTGTGTATAAATGGAGGAGGTGTTGGAGAGTTGAAGTAGAGAGAGCAAGTGTAAAGAGTGAGCATATCAGTGAGGGTGAGATGTGAGACGGAGAGACCCGTCTCCCTCGGTGTGAGCGAGGGAGACGGAAGAGTGTGTGAGTGAGGAGAGTGTGAGCTCCTCCTCTATTGTAATCTTTCTGTAATCTTCAAATTGGTATAGTGAAAACCGGCTACTCTCCCGTGGACGTAGGCATTGAGGCCGAACCACGTAAAATATTGTGTCTCCTTGTGTGTGGGTGTATTTTTCTGCTTCGAATGATTTCTATAAGGTCTTGGGCGGGATCCCCGATCCCAACAAGTGGTATCAGAGTCTCGTCGGTGGCGTTTCGGAACCAAAACAGTGCAAAATCCGAATCTGCCCAGAAATCGAATTGCTCGAAATCGAGTTTTGAGCATACCAGGAGCAAGGGCTCGGCGAGAGGATCACAGAAATGCAAAGCAGAGCCCAATCGGAGACCGGACGCGCCCTCACGCGCCCCTAGAAAGTGGCGCGTGAGGCCCAGTCTCAGCACGCGCCCACACGCGCCGTGGAGGTAGCAGGGCGTGGGTTCACGCGCTCCCACGCGCTCCACGCGCGCGCAGAGGAAGAAGGCGACTGAGGGGAGGGCGCGTGTATCACACGACGCGCTAGGCACGTGCAGAACGCGTGACAGGACACGTCAGCAAAGGTAGGCCCGTGTCTGCCACGTCATCATGCCACGTCATCGACACGTGGCGTGCCACGTCAGTGCCATGTGGCACCGTGGGCCAGTCAGGGACTGCCACGTGGCCGCCACGTCATCTGCCACGTCAGCGTGGGTTGACAGGTCAACCAGAGGCAGAGAGGGATCCTGTGTTGCGTGGCAATGGTACAGCCGCATGAGGAAGGATCCAGTGCTTCGCGGCTATGGTGCAGCCGCAGATCTGAGGCGTACAAAATGTTTTGGCTAGATCTAAGCCATTTGGAGTCCGTTTTTGGCGATCCAATAGTGGTTTCCAACTATTTGGAGTATTCCGGACACATCTGTACGGTCAGATTTTGGAGACGGAGTTTCTGTAAAAAGAAGGCAGATTAAGGGGACGGACGGCATCGGGTGCAGCGGACGGAATATTCTGTTGGTACACGGAATATTCCCTGAACTTCTGAAAATTGCAATTTGGCCCAGAATTTTCAGAAAAATTGTGGTGTGGCCCAGCTTTCGGGGATATTTTTCAGTGAGGTCCCCGGAAGTGCAGCGAAGGTTGGTCCTAGCTAATCGGACCGTTCCGGACGCAACCGCGAGGTCAGAATGGTGAAATTCTGAACGGTTTTTTTAAAGATTGTTAAAACATGGGAGTTTGTCATCTTTAATACTCGGAGGGAGGTTGCCGGATATTGTGGAACGCTGCGGATTCACTGAAGAGGTTAGAATGGGTAGATTCTAACCAGATTGGACAACCAGGTACAACTCGAGATAGATCATTGAAGACCAGAGGAGATCAGGCTTGATTAAATGACAGATCGAGGGAGATCAGGATTGGTCAGGGGCGATAAGAGGATTGCAGGTATGATTATCTCAAGATCAACAATGTCTAGGAAAGTTCTGTCAAAAAGACAGTGTCTAAGGAGACTGGTTCTTAAGTGGGACCGGGTGTGACCCCACCAGTCTTTCCTGTGAACTTTCCTAGTTGTTGACGTCATCGGAAGATCTGGTTCAATCAGAAGAGAAGACCATTCATCAACGGATAGATGATTTGGCAACCAGTTCAGACTCAGAGAAATGCTGTGGCTGTTGGAGCTACTGTATACGAGTAAGTACTGGTGATATGTGGACGTGTAGAACAATAGTTGCAGAGGAGCATACTAAGCGCAGGAGCACAAATACAGACGTGCAGCAGTGCAAGGGTACGCTAGAGTGTCGTACAGAGGTGCCAGAGGAGTGTGCAGCAGCAGGTTGTTGAAAGTTCACAGGAACTTCCAGACAGAGAAATTGAGACAAACGCAAGAGTGCGCGCCAACGAGTGGCAAGTCTTTTTTTTTTCTATGGTGGTTTCTTCCATGGCAGCGGAGGATAGAGTTGATGCGGATCTCTCAGGCGAGCTCGACGCAGGGAGACCAAAAGCCATGGGTGCGAGCACTATGCACAGGGTTGCATAGTGGTAACTTGTACAGACCGGTGGGAGTTGTCTTGGCAGAAGGGCTAACTGTCAAACATCAGTACGGACGTACAAGTAAGATAGAACCAAACATCAGGGATTGCAGCACAGACAACGAGCGTATGTGGAAACGCTAGGAAGTTGTTCAGAAGTGCAGAGGGCAAAGGCTGATAGTTCAGAAATAAGCTCCGAGCAAGGAAAATTGAGGATGTTGATGTGTCAAACTCTGAAGTTTTCTAGTTGCTCCAGTGTTCGTCCTGCAAGGTAATGCATGACAGTCAAGGGCATCCCAGCAGGGGGTGCAGGACATCCAATCAGGGGGTGTCAGATATCTTGGTTACGCAAGTTCAAGCATAGCAAGTGAAGACATCCGAGACAGAAGCGTGGAAGAGATCTGTAGGAGATAGGAGCAGAGGCTCTCTCCAAATCAGAGACTGGTGTGAGTTGAGTTAAGGATGTAGGATTCCCTCCTCCTCTTGTATCTCTGGTGTATTATCTCTAGCTTCAGGGGATGCAGCGTCTCAGTGAGGAGATGAAGATTCTATTGTTTTCTTGGGCGTAACAAGATTAGCAGCAGTGTGTGCAGTGGATCACCTCACAAGGGTTGAGGGGGTGATTTGTTGGATCATCCCTTGTGGTTAACCCACTAAGAGAATGGAGCTTCCACCTAGAATTAATGGAGCACCAAGAAAGGAAGTGGGGTGGTTGAACCCACTAGGGAGTGGGGTGGTTGAGCCACTGTCTTCTTCCTCCTCCCATTTGTGTATAAATGGAGGAGGTGTTGGAGAGTTGAAGTAGAGAGAGCAAGTGTAAAGAGTGAGCATATCAGTGAGGGTGAGATGTGAGACGGAGAGACCCGTCTCCCTCGGTGTGAGCGAGGGAGACGGAAGAGTGTGTGAGTGAGGAGAGTGTGAGCTCCTCCTCTATTGTAATCTTTCTGTAATCTCCAAATTGGTATAGTGAAAACCGGCTACTCTCCCGTGGATGTAGGCATTGAGGCCGAACCACGTAAAATATTGTGTCTCCTTGTGTGTGGGTGTATTTTTCTGCTTCGAATGATTTCTATAAGGTCTTGGGCGGGATCCCCGATCCCAACACAAGGTACAAACAAACTACATCAATAAAGATAGGCAACTGCAAAAGTATCACCACCAAACTCAGCATACCTTGCAACACGGCCTTAATGCTTGCTCTAATGTTATAATTTGGAGCTTAGATGATCTCGTTTATTTTATTTTATTATCTTGATAAGTAATGATGACATTAATTAGATGATTTTATTGCCATCTCTTTGTTGTGTCATCGGAACAAAAGAATATGTTAGAATTTTCTCTGATAGTTTTCCTTGCTTCTTGGTTCTACTTCTTTGCTATCTTTGTTGTGTATGTATGTGTATATATATATATATATTTTTATGAAATGAGATATAGATGACAGTATCCTCCCCAGTTTAGGTGCTTTTGGACATTTTAAAGTATACGCAACCAACTTTTTTAAAAATATTGTTGGTGAATTCAATTGCGGTGTTACCTCGGAATTATATATGTTTACAATTACCAGAGTAGTCATACTAACCATGAGAAGGTCAAGGTGTACCCCCATTTACTAATCTAACACCTCAACCATGCATTGTATCTAAAGTCTTATAGTAAAACTAATCAAATAATTCATGAAGAATTTGCGGATTGGTCTGCACAGCTAGCTGTATTCTTAAGTTGAAATCTCTGCAATTTACTTGCTTATCTATGTAGAAATGATAGAAACCCCCTTTTTCCTTAACTCTCACAACCCTCACAGACACATGTGAGTGAATGATAGGAAGAAAAAAATAAAATAAAATAAAAAGTAAAAAGTTGGTCAATCTCAATACATTGAGTGTGGTAAGACACATGTCAGTGAATGATAGGAGGAAAAAATAAAATAAAATAAAGAGTAAAAAGTTGGTCAATCCCAATATATTGAGAGTGATAAGATATTTATATATAGTTGCTTTTCAATATGTTCAAACAATAGACATGTACAATGTATTTTGACTAGATGAATCTGAAGTTTCTCCTTCTCGAGATGGCACATTTTTACATGTACAGCCTGTACTTATATATATATATGCCCAAAGTTGTTATCTTTCTACTAGTACAAGGTAATAGTGTTGTGTTCCTAAACATATATATATATATGTATTAATTTTATTACAGGTCTTGCAAAGTCAGGAAGTCAGTTGTCGGCTTCGTTTACTTCAACTGGAAAGCATATAATATCAGTTGGGAAGGACTCTCGTGTTTATGTTTGGAACTATGACGATCCATGCATCTCATCATCCAAACAATCAAATTCTGTACGTTCATGTGAGCATTTCTTCCTTGAAGGCGTCTCACTTGCAATTCCTTGGTCGAATAATACTACTACTACTACTACACAATCAAGAGAAAGGGGTTGTTCGGATTTTTGCTTACAGATGTCACAAGATCAGCAGCACAAGCCTTCTTCTTCTTCTTCTTCTTCTTCTTCTTCTTCTTCTTCTTCAGGGCGTTTTTCGCTCAGTAATTGGTTGTTCTCCATGGATGTCTCATGTAGTAGTAAGGGCTCTGTAACATGGCCAGAGGAGAATCTTCCTACGTGGGATGTACACACTGCAGAGCATCATCATCACGAAGCTGCATCGGCTACATGGGGTCTTGTTATAGTAACTGCAGGTTGCGATGGAATGATTAGAACATTCCACAATTACGGATTGCCTGTCACCACTTAGGGCCTGTTTGATTCCACTATTAGAGCGTAGGATTGGATTGTTAATCCAGTGATATGCACATTCCTATGTTTGGATGGCATAAATGATGGCCGGCTTAGTAATAGATAGAACTTCTAATTCCACAAAATCGTGAGATAGGTATTAATAATCTCACACATACTTATCCTACTAATTAAGGTAGACAGTCAATCCAATAGTTAATCCCATAGATTATTAATCCTGTCCCTATTATTCCAACCAATCAAGCAAGCCCTTAGAGAACTTCAATTACATCACTAAAGAGTAAAACCCAAACACACAAACATGTACACCACCTTGAGGAGCGACATGTACTATGAATGATGATGTGTGGTGGTTGATTGTTTCACTTGTATATCCCATTAATCCCGTACATTTCAACCTAATTTCAGCCTTTTTTTTTTTTTGTGGGTATTCCTCTTTGTCCATATAGCAGCCTAGGTTTCATAGAAGCAGGCCATGCAAATTTGTTCGACTCGTTTTCTGTTTGGCTACTATTGAATATATATATATAATAGAAATAGAAATGCGAAAGTCTTTAAAGAAATTGCAATTTTCCATGTCTTCCATGTTTCTACCACTAATGCAGGCCTCCATATTTCCATTAGTGGATTCATTTTAAACTCAAGGGGGTGAGTGCATATGTAACAAAAAAAAATAATAAATAATAAAAATTCACACTTGTCCAATTTAGTCTTGACAATTTTCATTGCTGAATACATTTTGTCGTAGTTGAAATATGTAAAGTTATAATGAGAGGAATTAATATATTGATTAAAGGATAAATTATGGACTTTCTTATTTCAATATACGCTTGCCCCAACTTAAAATTTTTTAACTACTTTTGAAACTAGAAAGAATTCTAAATGCAACTTTTTTAGGTAATTTATACTTTGTCCCTTCGTGTTTAGTCACTTTCTTATTTTGACTATTAAAGGTTTTATTTTTTGCCACTTTTTCCTTTTATATTTTAGAATTTTTCCAGCTTACTCTTAAACCTTACTAATGTTCAAAATTAAAGAGAAAATGCCATGATTACTGTGACATGATATAAAAAATATATTATTATATTAAAATTTATGTTTGTATCAGATGTGTGAGTTATATATAATAAAATATTTATGGATAAATTATGTAAATAGTCTCTATACTTTATATGATGTGTCAATTTGGTCCATATAGTTTCAATTTGCTCGATTTTGCTTTTTAATTTAACTAATTGTGTTATTTTAGTCCAATAAATAACGGATGTTAAGTTAATTTAATGGAAGGTCAAATAATGTGTCAATTTAGTCCCTGTACTTTATACGATGTGTATATTTGGTCCATGTAGTTTCAATTTCCTCGATTTTGACCGAAACTAAATTGACACATTGTTTAATTTTTTGTTAAATTAAATTAACAGCCTTTATTTATTTGATTAAAATGACACAATCCGTTAAATTAAGGGACAAAATCGAGCAAATTGAAACTATAAAGACCAAATTGATACATCATGTAAAGTATAGGGACTATTTGCATAATTTGCCTAATATTTTTATGTCGCGTGATTGTCAATATGTTATTTTCTATCTAATTTTTATCAAAAGTTAACTTTAGGAATAAACTAGAAAAAAACTTAAAATACGAAGTGTCAAAGTCAAAAAAAAAAAAAAAAAAAAGAAAAAAAAAAAGACCAAAATAAAAAAAGTAGCTAAACATAAAAACGACAAACTATAATATACCTTTGTTTTTTTGTTTTGGGAAGTTATTGAGATAAAATTTATTTACAATCATACAAATATCTTCAATTTTGAAAGCTGTATCACCAGAGGCGAAGCATTGGGACTTTTAGCTTATAATTAATAATGCTAGCTTTTCTTTTCTTTTTTTTTATTCAAAAGTATGGGGTGTTTGGGTTAGCTCACATTTCGACTAATCTTTTTTCTAGTCTCGTCAAAGGCATGTCATTCATGTTAGAATTAAAAAATTCACAATAAATTTCATTCTTATAGCTTGGCCCTTGAGTTGAAATTTGAACAATTGTGTGGGGAGTATACCCACTAACCATCCAGGACAACTATCAAGATTTTAGCTGATAATGCTATTAATAATGGGTTAGTTCGTCATTGTGGCCTCTCTCATCTGTTTATTTATTAAAAATAATATTAAAGACTCATACATTTATACATACAAATTTACCGATAATGATATGATATAAAAGTTGAGCCCACCATCATTAAATATGTAACAAATTAAAATTGACACGTCGCCCTATATTATTATAAATAGAATAAGTACTTTTTTAGAGTCTCACACACTTTCTCTTTATTAATTGTTTATTAGCTTTTGGATATATTGGGGTGCATATCTTTAACGTCACCAAACCAAAAGCAACCAAACATGACTTGGTATTAATTTTCTCACTTCGTGTGGTAAATATTTTTAAAGTAAAAGTTTATAAACATTGCGGATAGTTTATAAACAGTTTGCTGAAAATGTTACGAATCATTTACGGTAAGAAATGTTATGAATTATTTTAATAAAAAAATTATAAATTATTAAGGTATTTGTTACATGACATTATGATTATATTAAATACATTATCATAGAGTTTATATGGTATACATTCTTTAAAAATGTGTACTATAGCAACTCCCTTAGTTTTTAAATTATTATTATTATTTTGGTAAATGAGAATCTGAAATGAAATAAAAATAACAGTTTATTAATTTAAAGAAAATTTACTTATGAATCCTATTTTGAGGAATAATAATCCATTTAGTCCCAAAAATTTTCTTATAGGCCAATTAATCCCATTGATTTTAGAAAAGTAGATTTAATATATTATTTAAAAATTAAATTACAGTTATACCCTTACATGTTGTTTGTTTGGAAGGATTGGAGGGTGTGATAGGATTAGAGGGTGGGATAGGATTTATATCCGTTATTTGATTTTCCAATTTTGCTCCGGACTATTATTAGTCCTAAATGTGTTAGACTATTGTGTCCAGTGCCGGCTTTGGTCATGGGCTAACAAGGCCATGGCCTAGGGCCCCTCAAAATAGACCCAAAAAAGAGGCCCCCTTCTATTATGGTTTAGTGTAATGTATTAGGTATATTTTAAGTTTTAAAAAAAAAATTAAAGAAGGCCCAAACTAACTTAAAATAAATTCACCCATTAAAAAATTGAAAGGCCTATTCAAAAAAATTAACATTGTTATTCATTGAAAATAGAATAAAAAAAGTCCTCCTATTATAATTTGTTGTAATATATTAGGTATATTTTAAATCCAAAAAAAAATTAAGGAAGACCCAAACTAACTTAAAATAAATTGACCTATTAAAAAATTGAAAGGCCCATTTAAAATAATTAGCATTGTTATCCATTGAGAATGATTTTGTAAAAAAATTAGATTATGTAAGTATGATTTATTTATTTGTTTCTAAAAATGCAAGAAGAGCGAGGATCAAGCGACACTTATTAATTGTTGTAATGTAATACTAAGTATCTCTTGTGATTTTGATACAAATTTTTTGTCTTTTATCTTTATTTTTTTTTCATTCAATGAAAAAAAAATATGAAGGGCCCCAAAAATTTATTAGTTGATTATTGACTTTGGGTCCCGAAAATCTTAGGGTCGCCCCTAATTGTGTCCCATGGAGGGGAATACAAATGGTGGAATAAAGGGGGGATAACGGATTAGGTGATAAAATAATCATTTTGACCCTCTACTATTTAATTATGTATTATATTTAGTAAAATTCAATAAAATTTAAATGTCTCAATTTAAAAATAAAAATTTTATTTAATTTTTATTGATATTTTATTTATTTAATTTTTTAAAATAATTTTTTTTTATAGATATTTTATTGATGTTTTATTTTTAAATTTTGTTTATATTTTATTATTTAAATTTTAATAGATGTTTTATGAGTGATGCACCAATAAATCCTAAATTTTAATCTTATGATCCATTTAGTTCTACTTTTAATGTGATGAACCAATAAGTCCCATCCCAGTGTAAAAGACATATTGCCCCATGTTTTATAACTTAAAGGAAGGGGTAATTGTGGGTTTTGCTGATGTTGCATTTACATTTATGCCCCAAATCTTTCATAAGGGAAAATTTTGTTTCCCTTCAAACCAGTCAGAACGAAAGAGACGTAAGAGGGGAAGATCTGCTGTGTTGCGATGTTGATGGGATTTGGATTGTTGTGTTAGTTATCTATTCATAGCAAGCAACGTTGATTTAGTGTGGATTTGTATTGTAAGTTGAACATCCCTTTTGCTTCGTAAACCCTAGAGGCAGACGAAGCCGTTATTTTGGTGAAGTTGGAGCGGCGGTGTGAGTGTGTTTGTTCTGCGACAACAAAACAACATCAAGTCGTCATCACCGGTAATCGTGTCATCAACAAATGACGTCGGGTAAGTTGTTCCCTTATATACGTACACTCATGATGTTCTCCCTGGTGTTCGTATTGGTCTGTGTTAGGGGTTGTACATGTGTTGTAATTTGTTGAATTGTGGTTATTGTTAATGTTGATGATGAGTGTTGGTTGTATGCTCAGGTTAATGTTGGTTGCCTTTTTTGGGGGTTTTGATGTAGATGTTTTTGAAAAATATGTTTTTTAGAAATTGTGCTTTGATTTAGAGTGTTTACTTGATGTGTGTGTTTTATATGTGGGCAGTTAAGTGTTTGTTTGGGTTAATGTATGTTAGTAGTTTACATTACCTACCTATGTGGAACGTTGTTTTACATTGAAAGGAGAATTGCATAACTCCTCTGTTGCTAAGCCCACCTTACCTACTAATCAATTTCGTAAACAGTTTTACCAATAGCTTGAAACCCACTTTAATAAGAAAAGGCCAATTTCCTCTCTCATTATGCTTTACGTTAGATAAGAATGTGAGCCTTCGTTGTCGTCACAGTTTTGTTGCTAAACCTGCCTACTAATCAATCAGGAGTTGTTAATGTTAGATGTGGATGTTGTGTGGTTTTTTACATTGAATGGAAAAATGAAATAATTTCTCTGTTAGGTAGCCCACGTTATGTTAGTTGTGAATGCGAATGATGTGGATTGTTTTTTGAAATTGAAGGGAGAATGAAATAGTTGTCATAAACAATTTTTCCGAAAACTTAAAACCCATTTTGTTAAAAAAAAGGGGATTTATTTATGTTCTTTGCGAATGTGGTGTGGTTTTTGTCATTGAAAATACAAGGGTATATATTACATTATGGTAATTTGTATTGTAAATGTCATTTTTTGAGTAATGGTGTAGTTCCTATGTTTGTGACATTATATTCATTTGTATGTGCATTCATAATGTTACTGAACCGGAGTTGCTGACAAACACGTGACGTAGACATTGTTAATATGAAATTCAAATTTATGGTGCTGTATAGATGTTGGAAATTGGTTAGACTGGTGGTATTTACCATTTTGAATGCCAACGTGGTGTTTTTTGGCCATATTAGGGACAAGGGGAATGTTCATATGTTTCTGATTGAGTACACATTACGATATGGTAATTTGTATGGAAAATGTCAATTGAATGGTAGGGAGGTTTTAATAAGTGTTTCTGATGTGTAATTTTCCTAAAACCAGGTTACTAACTACATAAAAGAGCAGTAATTTGTAACACAGATGTTTTTTTGAAATTGTGTTTTGATTTAGAGTGTTTACTTGTATGTGTGTGTTTTATGTGTGGGCAGTTAAGTGTTTGTTGGGGTTAATGTGTGGTAGTAGTTTACATTATTTGAATGTGTGGAATGTTTTTTTACATTGAAAGGAGAATAAAATAATTCCTCTGTTGCTAAGCCCACCTCACTAACTAATCAATTTCATAAACAATTTTATCAATAGCTTGAAACCCACTTTGGTAACAAAGGAACAACTTCCTCTCTCGATAGGCTTTATGTTAGCTAAGAACGTGAGACTTCATTGTCATTACAGTTAGATGAAGATGTGAATGTTGTTAAACCTGCCTACTAATCAATCAGGAGTTGTTATTGTCAGATGTGGATGTTGTGTGGTTTTTTACATTGAATGGAAAATAAAATAATTCCTCTGTTAGGTAGCCCGCCTTACGTTAGTTGCAAATGCGAATGATGTGGATTGTTTTTTTGAATTGAAGGGAGAATGAAATAGTTGTCATAAACAATTTTCCCGAAAACTTAAAACCCATTTTGTTAAAGAAGATTCAGCTTCGTCAAACAGTATTTATTTACGTTGTAATGCATGTTTGTTTGTAACGTAATGTAATTTTGATGTGTTTGTTTCTCACCGTAAAGTAGTTGATGTGTTTGTACACTTGTTAATGCATATTTGTTTGTAACGTAATGTAATTTTGTTTTTTTAGATGCATTTAGGTATTACATTACACTTGGTAAAGCACTTGGGTTTCTTGAATTTTGTAATGATGTGTGTTTGAAACTGTTGGCAGGTAGCATTGGCTGGCAAAGTAGGAAATGGAACGCTAGTAGCATCTTGCCATGTCACGGACAGTCGGGCAACACGTCAAGACAAACCAGACTGTCATTCAAGAAGCAGAAGGTGGACAGTGGTACTGTTAAACATTTTGAAATTGACCCTGCGAGATTAATGTACCGGTCCAACATTTCGGGAGTTATCAAGACCGTGCTTGAGTTGGAGTTGGGAGACAGACATATTTGGCAATTGGAGAAAACACCGTTTTGGCCAATGGTTGACGCTATCCCGGTCCACAGACTAGATCCTAGAGCATATATAAAGTGTGATGCAACGGTATGTCGGATCATTCAAATGTACCATCTGGGAGATGAAAAGTTTTACATTGGTGGGGTTGGGCTCCCCCTTAGAAACAACGATATCCGTTTGATGTTTGGAATTAAATGTGGTAAAGACAATTTGGATTTGGCGTAAAGTGTGAAAGGTCTGTCAGATTTTATGCAGAGACGTTGTCTGAATGTGGGACGGATGTCTTTGAAAGTCATCAAAGATTTACTGATGCAGGCTATTTGTGGTCGTACGGAACGCGACGAAGAAGATGTAGCCAAGCTGTTTTGCCTTTATATCTGTGCGAAATTATTTTTTGCAACTATAGGCGAGCATATAGAGTGGGCGTTTGTGCACGTCACTGACAAATTGGAACATTACGGATGTATGACTGGACTGTGGCAATCCGTAACACCTTGATAAGTTCGCTGAATGAAACGCACAGCAGGCCAGAAAGGGTTACAGGTTGTGTCGTCGCATTGCTGGTACGCATTCTAAACATACTACTGCATTGCATTCTTGCTCCACATACGCAAGTATATGTTTTGTACATGATCGGCTAACGTGTGTGTGACATTGTAACTGCAGTTCCTTATTTGCGAGCATTCAGAAACTATTAAGCTAGATCGCAGTAATGTGATGCCTCGTTTCTACAGATGGAACCTTGGAACACTGTTAAGGCAGTTAAAAGGGGTAAACTTGTTGGCAATAGGCTCCATTAAGGTATGTCCCGAGACCAAACTTGTGTTTTTTCAGTGTTTATAAGTTAATATTTATGATTGCGACACTGTTAAAATTTTGCAAGTTAAGTGTGATAAAATTGTTGGGACAAGTAATGAGTGTTACTATTAAAACCGGCGCTGAATGGGATGGAGGTAGACCAAAATGAGGGGATCGTGTTTGATGTTGATCTGGTGACTGTGTGGCGTAGGGAGGGTGCTGATGTTAGTGTAGAAAATGTGACTATTTTGGAGCCCAATTTTGATTGGTGGCGGCTTGATTCGCCTAACGGTGGTAATATCAAGATGAGTGGATTAAGTGAAACTGAGAACATAAATATTAGGACACCGGATGGGGAAAAAAAATGAATAGGAATATACTTACAGCCAGGGAATCATGGCCGGTGTTGTTTCCGGATCTATTAGACCTGTCATGCACACCGGATATTGATTCAATACACACTAATACATCCGGACAGAAGGATGAGTTGAAAAAAGCTACGGAGAGGATTAACGATTTGGAAAAGGAAGTAAAAACGAAGACGGCATGGGTATGTGAATTGAAATTTCGGGTCGAATCAATGGAGAAGTTGCTTGGGAAGCAGGTTGCAAATTTGTTCATAGGTTTTGACAACGTTATTGTTGAAAAGGATGCTGAAATCGCACATCTTGAAAACCTGGTTCAATAGCTAAAGGGTACAATATCTAATTTAGAAGACAATCTTGATGATCGTGAAGTGCATGATGTAACGCAATCCGTGGCAGTTGATGGATCCAATCATCAAACACCTTCTAACAGCTGGTCTGGGGGAGAAAATGGTATAGTGGCCGACACAAGTGGGAAAATTGCACATCAACCTTCATCCCATGCAGGCCGCGACGAGGACGTCCGCAAATCTACAATCGAGTTAATTGAAGATATGGATGAAGTTGAAGATCTGACAGTGGATGACAAAGGGGTATAGTAGGTTTGATACAAACACGGTTGATTGTGTAGCTGTTGGTATTGATGTGAACATAGCATGCAAAGAAAAAAGAGGTGGTGCAAGCCTAGGTTGTCATGTAACGTCACTGGTTAGACGCGTAAAGAACAAGCCAAGACACAAATTTAGGCTGATTGACTTTGAGAATCCTGCTTTGGGGAGGCGGGCCAAACAAAGCAACAGAGTGGTGCTGCGTAGATCTGTGGAGCCCGGTGTGATTTACAGTGTTGAGGACGTTGAGGATGAGTGTAAAACGTGGAATGGTTTTGCTATGAGCAAACGACATGCCGTGTGGAACATGCTGAAGGATGATGAGGTGAGACTGCTAGAGACGACATACAGTTTGGATGGTAACGGGTAAGTCATTTTTTTTTTTAATTTGTTATAATATTTTTCTAGTATGAAGGAAACACTGTTGTAGTTGTTTTGTTGTTAAATTTAAGGGGTGTGTTGCAGGGTATTAGTATGGGATGATGGTGACAATGGAGTGCAAGTGCATTTTACTAATGTCCAAGACTTGGTACAACAGAACTCGATCCATGGCAATGTAAGCACACATTGCATAGTTGTCAAATGATATCGTCGTTAGGTTTGGTTGTGACTAATATGGCTGATAATGTAAGAATTTTAAATTTGCTATGTGAGATGGTTGGGTTGGTAAGAATGCATGCTGTATTGATGGGTAGGGTAATTTAAATTTAACAATGATGTCAGGGTTTGGTCGTTACACGTGAATTTCTATATTGTAAACGTGTACGTCATACTATGACGCGTGCAAACACGATGGAATTGTGATAGTAATGTATTGCTTGCATGTAATTAGTATATTGAAATCCTTATGGCTGGCATATGGTTTAGGTAATTGACGCGTATGCCGCTATACTAATGGAAGTATAGAGGAATGTGGCTTTTCGGACAGGATAGGGGGCACGACGTACGTGTATAGCAGTGTGTATGCGGTATGTAACGTGCTTTTCGTACCTAACCAGTCCATACAGAATAGTAGGTGTTGAAAACATTACAGAACAAGTGTGTAAATTGACATATACCGTTTGTGCAAGACATGATGAGGAACAGTAGCGCACTATTGAGAGCTAAGTACTTGAATGTGCACGCGAAAGCATCAAGAGGGTGTCGATTCACAGTGTACCCGATATACCATGTGAACCACTGGACTGTCATTGTCCAAGATGCGGAATGCAATTTATGGAAACATTACAATTCCATGAGACCTAGACGTGGGGTTTGGGACGTGCATTACAACGAGGCTTTTAAAGTGGTATGGATGTGTTACGTTGATTGTTGTGTTTTGTTTCGATGAGTGTAATAATGTTATGTAATTAGCAAACACATTGCTTATAACGTGACTGAACTGACATGAAATTGCTTACCAGAAACAATGGGTGGCCGACCACCATACAAATTATGTGAAGCCAAAAGTTGGAACGAAAGACGTGCAGACAGAGCAATTTGATGAAGCCCTTGTGTCAGTTGTGAATTGCCCGCAACAAGAGTCTAATTCGTAAGTGTTAGCTGTGCTATTTTTTTATTTTTTTTAAATTGATGTTTATATTATGACATTGGAATTGGTACTGTGTATACAGGTCAGATTGCGCAATTGTGGTATGTTTCATTATCCGTCAATATATTCATGAGATAGAAATCAACAGCACGATAGACAGGATCACTCCCATTGGTTTGTGGGCTGCGTTAGTTAAAATGTTCTTGAATGAGCCAGCAAGAGGACTACGTGCCAGGACAGCATAGAATTTGGTTTTGATAAGCATTAACAGCAGCACCACTCATCCACCTGAATTTTCTGTTTTTTTTTAATTGGTACTTAGCTGGTTTTTGTTGGTAATGGAAAACATTGTGGACGTACGGGTGGTTGGTTTTTTGATCTATTAGACAATGTTCGTTAGTTTAATGGTGGTCTAATTTTTTTCACATTTCGTAGTCGTATGTCTGGTTTGAAAAATTTATGCCAGCTTCCGGGTCTACATGATGTGTGTTGGTTAGTTTAGGAATTGTTTGACATTGATGTGCATAATTTGGATGCATTTTAAGCAGTTAATTGTTTTTTGGTACATTAATTGGTTCAGTAATATTGGCGTAATGGTGTGTTTTATTAACCGAATAAGCACATTGGCTGTTTTGTTATGCCCAAAGTGGAGTGTTTGATTTGTTTTGATGGACCAGCAGATGGACTACCACCTAATTTTGGTGTGTTTTATTTCTTAATGGACCAGCAGATGGTTTACCACCTAATTTTTTGGTAATTGTAATTGTGTTTAATTGTTATTTGTTATTTTTTTTGGGTTAATGTTAGCATGCTCTGTGGCTGAAGTGAATGTGGTCCGTACGTGTATGTGATGAACAAATAATGGTTTGTGTGGTGATATGGTTACATATTAGTGTGAATAATGTTTGTCATCGACGTGAATATTGTTTGCATATGTGTTGTGGTTGGCTTATTTAAACAAATGTGATGTAAACAAATGTTATTGTAAGAGGGGTTTTTGGTGTGGTTGGCTTATTTAGTTAGGCGTCGTAAATTTTGTTCTTTGTTGGTATGTGTTGTGGTCCAAATATGTTTTACTGTAATCAATTACATTGAAAGGGTGTGTGGTGCTGTTGGCTAAAGTAATGCACAGCAACACACATGGAATATGATACAAAAAATGGTGGAAAACGCAAATGGAAAACAAGTATGCAGTGTATGGCATGGGGACAGTGAAGGGAAATGATGTTCAAGGGGTCGTTATATTTGTCGCAGCATGTGTTAAAAATGTAAAATCAGTCAACAGTTGACAATTGGGAAAAAAAAATTGACATTGAAACATTATGGTTCTTGTCACAAACTGAATTTGTGGAAAACAAATTAAACAACTAATCCATATTGGCTCTTTACATGTCTTCCTATTGTGGTTGCCCAACTTTCCGCATCAACCACACCTGATGCGCTGTACTACTTCGCCTCTCGATGGAATCCTTTTTCGCTTGGGCCTGCCTGGTGGATGCTTCACTGTTGGTGGCATAATCATGTAGTCGACTGGTGTGGAAGATGGCTTCCCTGTAGTTGGAATAGGATATATTGTTCCGTTGTACGTTGCTTTGAACGTGTCAATGTGGAATGCATGGTCTATTGATTCATGAATGTCCCTTCCACTATTACAAAACGTAACAACGGCATGGGAACATGGGAACCCGTTTATTTGCCACTGAAAACAAGAACACACCCGCCTGGCCGCGTCCACCAAAACTGACAGATGAGGGGGGACCTCATATACATTGTCATTAGCTTGACTAACACACCAAGATCTGTTGTTGTTGTACGTCGTGGTTAGTTTTTTTTTTTCCATTTTTGGACATATCACGCTGGGCCATTTGGTGCATTTAACTCTGCGTTCCGCCATTTGCTCCATGATTTGCCGCCTTATCATATCAACCAGTCTAGTAATAGGAAGTTGACGAGCATCGCGTACCCAATTGTTGAAAGATTCGGCAACGTTCGAACACATCTCTCTGTAGCGTTGGCCTTTGCAAAATACCCAATGTGAATCCAAATGAAGGATATAAATGATAACATCCAAAACAGCTACTTAAAATGAACCATGAAAAAATACATTAGTATAACGGCATACACATCACTCACGTAAAACATTGAGCGGAGTGTGTACTACCTGAAATACGCATTAGCCCAGTGTTTAGGATGCAAGTCTTTCATAAAATCCTCAATCACAACGGGACTGGACTTCTTCAATGCATCCTATTTCTCATTGAAACAAGCGACGGTAGGTGTGTAAGCACAATCACGTAACTTGCACATCAAGCCAACCTTATGTGATGCGTTAACGTACTTCATACGGTCTCGTAAATTCATTTGGAGATGAAACAAACAATATCCATGGTGTGCCGACGGGAATATGTTTGGCAGATATTGCAGCAGTCCAGCGTGGCAGTCAGATATAAATGTCAACGTCCAACCATCACCAACAACTTCTTTCAAATTCCGAAGAAACCATTCCCAATTAGCTGAATTTTCCGAATCAACAATAGCGAACGCAACCGGAAACAATCCTAAAAATAGATAATGGAAGCACATGGTATAATAAAAAAATGGTATAATAAATTGGATGGCATGGAAATGGTATAATCAAAAGTGGTATTATAAATGGGTCATGTTGTATAACCATCTGTGCAATGCATACATTTCGAAACAGTAACAACCTTGTAATAAGAATGTGAAGATGTTTTACATTACCATGTGTTGACTGTTCCATGACATCACATTTATACATGGGTTAAATTATACGAGCAAATTGAATTGTAAAAATACCGGACAGAACACTATATGCGTAGTCATACACGATAATAAAGCAGAAGAACAGTTTGGTACCTTGATTACCGTCTTTAGCAGTAGTGGCGAGCAAATTACCCTTAAATCTGCCTTTCAGGAATGTTCCGTCTAGAAAGAGCAGAGGTTGACAATGATTGAACACATCCATACAAGCACGGAACAATAAGAAATACCGAATGAAACTCCTACTTTTTTGATCAAATTCAAGATTAATGTAACTGTTGGGATTTTTTTCCATAACGAACTCACTGTACCACCTTAGTTGGTTGAACGACATGGCACGATCCCCAAAAACTTCACCCCTCGCTTTTTCGAAACCCAACCATGCTACCCGGTAACTAATGTCCAATCCATAGTCATTTTTTAAATCAAACACCACATCCGTTGGGCGTACTAACGTCTGGCCACGCACCCGATCTGCAACAACACTAGAAACCAACTCAGACCCCGTTCGTGGGTTCTTGTAAGTCCGTATCGCAACGCCACAATTATGGACACTATCAAACCTCTTAACACATAACACCCTGTTCGATGGTAACACCTGCGCATGTATCGACCACATACATCTCGTGGACGCTGCAAACTTGCACACTATAGTAATCCAAACAGAATCATTTTTAACATAATTGAATTGGAATCCACGTTCCACTGCATATTTACATAGAACTTCATGGAATTCGTATGCTCCTCCGTTGAAACATTGACTCACATGGGTAATCCCATACGCCCATTGAGCGGACAAAAAAGTCTTCTACTTGTTAGGGCAATATGTTGGTAATAAATCCGTTTGATCGTCATGGCCAAAAATCGGATTACTAAGGGGATTCACACTGTTCTCCACGCAATCCACCACCACATCATTGCCCTTTGCCACAATGTTACGGGCTTGTATTAATATGTCAATGTGATTTAGCCCGAATGACTTACCAAGACACAACATATTATGGATATCATCATCATTAAACACCTTAAACTTCTTATATTCAGGGAGATCAAACAACATACACATCACACTTGGCACCAACCCATCAAATTTCCCACAAATAACATCAACCAACTATGCAAATATCCACCCATATTGCAACCAGACCAGAACATTATTCTGGCCATACGTGCACACCAACAATATACCATCACCCAGACCTGTAACGTCAACATTTCCGAACCCGTTATGGAAAACACAATACAACAAATCGAATTTAACGTGCATATAACAAAACAACTTCTGTTAATTATTTTACATTTGTGATGTTTTTTTACAATCTCCATTTCTCTCTGTAATTCATTCATATTCTAATAATTGTGTACCAAAACATAATAAAATAACACCACAACATTGGTTTTGGTCAATCTCCATTTTCTCTCTAATTCAATCGTATACTAATAATTGTGTACCAAAACAAAATAAAACAACAGACCACACCAGCAGTTACCATTGAAACAAACCCAACACCACCTCCCCAACACACCAAAAAAACCCTCACGACACATCACCAAGACCATCGGGGAAAAAAAAACCAAAAACACACCAACACAATCAAACAACTGTTGTTACTGATTTTACATTTGTGATGTTTTTTACAATATTTCTCTCTGTAATTCATTCATATCCTAATAACCGTGTACCAAAACACAAGAAAATAACACCACAACATTGGTTTTGCTCAATCTCCATTTTCTCTCTAATTCATTTGTATACTAATAATTGTGTACCAAAACAAAAGAAAACAACAGACCACACTAGCAGTTATCACTGAAACAAACTCAACACTACCCCCTCAACACGCAAAAAAACCCCTCACTACACATCACCAACACCACCGGAGGAAAAAAAAAAAAAAACAAAAACAAAACACACCAACACAATCAAACTATTGACCTGTTACACTATGATGACCTTAGACCACACCTGACGAAACAAATCAAAAAACCACTAGAAATGAATACAAACTCGTAATACCGTCGCCGACTGAATGCAAATTATTAAAAACCCCAGACAATAGCCCCAAACAATAACTCCACAAAATAAGGAGACCAATGTTAAAACAATTCAAAACCCCCCAGTTTTGTTCCTTATCCCCTTCGCATGTCAACCAATTCATTATGGAAACACAAACAAAACAAGGACAACAATGTAAAAACATAACAAATTCAAAACCATCTAAATAACAATTACCAAAAAATTAGGATTAATTGGTGTACAAGAAAACTCTCAAGACCAAATGGTTTAATTTTTCTCCATTTAGGATTTTTGGGTAATTTTTTCATGTTTTATTTAATTTCATTATTTAATTATTATTATTTTTTAAAATAAATTTATTTAAAATTTTAATTAAAAAAATAACATATATTTTTATTGATATTTTATTTATTTATTTTTTAAAAAATCAATTTATTTAATTGTGTAAAAAATAAATTAAATAAATTTTTATTTAATCTAGCTAAAAATAATTAAAATATTAAAGATATGTTTAATATTGCTATTACTTAATAAATAATTGAAAAGGATAAAATAGTCATTTGAGCATTTATCTTTCTCCGTAATATCCCAAACAAACATAGGATTCACATCCTATCCAATTAAATAGTCATTTACTGACATCTAATCTCATGACTAAACAAATATAGGATACATATCCTATTTAACCAAATAGTCCTAGGACTATGAATCCCAAGATTACAATCCGATGGATTCAAATCCCTCATTATCCAGTCCGTCCAAACAAACACACCCTTATTATGTTTCCTTCTCTCTTTTTTTCTTTTGTGCTAGAAAGGTAATGTACACAATTTATGAAAATCAAATTTGGGATAAATTTTTATATGAGAATCTTTTTTATTTAGAAAACATTTCAAAAAGAGTACAAAAATGACTTGAAATATGGGATTCTTCAAACATTCTAAAAGAATGTGAAATTCTTCAAAATTTCAAAAGGAGTACAAAAATCTCTTAGTAAACTTTGGGCAAATGCATAATTTTAAACTATAACACTCCCATACAACACTAAAACGTAATACTCTAATATAATACTCAAAAAAAAAATATTGTACTTTTTCCAAACGTAACAATCCAATATAACACTTCAAAAAAACTTCTTAGTTTAACATTTCAATGTAACACACAAAAAAACTCATTGGTGTACTTTTTTCTAAATGTAACAGTCCAATGTAACATTCCAAAAAAATGATATATGATTCTTCAAACCATTCCAAAAAGATGTGAGTTTCTTCAAACCATTCTAAAAGAAGGTCAAAAATTCCTTTGTAAGTTTTGAGCAAATGTATAATTTCAAATTGTGAGGGTTACGTTTAGAAAAATTACATTAAGGAAATTTTTAGTATTTTTGTGTGTTACATTGGAGTGTAACGTTTGGAATTACATTGATTGGAGTGTTACGCTTGGAAAAAGTACACTAGGGATTTTTTTTTTTTTTTTTTTTTTTGCATGTTACATTGATTAGAATGTTACGTTTGGAAAAAAAAAATACACTAAGTAGTTTTTTTATGTGTTACATTGGAGTGTTACATTTAGAAAAAGTACACTAATGAGTTTTTTTGGAGTGTTACGTTGTTACGTTTGGTAAAAGTGTACCAATGAGTTTTTTAGTGTTTTACATTGGATGTTACGTTAGTGTTACATTTTTTTTTCGTAATGTGAGATTTGTTCTAGGAAGGAAAATCCAAAACCTCTATAATGTGAATTGCCTAAATGTGTAATTTTACATTTAGAGAAATCCACTATTATCCTTAGAAAATTAAACCAAAATATATAAGTGACTACCCTTTTATATAAGTTTCATTTTAATGGGACCTTTGAGTTCATAAAAAAGGAAAAAAAAAAAAAAGAACTATACAGTTCATAATATCACATTTTGAAATGTATTTAATTAATCTAATATTTATGGAGAAAATGTTTGAAACTTTAAAAAAAAAAAAAATCTCAATTTGACTCACAATAACGTAGCGTGCCAAGTGTCAACATTTTATTTTTGATAAACTCAATCATGTCGGATTCATGTTGTGGGTCTCTACTTTAGCATCTACCAATCAAACATGCTCTATAAATGTGTCTCATAAATATGTATTGAGAATTGTTGAGACAATAAAATTAACAGTGTGGAACTGTTAAATCGACCTATATCCACGTCCAACCTTGACTCCCCGGATGTGTGAATCTTGGTTCTGCCCTAGCCTATAACCATCTTTAAAGTAGAATTAGAAACAGACAAGTTCATCACATCCTCTTTAAATTGGTTGTTTAATATTTGTAATTGATTGTTACATGTAATTGTAAAAATATCTTTTTGGAAATGATGCTCAATAATGATGTGATCTCTTCGATGACGACTACGACTTCCATTGATTATATGTGTCACGATCTAAACTCGGTATTCGGAGATTCGGCATCGTAACAAGACAATAACTGAAGTAATAACAAATTACTAGTAACAAATTAAAATAAAAGGGTATCTACATCTTAATTTAATTATAACAAAAACATATACATTGGAGCTTTTATTCATTTACAGTGCTAGAGTTAAAATATGACTACAAAGTGCCTTATGCCTACCTTACGCACCGATCCTAACTATTGTTAAAAATGTACAATAAACAAAATAAATAGATTCACGATTTGTTAAATTAAATAATAGAACAGCGAATAAATCCATATTACATTGTAGAGCATAATATAGAAATACATATCATATAATATACTGTAAGACGAGGAATCAAACTAAATTCTGTGTGATACCACAGTGACCTTAAAATAGATTAGCCGTCTCACCGTGGGTGCTGGAGGAACGTTGACTTCTGTCTCCCAGGATAAGATGGCTTAAACCGGCTAACGCAGAAGCATCTTCTGTTAGCTTGGCGAACCGACAATGACAACACTCTCTCTCACACTGGAAGGATTGTTACACTAGTAAACAAACTGACTATATGATTGGAATTGTCACGCCCCAAGCTCCGTGACAACGCCGCACACTCATATAAGTGAGCATGCAAGGCTAAGAATCCAATCACATAACCCACAACGTAAAATACTCAAATTAAATCCTTAATTGTCATAATGCCAAAATCCATAAAAATAAATAGTTCTTATATGAAAATGTCCACTAAGTCCACTAATTTAATCCACTAACAAAACAATAATCCAAGTACTTAAATCATGGTCCTACTCTCGGCACTCCCATATGTAAAAAAAAAAAAAAAAATCCCGCGCAGCTCTACTCTTCATGTCACGACCCCAACCTGCCCCTAGTAGGTCGGCGCCGAGATGGCCAGTAACCCGAGGTTACCAAGGCCTCTTGCAAGAATCCACACACACATCAGAGTAAACATATGGGGCTTACAAATGCGGAAGCAATAAATCAAAACTAAGTAATCCATAAGAGCAGTGCATAAGTTTGAATGAAATGTCATACACCAGTACATAGCTTTAGTACAACAAATGAAGTACAAAAATACATCTTGACCAAGAGGCTTCTCAGCCATCGAATACAAAATAAAATAAAATAACCAAGAAGCATGATCTTCAAGATGTCGCAAAACACGAATCCAAAACACAACAGCAAAATACTTCGGCAAAACACCTCGGCTAGATACCTCGGCAAAACACAGTTAGGCGTTAACGCCGCCCTGCTCATCACCTACATATATATATAGAGAGGGTGAGCTTGGATACTCAGTGAATGGCGTAAACAATAAAGGGTTTACATGAATGATATCCGAGGTCTTATAACAAAACAATACAAGGAGTACAACAAGTCCATTTATCAAATCTTTCAAGTTTCAAGGGATGTTTACTAGCACCAATATAATACAAGAGATGACAATTCGGACGAACAAACCCACGCGGTAAAACCAGCAGTGGCAAGACAAGAGATCTGTAAACAAGAGTGTCGTTGCATTATAGTCCTCGACACTAAGGACTTGTGCTACAAATGCTTATAGTCCCCTAGCACGTACGGACTTCCAAACCTGTGCTACAAATGCTTATAGTCCCCTAGCACGTACGGACTGGTGCCACAAATGCTTAAAGTCCCCTGGCACATACGGACCATCAAGAGTGTGCTGCAAATGCTTAGAGTCCTCCAGCACGTAAGGACTTTCCGAGATTTGTCATTGAACAAAAATAATACTTAGCATACAAAATAGGGTTAATCATTCATGCTTACAAATACTTTTCAAAACAAGGCAAAACAAGACTTTTATCAAAACATTGCAACATAGCTTTATTAAGAATGCCACTCACATAGTTCTTCGGACGTCGGGGTCAAGACAAGTCCAAGTCCTACAATCACATGGCAAGTCTATTGAATACACTTTTAAACAAGGTTCTTATGCATGCAAATGATCTCGGCTAACGCCCAAAACTTAGTCAAGTCGTATCACACACTGTTTCTTACTTTGGAAATCATGCTGGGCACCTAACCAGGTCTTGGCCGAGGTCCCACACTCTCTCGCCGAGGTGTGGTCCCGAGGGCCACATTCAAGAACAAATGAGGTCGGGAAAAATTTGGGTTTCCCTCTGCTCAAGAACATCAAGAACATAAACATGAAGATTATGAAGGAATGAATGCAAGGATTATAACTTACGTTTACAAAATCTGAGATTTCATGCCATGAGTTTAGAAACATGGACCTGGGTACCCATACAAGAAGATCTTGATGAAACAAACACAAAAACATGGATTTCAATGCAAGCTTTCGGATCAAATCAAGGCTTTTCCTCAAGAACACATGAATGTCTTATTTTCTTTCTAAAACCAACTTTAAATCCATGCATGGCATACAAACCGAACTCAATCATGCAATGTAACCAGATGATCAATGAGAATAACAAGAGCAAATCAAGATTCTAACCTCAAATCAAGAATCTAACGGTTGGAACTCTAAGAATCAAGCTTGCTAATCCACTTCTCACTCTAGAACTCCCCCCTTCTTCTCCTAGAGCTTCTCTCTCTAAAACAAGGGCTTTGAGACAAAATGATTTGGTTCTAAGTCTGTCGGCTGACTTAACCTTCAGCTCGGACACGTGGCAATGGTTGGTTGGCTCTGCTCAAAAAGGTGACTGACTGACAAGACAAGTCTATGACAAAGCGTATCTAACAAGCTACCCAGTGAAACACTCCGGCGAGTAATGACATCGGCTAACAATAAAACCTCGGCAAGGGATAACATCGGCCAAAGACAGGACTTCGGCACACAGGATAACAAGGACATCGGCTAGGGAGGACGACAATGGACTAAGCTGTGCCACACCTTGGCCAGGGTGTGCCACATCTCGGCCTATGTCATACCATCCCGGAAACAAAGGTCACTAGTATGAAATACCTCGGCTAAGTGGCGACATCTCGGCTAGAATGCCGGGGTGAAGGTGAAGGTCAACCAAGTGGTTCCAACATGATTCGCAACACTAAGGTTCAAAGGTGAACTAGTCTCAAGGTGACCTCGGCTAAACATTCACACACCAAGAAATACAGTACCAATCAACACCTATGCCAGACAAGTCAAGAATGCAAGGCAAGTCAAGATTGAACATGCAAGCTTAACAAAGCAAAATCATATAAATGCATGAGTATGGCTAAGACAGTGTGAGGGTTATTACATCCTACCCCCCTTAAAGAAGTTTGGTCCCCAAACTTGAGTTACCTTGGTTCAAAAACAGTTCTGGATGTCGAATTTTCATTTCTTCTTTTGTTTCCCATGTGGCATCCTTGCCGTTTTGTTCCTTCCATTCTACCTTTACCATCCGTATTGTCTTATTTCTCAATTGCCTCACTTGTCTATCAATGATACGTACTGGTCTCTCTTCATAGCTCAATTCTTCATCAACCACGATCCCAAAATGATCAATCACATGCAAGGGATCCCGAATATACTTTCTCAACATCGAAATATGAAACACATTGTGCACTTGACTTAATTCTGGTGGTAAAGCAAGTCTGTAGGCAGTCGTGTTAATCTTTTCAAGAATTTCAAATGGCCCGATGTAACGAGGTGCTAACTTACCCTTCTTCCCAAATCTAAAAACTCCTTTAGTTGGTGAAATCTTCAGGAACACATGATCCCCAACTTCAAATTCCAATTCTCTTCTCCTTTGGTCGGCATAACTCTTCTGCCGACTTTGGGCAGTTCTGATCCTCTGTCGAATAAGCTTAATCTTCTCGGTTGTCACTTGAATCAGTTCGGGGCCGATCAAAACTTTGTCTCCTACTTCTGTCCAACATGTCGGCGATCTGCACTTCCTTCCATACAAAGCTTCGTATGGTGCCATGCCAATGCTAGCTTGATGACTGTTGTTGTAAGCGAACTCTACTAATGGTAAGTGTGCTTCCCAACTTCCCCTAAAATCTAGTACACAAAGCCTGAGCATATCTTCGAGTGTTTGAATTGTTCTTTCTGTTTGTCCATCCGTTTGGGGGTGAAAAGCTGTGCTAACCCTCAACTCGGTTCCCAAGGCTTTTTGCAAACTCTGCCAAAATCTACAGACAAACTTCGGATCTCGGTCTGAAACAATAGACATCGGCACCCCATGAAGTCTCACAATCTCATTCATATACAGTACAGCTAGTCGATCAGCATTGAATGTAGTCTGAACAGGCAAGAAGTGTGCTGACTTGGTTAACCTGTCAATTATGACCCAAATCGAATCCATCCCTTTCTGCGTCCTCGCCAAACCAATCACAAAATCCATGGAGATATGTTCCCATTTCCATTCAGGGATTGACAAAGGTTGAAGGAGTCCGGCTGGTCTCTGATGTTCTGCCTTCACTTGTTGACATTGCAAGCATCGGGATACAAACTCGGCTATTTCCCTCTTCATGTTCGGCCACCAAAAGGTCTGCTTGACGTCGTGATACATCTTAGTATTTCCTGGATGAATAGCCATTCTGGAGCCATGAGATTCTTGCAAAATCTTCCTCTTCAGCTCTGGGATGTCGGCCACGCACAATCTTCCTTCAAACTTAAGCGCTCCATCTTCAAAAGTGTAGCCTGACCTCGGCTTGGTGACAATTTCCTTGGCTACCTTCTTCAGGGATTCATCCTCCATTTGTCTAGCTTTTACCTCCCCAATGATAGTCGGTTCTGCTGAGGTTATGGTTAAACACGCCAAACTTCCCATTGACTTTCTGCTCAATGCATCGGCTACTGAGTTGGCCTTGCCTGGGTGGTATTGAATCTGCATGTCGTAGTCCTTCAACAATTCCAGCCACCTTCTCTGTCTCAAATTTAGATCCTTCTGAGTAAATAAGTACTTCAAACTCTTGTGATCCGTGAAAACCTGGCAAGGAGCTCCATACAAGTAATGACGCCAGATCTTCAGAGCAAACACCACGGCTGCTAGTTCTAAGTCATGGGTGGGATAATTCTTTTCATGAGATTTCAACTGACGAGATGCATATGCTATGACCTTACCCCCTTGCATTAACACACAACCCAAACCTTTATGTGAAGCATCGCTATAAATCTGAAATTCTTCATTACCTGATGGAAGTACAAGTACTGGTGCTGTAACCAACCTCGCCTTCAACTCCTGGAATGCTGACTCTCTATCTTCGGTCCATTCGTATGTCACTCCCTTCTGAGTTAACTGTGTCAATGGCACTGTAATCCTTGAGAAGTCCTTTACAAACTTTCTGTAATAACCTGCCAAACCCAGAAAACTACGAACCTCGGACACGTTGGTCGGCGTCGGCCAATTTACCACGGCTTCAATCTTACTGGGATCAACAGAGATACCCTCTTCACTGATCACATGCCCCAAAAATGAAATGCTGGAAAGCCAAAACTCACACTTACTCAACTTAGCATACAACTTCCTGTCCCTCAAAATCTGTAAGGCAAGTCTCAAATGGTTTTCATGTTCAGTTTTACTCTTGGAATAGATTAGTATGTCATCAATGAAGACGACTACAAACTCATCTAAATGTGGCTTGAAGACTCTGTTCATTAAGTCCATAAATGCAGCAGGGGCATTGGTTACTCCAAAAGGCATTACCAAAAACTCGTAATGGCCATATCTGGTTCGAAAGGCCGTCTTCTCAACATCTTCGGCTTTAACTTTAAGCTGATGGTAACCCGACCTAAGGTCGATCTTGGAAAAGACTCGTGCTCCTTGAAGTTGATCTAGCAAATCATCAATTCTAGGCAACGGGTACTTATTCTTAATGGTTACCTTGTTAAGTTCTCTATAGTCGATGCAAAGACGAAGTGTACCATCCTTTTTCTTAACAAATAAGACTGGGGCTCCCCATGGTGAAGTGCTCGGCCTAACAAAACCCTTATCCAATAATTCCTGTAACTGCACCTTCAGTTCCTTAAGTTCGGCTGGGGCCATTCTATAAGGCGTTTTGGAGATCGGCTGGGTTCCCGACATGATGTCCACAGTAAACTCTATCTCTCTATCGACTAAGTGGCCAGGCAATTCATTTGGAAAGACATCGGGAAATTCATTAACAACTGGGATATCATCTAGGTCAACATCTCCATTCTGATTACCCAATATACTACACAAGTAGCCACGGCACCCTTTCTGAATTAGTTTATAGGCTTTAATGGATGAAATCAAGTAAGGCGGGGACACTACACCTCTACCCTGGAAAATAACCTCGGCTTGGCTTGGGGGTTTCAAAGTAACACTCTTAGAAACACAATCAATAGATGCATGATTCATCGCTAACCAATCCATCCCTAATATAACGTCAAAGTAAGTCATGTCTAATGGCAACAGATCAACTAATAATTCTACACCCTTAATCTCAACAACACACCCCTTATAAATAGATGCAACAATCATAGTTCTCCCAGATGGAGCAGATACATATAACACATAATCAAGGGGTTCTTGTGGTCTATTCAACTTCTCGGCAAACCTAGCAGATACAAATGAATGCGTAGAGCCCGAATCAATCAATATGTATGCATCTTGAGAGCAAATTGGAAGTATACCTGACACTACTGCCTCAGTATTCTGAGTGTCTCCTGGCACTAGTGCAAAAACTCTGCCCTGTCTCATCTGTGTCCTCCCGACGTTGCTTCCCTGTGCAGAGCCCGAGGTGCTCCCACTTTTCTTACCATCGCCCATCCTTGACTTCGGACAGTCTTTCACACGATGACCCAATTCCCCACATTCAAAACAGGCACCTGACGCCCAACGGCAAACCCCGGAATGCGGCTTCCCACAATCTGCACACATCGGCTTCGTATTACTTTCCTGGTTCGAGTTACTGGAGCTGCCGACATTCGCTTTCCTCTTAGCATTAAACGGAGCTCGGCGGTTATCATAACTCTGCCTCTTTCTCTGATTCTCTCCTGCACTGTGATATCGGTTCAAATTGGCTTCTGCAAGAATAGCCTTGTCTAAGACTCCAGCATAAGTCGGCATGTTCAACATGTTGACTCTATCTTGTATCGGTGCACGCAAACCACTTTCAAACTTCCTTGCTTTCCTGTACTCATCACTGACCATGTGAGGCGCGTACCTCGCCAACTCGGTAAAAGTACGGTCGTACTCTGCTACTGTCTTGTTTCCTTGTGTCAAAGTCTGAAACTCCATGATCTTGCGATCTCGAACACTAACGGGGAAATGCTTGTCATAAAATAGTTCCAAAAATTTAGCCCAAGTTAAGTCAGGGTTCCCTTCTCGTGTCATCATCCACCATCTTCGAGCATCATCATCTAACGTAAATGCGGCCAATGCCACCTTCTGAGCATCCGTGCTAGGAAAGATCTCAAACAACTTCTCCATTCCTAACACCCACGCTTCGGCTTTCATTGGTTCTATGCCCCCTTGGAATCTCGGCGGGTTCATCTTCTTGAACTCCTTAATCAAGGTCATAGTCCCATCCCCATACAAGGCTGGCTGTGAGGGTACTTGGGGCACTGGAGGAGGTGGAGGTGGAACTGCATGTCGGCCATTAGTCTGTTCGGCCTGAGTAGATGTGGCACTAACAGTCTGTTGTCTTATCTGCCTCAACTCCCGAGTTAATCCTTCAACTAGCCTTTCTAGTCGACCCAATCTGTCTTCTGATTGATCTCGGCCAACTGATGGTCTTCCTCTCCTCATAATGCTATGAGTATGCAAAAATGTAACTTTAAAACAAAATGCGCAATAAAACATACATGCAAGCAACAAGCTGTTATGCCGAGATGATGCACACATTGTCAAGTAGCAGGCAACATGATGCAATCCTATCATCTTTCTAAGGGAAATCCTATGCTCTCTAGGATTCAAAGTGTGTGAATACCGTACTATAAGGAACTTGTGCTCTGATACCAATCTGTCACGACCCCAACCTGCCCCTAGTAGGTCGGCGCCGAGATGGCCAGTAACCCGAGGTTACCAAGGCCTCTTGCAAGAATCCACACACACATCAGAGTAAACATATGGGGCTTACAAATGCGGAAGCAATAAATCAAAACTAAGTAATCCATAAGAGCAGTGCATAAGTTTGAATGAAATGTCATACACCAGTACATAGCTTTAGTACAACAAATGAAGTACAAAAATACATCTTGACCAAGAGGCTTCTCAGCCATCGAATACAAAATAAAATAAAATAACCAAGAAGCATGATCTTCAAGATGTCGCAAAACACGAATCCAAAACACAACAGCAAAATACTTCGGCAAAACACCTCGGCTAGATACCTCGGCAAAACACAGTTAGGCGTTAACGCCGCCCTGCTCATCACCTACATATATATATATAGAGAGGGTGAGCTTGGATACTCAGTGAATGGCGTAAACAATAAAGGGTTTACATGAATGATATCCGAGGTCTTATAACAAAACAATACAAGGAGTACAACAAGTCCATTTATCAAATCTTTCAAGTTTCAAGGGATGCTTACTAGCGCCAATATAATACAAGAGATGACAATTCGGACGAACAAACCCACGCGGTAAAACCAGCAGTGGCAAGACAAGAGATCTGTAAACAAGAGTGTCGTTGCATTATAGTCCTCGACACTAAGGACTTGTGCTACAAATGCTTATAGTCCCCTAGCACGTACGGACTTCCAAACCTGTGCTACAAATGCTTATAGTCCCCTAGCACGTACGGACTGGTGCCACAAATGCTTAAAGTCCCCTGGCACATACGGACCATCAAGAGTGTGCTGCAAATGCTTAGAGTCCTCCAGCACGTAAGGACTTTCCGAGATTTGTCATTGAACAAAAATAATACTTAGCATACAAAATAGGGTTAATCATTCATGCTTACAAATACTTTTCAAAACAAGGCAAAACAAGACTTTTATCAAAACATTGCAACATAGCTTTATTAAGAATGCCACTCACATAGTTCTTCGGACGTCGGGGTCAAGACAAGTCCAAGTCCTACAATCACATGGCAAGTCTATTGAATACACTTTTAAACAAGGTTCTTATGCATGCAAATGATCTCGGCTAACGCCCAAAACTTAGTCAAGTCGTATCACACACTGTTTCTTACTTTGGAAATCATGCTGGGCACCTAACCAGGTCTTGGCCGAGGTCCCACACTCTCTCGCCGAGGTGTGGTCCCGAGGGCCACATTCAAGAACAAATGAGGTCGGGAAAAATCTGGGTTTCCCTCTGCTCAAGAACATCAAGAACATAAACATGAAGATTATGAAGGAATGAATGCAAGGATCATAACTTACGTTTACAAAATCTGAGATTTCATGCCATGAGTTTAGAAACATGGACCTGGGTACCCATACAAGAAGATCTTGATGAAACAAACACAAAAACATGGATTTCAATGCAAGCTTTCGGATCAAATCAAGGCTTTTCCTCAAGAACACATGAATGTCTTATTTTCTTTCTAAAACCAACTTTAAATCCATGCATGGCATACAAACCGAACTCAATCATGCAATGTAACCAGATGATCAATGAGAATAACAAGAGCAAATCAAGATTCTAACCTCAAATCAAGAATCTAACGGTTGGAACTCTAAGAATCAAGCTTGCTAATCCACTTCTCACTCTAGAACTCCCCCCTTCTTCTCCTAGAGCTTCTCTCTCTAAAACAAGGGCTTTGAGACAAAATGATTTGGTTCTAAGTCTGTCGGCTGACTTAACCTTCAGCTCGGACACGTGGCAATGGTTGGTTGGCTCTGCTCAAAAAGGTGACTGACTGACAAGACAAGTCTATGACAAAGCGTATCTAACAAGCTACCCAGTGAAACACTTCGGCGAGTAATGACATCGGCTAACAATAAAACCTCGGCAAGGGATAACATCGGCCAAAGACAGGACTTCGGCACACAGGATAACAAGGACATCGGCTAGGGAGGACGACAATGGACTAAGCTGTGCCACACCTTGGCCAGGGTGTGCCACATCTCGGCCTATGTCATACCATCCCGGAAACAAAGGTCACTAGTATGAAATACCTCGGCTAAGTGGCGACATCTCGGCTAGAATGCCGGGGTGAAGGTGAAGGTCAACCAAGTGGTTCCAACATGATTCGCAACACTAAGGTTCAAAGGTGAACTAGTCTCAAGGTGACCTCGGCTAAACATTCACACACCAAGAAATACAGTACCAATCAACACCTATGCCAGACAAGTCAAGAATGCAAGGCAAGTCAAGATTGAACATGCAAGCTTAACAAAGCAAAATCATATAAATGCATGAGTATGGCTAAGACAGTGTGAGGGTTATTACACTTCAGAATCTGAAAAAAAAATAAGGGTAAGCTAGATAACCCAGTAAATAACCAACCATCACTGCTAGCTGGATCAAGTATACAAAAATAAATAAATAAATCGATGACCAATAAATAGAATTTTTCTACAGTTCAATAAATGAACAATTAATTGTAAGATAGTTTCATAGCTAAAAATAAACAATGTACAATACGTTTTAAATGAAAAGCCAATGTGATAATTCAAAGTAATTCGTTGTTCAAATCGATGGTTCGATATTCAGATAGTTCAATTATTCGATTCACAAAACCCAAGTCTTAATGACTACGGTCACTTAGCCCGTGACAAGGCCCAGAACCATACATAGGCCGGTGGTAAAGCCCCAAAAGAAACTAGTTTCTGTGCCAATAAATAACCCCCATTGGCTAGGGTCCAAATCATAGTCAGACTAGAGTGATGTTCAAAATTCAAACAATACACAACTTTCAAATAAAATATTCGATATTTTCGGAATAAACATTTGGTACAATTTTCAGAATAGTTTTACAAAATATTCAGATAACTTTCATAATAATATTCGATGTTGTTTTATACTTGACCCATGTTTTATTTTAAGAGAACACGAAGGCTATAAATATATATTTATGATTTTAAACGATTCGATAGGAATAAAAATGAACCAACAGTGATAGAGGGTTACTTACCTCAAACAGCTAAAATAACACTCCAACACCAACTCCAAACACCCAGCTTCACCACTTCAATCTCACAAACCTAATAAATAAAACCTCAAATAAATTAATATTTTTTTACATGTTACATATACCCACAAAAGCCCCACTATATTAGATTAATGTATTGCTTTAATATCCAAGAGATCAAACCATTCAACCCAACTTTATAGCCAAACACACCCTTACCCATGATACAAACTCCATTGTTTCTATTACCCACCCAAAGTTACACTTACACATTGCACCCAATTCTCAAAACCTAAGTAGGCACCTATAGATCTTCCAAATCCCCTTAATGCATTGATTGTTAAATTCCTCAACATAAACTTAATAATTAACAGTAAAGATAGATTTTACCTTAACCAATGGGTGTCCCAAAATCACCAACGTGCTGCCTCCAATCCCTATTGTAGCCTCACTTGAACCTCTCTTCTCTTTTTCTTTTCTTTTTTCTATTACCTTCTCAAACCCTAGCCGCCTATGGAGCAATTCCTAGCCTCTGTTTTGTTTGTTTCCCAAGACTTAAAGCCACAATATATAGGTGGGCTTATTAACCTAATTTCTCAAAGTTACAAAATTACCCATCTAAGTAATAGAAAATATAATGCCATCTCATAACTAATTCTTTGATATTAATAAATGACCCATATAAATTAATTTAATTACTAATCTATCCAACAAAATAATCCTACACACAACTTGGGTTTTACAGGAAGGCAAAAACTTCTGTACCAAACCAAAGGAGATGGGTCTTCTCTTATACACAATAGGGGAGAGAAGAGGAATCTTCAGCCATCAAGGCTGGCCACTAATGGAGGCCATTACTCCTGCAAAACTGCTGAAGTAATGCACAAAACTGATGGGAATTCAAAGTGTGAGTTACACACAATATACACATATGTGTATATATATTTCTGCAACAGGCTTAGGCCTGCAATAAACCTGGCCCAAAAAGAATAAGTTGATGGACCACCAATTCGACCCAGCCCAAACCTAACCCATTCTTAAGCCTCAAGCCCAAGATTTAAGATCCACGGCCCACGGACCCGGACCTGGCCCAGCCCGGGCAGGTAGGCAGTACACGCGTATAGCAATTTTGCCATAACCAACTTGGACCATAGTCTTGGCCCAAGCCCATCCTTGAAACATCCATGCCTCCCTTCCTTTGGAAAATTTGGATGCCCCAAAGGGCTCATGCCCTTCTCATAATCTTGAGGTTTAAATACCTATCAAAGTTTTCCTCCACAATTAATGTGGGATTGGTAGTTATACACAATTCCCAATACCTCATTTATGAGGCCAACTTTAAGAAACAATTTCTCATTCAATGTTTAATGGTTTTTGGTCATTCTTTTTGTGGTGTAAAGACCTTGTTACAAAGAATCTAAACTCATTTAATCCTACCTCAACCAATGGTTGGGACCTACTTTAATTTCACATTAAAGTTTACCAAAACCCATTTTTTCCAATAATCCCCCACATGGATAAAAATTGACTGAATAAGAAAAACGGACAACGTTTACAACAAAGACGCGGAAGAGAGCACACAGACTAACCCTATATCAGAAAAAGTAGCTGTTGTCCTTGAACCTTTCATAGTGATAGCCTATAGGATTTACTGGCTGACCAGTGAACGTGATGTGAAGCCCCTGAAATATGTATTCAGTTTTAAGACCCTAATGTTGAATTATTTTCTTAAAGCCCTCGATTACTTGAATTAATTCGAATATTGTCGGTTAGCATTTTTATTTTATTTTTATTTATTTATTTTTATTTATTTTTCAAAACAGGAATTTTCCTAGCCGGATCAGGTTCCCTAACCTAATTTAATTTAATTCTACCTAAGTAGGGTCCCAATACAAGAATTTAACACCAAGCCCTCACTCTTTAATTAAATTCAAAATTTACCTCAAAACTAGTATCTGTACCTTGTACCATAAGAACCATCATCAAGATATATATATATGTATACACCTTGAGGAGTGTGCCTAGGACAAAAAAATAATTAAAAAATTGGCCCTTCACCCTTCCCTATGGCTAGCCTTCCTAGGAGAAAGTGAGAAACCAATTTCCAAGAACCACCATCATGAAATTCTAGGAAAACACCCACCTAGTGACCTAGACCTAGGTTGCTAATTTCAAAAACTAGTTTCATTACAACTAAGTGTTTCCTAAACCAATGAGCAAGCCTCCCAAATCCCTTCTATTTCTTTAGAATTCAAACAAATCCTAACATTTCCATCAATTTCCAACTAAGGGGCTTTTAGGACTTTTTGCCTCAAAAGTTTGTCTATAAATACTAACACACCCCCCTAGCTTGCAAACACACATAACACACTCACCCACACACACATTTCGGTTAGAGAGAGGGAGGAGAGCAAGAGAGAGAGAAGTCTAGAGAAGAAGAGGGAGGAAGAAGAAAGCCTTCTTGTGCAAAGTAGCAAGTAAGTCACAAACACAACCTTCTCTTTCATTTTCCTTTTTCCACTACATGTTTCTAAACAATGCCTTTCAGATCTGTTATTTATGAATTCTTGTGTTAAAAATACTAAGAGTTGAGTATTAGTTTTATCTCCCTTATATTTTCCCCATCTTGGCTCAAAACCATCTTTTTTTATACCAATCTCTCAACTTTTCAAGGGCAACGCTTTCAAGCAAATTTTCTGAGTTAAAAATATGTTAGTTAGCATGTTTTCTTCACAAAAGAAACAAAAACTTTCCCTTGGTGGAACCCTTTTCTCATAAATCTTCTTGTTTTGGACATTCCACCTTAGAATCTGTTTTTGCAGCCCACTTTCAAAAATTATAGAAAAATGTACAAAATTATTCTGGCCCTCTATTTTATGTCAAAATCTTCCTTAAGGAGTTAGATTTCAACTAAAATTGGTTTTATTGAAAAACATTAAGCGGTTTGCAAGAAAATCAAATTTTCGTAACGATCGACGGGTCTGGACAGAATCTGGACAGCGCTGAAATGTTTTCTAAATAACTTAAAATCTGGAAAAGCAAATCCATTTCCGAAAAATGTTCTAGAAACTAGATCAAATTCTCTACGAACCATAGGAAGACCGAGTCCGGGGAAGGATCTAAAATAGCCTTTCATTTTTAATCTTTATGTGATGTTAAATCTGGAAATCTGGTTATGTTTGGATGTTTATTGCCCTTGTATTCATGAAAATGTTTAATAGCTTATGATCACATCTTGGCATGATATTGTATGTGTTATGTTATGTTATGTTATTTATCCATCTCATCTTAAGGATGCATGCTTATGTGGATATTATAATCTTGTAAATTGGACTAACCTTGATTTAAAACACTTAATTCAATGGGAAACCTAATTGGGTGGGTATTGGGTTTCGAACACTTGAATAATGAAAAGATGAGAATAAGTGATATATGGATTATTGGGATGCGTTCCCTATTTGAAGTTAAAGTCTTGCGCAAGTGGTTTTCGGAACCCTTGAACGGAGCGGTTGTATTCGGACCCTAGGTGGTTTGGTGTAAGGAGGGATTCGGGCAAGGCCCTATTTTACCGTCTCTTTTGAGGCCCTGCGGTTGGCGCTACGCGGTACATAACCGTTGGTAGGCATCCGAGGTTAGTTCTGCAACAAAGCAGCAAAAGAGGGGGCATGCCGAATAATCCGCGTCCGATTCTTGTGGTTGGGAGGACGAAATCTCTTTGGGGGATTTCTAGTTTGCTAACATCTAACTTCACCTTTTATTTATTTATTTGAGTATCATGCTTTACTACTTGATGTTATAATTGTGATTGCGTATTGGACTGGAAAAAAGGGATGGGGTGTGTGTGTGTTTACTGGGCATTCAAAGCTCATGGTGTATCATGCCAGGTGACGAAGAGGAACTTATAGCTGGAGGCGACGAACCAGAAACCTTCGAAGACTTTTGGCTATCTTAGGAAAAACTAGAAATTTCCTTTTATTATTTTGTAAGACTCATGTGAAGTTTTAAACTTTCTTTTGGGGATGTAATGTAATGGAGCAAGCTTTTGAAATTAATGATATTCGTGGTTGTTATGAACTTTCATTCTATATTTATCCATATACTCCTTATCGTTGCTTACGAGACCTTGTGTCAATACCTTTTAAGATCTGTCAAAAAGGTAGTGCGCTGCCTAAGAAAGTCGGACTTAGAAGGGAGGCTAATTTGACTCCTCTGGCGATCTGTGATCTTACTTGGTCATTGACCATAGGACTCATTAGTGACTCTCCCTTGACTGCAATCAATAGTGTAGATTCGGGGCGTCACATGTGATGTCTTGAACTATTCTGCCGTTTGTGTAAACCGAGACAATAGACCTCACACAGGAGTTAGTCCAACCATTGTTCTTGTTCTCACTTGTATGTCCGGTATGGCCTAGGAACACTAGCATGGTTCAGTGAGTGGTTTTAAAGAATTTGACCTTACCAATTCTTAAAGAAGCGGCCCCACTTCGCACTCACATAGGTGGCCTATATAAGGTATCTCATTATACCACGGTTGACTATCATATCACTTAGGTCATTAAAAGCATTAGCTTAACCTTCTACCCCAATAAGGTATCATTGTACAAAGGAATGGGCAAGAGGATTTACCTCTTCTGCGACTCACCCGTTACACGAAATTAGGTTGTCCGTTTGAATCTAGATCTTGGGATCTACAGTTAACTAGGTTAGGTTTTCTATTCTGGTAACTTTACTAAAGGCCTTAACCCCATTCCTCTTGACGACGTTTCTACTAACTTTCGAGTTAACCCTTTGGTTAGCGAATCCGCAATGTTGTCCTTAGACTTTACATAGTTTAGAGAGACAATTCCATTAGAGAGTAGTTGTTGTATGGAATTATGTCTACGACAGATATGTCTGGACTTTCCATTATATATATGACTCTGTGCCCGTCCAATCGCCGATTGGTTATCGCAATGAATACAAATAGCAGGCACAGGTTTCGGCCAATGTGGAATATCCTCAACGAATTGGCGAAGCCATTCAACTTCTTCAGTTGATTTATCTAACGCAATAAACTTAGATTCCATCATTGATCTCGATATACATGTTTGCTTGGAAGATTTCCAAGACATGGCTGCCCCTCCGAGGGTAAACACATAACCACTAGTGGATTTGGAGTCTTTTATATCAGATATCCAGTTAGTGTCATTATACCCTTCTAGTACCGCTGGGTATCTAGTATAATGCGGCCCATAATCCCGAGTGTTGCGTAAATAACCTAACACCCGCATAATGCCTCTCCAATGAGTGGCATTTGGATTACTCGTGTATCTACTAAGCCTACTAATAGAGTAGGCTATATCTGGCCTTGTACAACTCATCAGATACATCAAACTTCCAATGACCCGAGAATATTCTAGCTGAGAGACACTCTCACCATTATTCTTGATCAAATGTAGACTTACGTCTACCAGTGTCCTAGACACACTTGTATCTAATTTACCAAATTTCTCAAGTATCTTCTCAACATAGTGAGACTGAGAAAGTACAATACCACTAGATGTTCTGGTAATCTTAATACCTAGAATGACATTTGCAATGCCCATATCTTTCATGTCAAACTTTGAGTTTTACAATCTCTTGGTAGTTCGAACCATTTCATCATTACTACCAACAACGAGTATGTCGTCTATACGTGTCAGTTTCTTCAACATATATGCACTTGTCACACTCATTGATTCTAAACCCATTTGACAACATAGCGTTGTCAAACTTTTCATGCCATTGCTTAGGCCGCTTGTTTCAAACTATATAATGACTTGACAAGCTTATAGACTTTTTTATTTTTCCCTGGAGCTGAAAACCCCTCGGGTTGTTCCATGTAGATTTCTTCATTTAAATCTCTATTTAAGAAAGTTGTCTTTACATCCATCTGATGTATCTCTAGACCACATAAAGCGGCTATCGCAATCACCATACGAATGGATGTAATCCTTGTCACAGGTGAATACATATCAAAGTAATCCAAGCCTTCTCGATACTTGTATCCTTTGATGACTAGTCTGGCTTTATATTTATCAATTGACCCATCAACCTTCATATTTCTTCTAAAGATCCACTTATTCCCCAAGGCTTTACTGCCTGGGGGTAAATCAACCAACTCCCAAGTATGGTTCTGTAAGATGGAGTCAATTTCACTTTTAATAGCTTCTTTCCATAACGGACTTTCTGGTGAAGTCACAGCTTCATAGAAAGTCTGAGGTTCTCCCTCTAACATATAAGTCAAGAAGTCCGGCTCAAAGGACTTGGCAGTCCTAGCCCTCTTACTCCTTCTTGGTTCATCTACTTCTTCATCTTGATCATCTACTTGATCATTATCTTTAAGTTCCTTCTCAGAACTTTGATCCTCTCCTTGGGTTCGGTAAGGAAATGTGTCTTCAAAGAAAGACGTATTTTTTGACTCCATTATAGTATTCTTGTGGATATTTGAAATATCCAACTTGTGCACAAGAAATCTATATGCACGCACTACTATTTCGTGCATAACCAATGAATATACAATTCACGGTTTTCGAACATATCCTAACCCGCTTAGGTGTAAGTACCGCCACTTTTGCAAGATAGCCCCACATTCGTAGGAAATTACAAGAAAGCTTCCGGCCTTTCCATAACTCATATGGAGTCTTGTCTACTTTATTTCGAGGGATTCTATTTAGAATGTAATTCACGGAGAGAATTGTCCCCCCCCCCCCAACAAGTTCTATGGCAATCCAGAACTTAACAACATTGCATTCATCATCTCCTTTAGCGTCCTATTCTTTCGTTCAACAATCCCATTTGACTGAGGAGAATAAGGCGCCGTGGGCACAAATCTCAATAAATGGTGATTCATACTCACCACTACGATCAATTCTTAAAGTCTTAATCTTGCAGCCTAATTGATTCTCAACTTCATTCTTATAAAGAACAAATTTGTCAATAGCCTCATCTTCGCTTTTGAGCAAATAGACATAACAATACTTAGTGCAATTATCAACAAAAGTGATGAAGTACTTGTTGCCACCATGTGATTGTATAAACTTTAAGTCACACACATCACTATGCACAAAGTCCAATGGCTCTGAACTTATTTCAATAAAATCAAACGAAGATCTTGTCAACTTCTCTTCAACACAAGTCTCACACTTGTGTTTTGGATTCATCTTAAAAGATGGTATGTGATCTAACTTGATTAATCTACGTAAAGATTCAAAATTCACATGTCCTAGTCTATCATGCCACAAATTGGAAGACTCAAGCATGTAAGCAGAAGAAGATGCATCTTTATTCATCTTTGGGATAATAGTCATTACATTGAGTTTAAACATACTCCCCAACATATAACCCCTACCCACATACACTCCGTTCTTGGTCAAAACGACCTTGTCGGACTCAAAGACCATGCGAAAACCATGTTTGCTGAGAAGAGACCTCGAGACAAGATTCTTACAAATGTCTGAAATATACAGGACTTCGTTCAAGGTCAGCTTCTTTCCTGAAGTCGACTTCAGGACCACCTTGCCTTTTCCCTCAACAATCGAGGTAGCAGAGTTTCCCATAAACAACTTCTCACCATTTGTAACTGGCTCAAAAGTTGTAAACAGCTTCTTCTCAGAGCAGATATGGCATGTAGCCCCAATATCAATCCACCGTTCTCTTGGGTTTGAACCCACCAGATTCACTTCAGAGATAACGGCAGACAAGTGCATGTCATCCTCCTCATGGGAGTGCTCTTGTATATCTGCCATGTGAGCACGAGGTTTGGTCTTGTATGGTTTCTTCTTCTTGCGGCAATCACTAGCCTGATGCCCCTCGCTACCACAGTTGTAGCACTTCCCTAAGAACCGATAACCAGGTTCTTGCAACTTGTATGCTGACTTCTTTGCAACAGCACCCCTTGGCCCCAACTTTGAGCCCTTATTCACAGAAGGCTTCTTCCTCACCCCAGAAGATTTGCCATGCTCAATGACATTGGCCTTCACAAAGGAGGTACTCCCTTCTTTCTTTCTATTATCCTCCTTAATTTGGAGTCGGACAATCAGTTCTTCAACGGACATTTCCTTGCGCTTATACTTCAAGTAGTTCTTGAAGTCCTTCCAACCATTGGGAAGTTTCTCAATGATCACAGCAACTTGGAATGACTCGTTCAACGGCATCCCCTCATCATGAATCTCATACAAGATCACTTGGAACTCTTGGACTTGGCTTATCACAGTTTTTGAATCAATCATTTTAAAGTCCAGGAACCAGCCAACGACAAATTTCTTTGCCTCGACATTCTCAGTCCTATATTTCTTGTCCAAAAATTCTCATAACTCCTTTGCTAAGCTCTTGGCATAAAACACACTGTATAGTAAGTCTACCAAGCTGTTGAACACATAGTTCCGTCAAAGATAGTCTGCCTGCTTCCATGTGTCAAGCACCATGACTTTCTGCTTGTCTGGCTCATTCTCTGCCATGGCTGGAGGATCCTCGCTCAAAACCTTTGCAAGGTTCAGTGTGGTCAAGTAGAACAGCATCTTTTGCTGCCATCTCTTGAAATTCACCTTGGCAAATTTCTCTGGGCGCTCATAATGACTAAGCAGACCTCTCGGAACAACCGGAGTAATGCCAGGGTTGACCACAGAGGTCACAGCTATAGGGGTTGGCAACTTAGTTGTCCCGGGGTTCAGATCCCCACCAACGTTAGCAGTAGCAGCAGCATTAGTGATAGTTGCCATTTCTGAAAATTACACCATAATATCACTTTTTGTGTTTTTAGAAATTAAACTTAACAGTAGAAAATCTCATAGTTGAAAAGTTAATTCAAAATTAGTCTCACCACTAAACCTAGAATTGAACATGGTCAAAAATGTTCCCAGGAAGACTAGAGAGGTCACATCGGTCCCACTTAAAACCCAGTTAACCTTTTAACAAAACTTTCAAGAGCATGTTGACTCCTAGTCTGTGAGAAACAATTTTTAGAATTAAGTTTTCCAAGGGATGACCTAGGTTAACACAAACCAAGGTTCAACACTTATATGCAATTTAAGAATTGCTACAACAAAATAAGCAAATAAAACTTGCTTTTACAACTTGGTAAACAAACCAAATAAATCTCAAGCAAAAAATGCTTAAATTATAGTCCATATATTTCATTTGTGTAACCCAAATCTATTCATTTGGTTTTGATTTTTGTTGTTCCATTTCCTTTCACATTGGTATGCCTACAAAGAAAGTTAGTGGCAAACCACAAAATAATATAAAGCAACTAATTAAAAAAAAAAAACTCGTACTTAACCCTCCTAGCACTATCATGAATAGCACAAGTAATTAAAATTAAAAAAAATTCAATATAAGTTACACAAATAAAACTTCAAAACTAAATGTACAATTTTAAAACTAAAATTTGTAACTCCAAAATTAAATTCAAACTTTAAATTAAAATTGTTGTAACTCCAAGCTTAAATTCAAACTTTAAATTAAAATTTAATAGTCATGATTTATGAATTCACAATAAACATTTAAACTTATAACTCCCAAATAAATTATTTGTTTATTTGAATAACCTAAACAGTAGATTATAACTCAATTAGTGAATTATTAAATAAATGGACATGCAACAGTAGCATACAAAAGCAGTGACATGTAAACCAATTGAATCTGAAACATGCAGTTTGCATATACATAGAAAATTGGTTTTGGCAATATAGCAACAGTAGAATGCATTTATCCAAATTTATATATTTTATTATAATTAAGGATTGACACAAGCAACAACATATGTACACAAATATCTTGATCATGCATTCAACACCAACTAACCGTTTTCCAATCCTTATTTTATTAATTTACTAAACATAACAGGGGCCTCATTTCCCACAGAACACAGTGGCCTATTTTAGAAAATGAACAAAGTAATATCAACAATTAATTCAATTTCTTATCCAACTATAGAAGCAAATTTTATTATAGAAGTAGAAGCATGTAAATTTTAGGAGAACAGAATAAATTTATCTTATATGAATCTATTTTTCTAATGATAAACATTAATCTGTTTTAAGTTTGTTGTTAAAAATGTACAATAAACAAAATAAATAGATTCATGACTTGTTAAATTAAATAATAGAACAGTGAATAAATCCATATTACAATATACAGCATAATACAGAAATACATATCATATAATATACTGTAAGATGAAGAATCAAACCAAATTCTGTGTGATATCATAGTGACCTTAAAACAGATTAGCCGCCTCACCGTGAGTGCTGGAGGAACATCGACTTCTGTCTCCCAGAATAAGATGGCTTAAATTGGCTAACGTAGAAGCACCTTCTGTTAGCTTGGCGAACCGACAATGGCAACACTCTCTCTCACACAAGAAGGATTATTATACTAGTAAACAAACTGACCATATGATTGGAAGGCAAAAACTTATGTATTATACACAATGGGGGAGAGATGAGGAGTCTCCAGCCATCAAGGCTGGCCACTAATGAAGGCCATTACTCCTACAAAACTGCTGGAGTAATGCACAAAACTGATGGGAATTCAAAGTTTGAGTTACACACAATATACACATATGTGTATATATATTTCTGCAACAGACTTGGCCCAAAAAGAATAAGTTGGTGGACCACCAATCCGGCCCAACCCAAGCCCAAGTGCCAAGATCCACGATCCATGGCCCACGGACTCAAACCCGGCCCAGTTCGGGCGGGCGGGCAGCACGCCTGTGTGGCAATTTTGCCATAACCAACTTGGACCATAGTCTTGGGCCAAGCCCATCCTTGAAACATCCATGCCTCCTTTCCTTCGAAAAATTTGGATGCCCCAAAGGGCTCATACCTTTCTCATAATCTTGAGGCGTAAATACCCATCAAAGTTTTTCTCCATAATCAATGTGGGATTGGTAGTTATACACAATTCCTAATACCTCATTTATAAGGTCAACTTTATGAAACAATTTCTCATTCAATTCTTAATGGTTTTTGGTCATTCTTTTTGTGGTGTAAAGACCTTGTTATAAAGAATCTAAACCCATTTAAATGGTTAGGACCTACTTTAGTTTCACATTAAAGTTTACCAAAACCCATTTTTTCCAACACTAACACGTCACCTGAAAGTGGTTAACAACTACAAGCATATGGCATAGTGAAAAATATTATACTAAGAGCACAAGGATATAAAAGTCACATGGATAATTATTTGGGCTAAATAGAGATTTGTTTGGTAACAGAAATACAAAAATCATTTTAAATAACAGAAGCATAATGCGGAAATCATATAAGCAAATAATCATAATCACGGTATAGTATAGAACATAACAGAACAGATGTATGGACTCAACATGTGACTCATACGAATTCTAGAGGTGGCTCCCACAATAGTGTAGCACTTAGCTTCACACAGCACTTTGCTCCACACCAAAAATCAGAGGGTCACTTAAAGTGACAACAGAACAGAACAGAGGGTCAGATAAAGTGACAATACAGAGAGTCAATAGTTATTTAAGTCTCCCAAGGCATGGGTCCTCTGTGGTGATACTTACAAAATAATTGTGCATAACACATTTAATAAATAGTTTTATCCATAGATTTCCCTTTGTAAGCAAATAGGGTTCATTTAACAAATAATATATTTTACGAACTAATATAATTTGCAAAACATAATTTACATAAAATAGTTTATGGTAGCTCAAAATATAATAAAACTTGCCTCAAACTTGATCATTTACTCTCACTTCTGACTTCGGCTCACTCTCTCATATACCTCTTATTTGTTATTCTTGTAATTTCATTAACATGCAACTCACCTATTTATAAGTGAGAAAACCCTTACTATGCTGCACACCACGTGGTACCACATGGCACCACACTTTCCATGAGGTTTCTTGAAAACTATGTACAAGTTCCATATATTCTACTGTGGCCCAGAAAATGTTATAATGACATTTTTTTTTCCAAATATTAAGTACATATATTTTGAGTGTCACAATCTTCCCTCCTTTTAAAATTTCGTCATCGAAATTAATTTATAGAATTGTCTTTTTTGTTTTCGCTGCGCACTCTAATAGAATCATTTCCCACTAATGATTACACAAAATAGAATGTACACAGTAACCACAGAAATGTCCCCTCAGCTTTTCTTTGCTTTTGAAAAAATAGTGATTGAAGGAGGACAAAACATATCCTCTCAGCTTTTCTTTGCCTCCAACAGAGTAGTGATTGAAGAAGGACAACATGACAATTTTTACCCAAGGGTGAATCCCTACAAAATATTCTCTACCCTACTTCTTAATTGTGCATGTGTCCTATGCTCCAATGTGCTTTGTTTTTTTTTAAAAATAAATTCTTTTAAAGAAAACAATTGCTCTGATACCACTTTGTCATAACCCAAACCCGGTACCCAAAGGCTCAACGTTGCAATAAGACAATAACTGAAGTCATAACAAATTAATAGTACAACGGAGTAAAATAAAAGGGTACCCAAATCAAGTCACCTGAAAGTGATTAACAACTATAAGCACATGGCAGAGTGAAAAAGATTATACTAAGAGCATAAGGGTATAAAAGTCACCATGAATAATTATTTGGGCTATACAAAGATTTGTTTGATATTAAAATGTAGAGTGTATAATACAAAAATCAATTTGAATAACAGACATATAATATAGAAATCATATAAACAAAATAATCACAACCACAGTATAGTATAGAACATAACAGAATAGATGTATGGACTCTAGAAATGGCTTATACAAATTCTACAGGTGGCTTCCACAATAGTGTAACACTTAACTCCGCACAACACTTTGCTCCACACCAGAAATCAGAGGGTTAGTGGATCCATGACAACAGAGGGTCACTTAAAGTGACAACAGAATAGAACAGAGGGTCAGATAAAGTGGCAATACAGGGAGTCAATAGTTATTTAAGTCTCTCAAGACATGGGACCTCCGTGGTGATACTTACAAAATAATTGTGCATAACACATTTAATAAATAGTTTTATCCATGTGTTTCCCTTTGTAAGAAAATAGGGTTCATTTGACAAATAATATATTTTAAAAACTAATATAATTTGCAAAACATAATTTACATAAAATAGTTTATGGTAGCTCAAAATATAATAAAACTCGCCTCAAACTTGATCATTTACTCTCACTTCTGACTTCGCCCGACCCTCTCATATACCTCTTGTTTGTTATTCTTGTGATTTCATTACCATGCAACTCACCTATTTATAGGTGAGAAAACCCTTACTAGCACACCATGATGGCACTACGCTTTCCATGAGGTTTCTTGAAATCTATGCACAAGTTCCCTATATTCTACTATGGCCTAGAAAATCTTATAATTATATATTTTTTTTCAAAGATTAAGTACATATATTTTGGGGTGTCACAATATGATCCCAAAATAGAACAAGAGCAATGAAAGAAAGAAATGAAATAGAGAAATAAAGAGAACTGAAAAATAAAAGAAAAAAATCTTAAATAGAGATGGAGAAGAGGTAGAAAAAATAAAAATAGAGATTGGGTTGAATAGATAACTGAAACAACAAAATAATAAAGACAAGACTAATGAGAAAAGAATAAAGAAAACCAAAACAAAGAAGAAGCGTAAGAAGCAAAGAGAAACATATCTAGAGGTGAAGAGTGAATATTGAAATTTGGTGTAGTTAAGGTAAAAATGGGATTAAAACAAAATTGAGGTTAACAAATGTGATAATTCCACGAATTGCAAAAAAGCTTTCTTCATTAGTACTATTAAACAGAGATATAAAGATAATTTAAATTGTGTCAAATTTTTTTTAAAAAAATCAGGTTTAATATGAAGAAATTAAAAATTCTAAGTTTAGTTTATTATAAAGATCAAACTCTAAGATTATCTATGTATTTTTTTTCAAACATTAAACTCAAAGTCAAAATTTAATAAATAAATTTTAATAACTGAATAATTCAAATGACAAACTATAAAAACTATTCATATAATTTGTCCTAATTTGAAGTGTTTTTTCTTTTAGAAATAAAAAACCTATTTCTAAACCTCTAAAAGATTAGAGAGTTGGAGAAGAAAATATTAGTTAGTGTAGTTCGACTTTTTCGCGCCCCCTTTCAGAAGCTTGAAAGAAGTCTTACAGTTCGGACTCCCGTGGTTTTGAATCTAATCTCACAAGTGCAATGTCAAATTAATAAACACCAAAGAGTCCAAATCTGGCAAATCGTTTTGGAAAATTGATTTTGAATAAAAAAAAATACCAAAATTGGACTGCTTTGCTAGATACAAAGTTACCACTTAAATATTTTTGAAAAAATCTAAGAAACCCATGACTCGTGCCAAAGGCCACGTATCCGTCATCACCAAAGTTATCTCGACTTGGGAACTTGGATACAAGAGGGGAAGGTCATGAATATATTTGAGCACCCTCGCTCGCCCGATCAAAGATCAACTTCTACTAATCATGATATGAATTTTATCAACATTATATGCTCTTATTCTGGTTTATTAGGCTAGCATTACTATATGATGCGCGCACAAGCAAGTATAGATTAGTTTGTCTGAATGGGAACAATTCAATTTCATGTTTGTTTTTCAAAAAGGGTTTGATTTTGCCACTTAACAAAGTGGGCTTAAAGCTTTTGAATTTGCCACTTGACAAAGTGAGCTTAAATGTACATTTATTGAATCATTCCAATTCAAGCAACAAGCCTTCATCCACAGACACTCAAACAGTTTATAGCAATTAAGCACTTAGTCCTCATGGCAAGCATGCTAGTCATGGCAATCACTCACACTCATCCAAGTATGCTAAAGCACTAAGAACTCACCTAGTACTCCAAGCTAAGATAAAACAAAAGAGTTAGAAAAATGCATGATTCCTAACTATGCCAAATGTCTAATGCAACGCATACAATATGCAACTAATAGGCTCGGCTACTAATATGGCATATGACTTAATTTTGATAACATGCAGTTAAACACGTATTCAAAGAAGTATTGAAATGACAATGTAATTAGAATGATGCGTTGAGCCTTGGTGCATGCAATACAAGATGAATGGATGCAGGCATAAGGTATACTAATTGAAACGTGATATCCCTAATCCAACCATCAAAAGTGGATAAATAAAAGGGAGAAAGACGTGGGGTTGAAAGACATACACATTATTACATTACGCTCTCACGAAGAAGAGTCCGAATGAATAAGCTAGCTAACTAAGGTAAGCTAAGCTAATTAAGCTAATCATTACAAACCAAATGAATAATTAGCTACCCTAAGCTAATTAATTAAGTACAACAATTAAATAATTTAACTAGGCTAAGCTAATTAAATACTTACAACACAAACTAATTTAATTAATCAATCTAAACTAATTAAATAAGTACAAAACAAACTAATTAGCTACAACTAATTAATTACAACAAAGTCACTAATTAAACTAGTTAACTAAATAACAAATGACTAATTTAAACTAATTAACTAGTCCGAGAAGCGAGGGAGGCCCATGCATGCTCGGTTCTGCCCGAAGAACGTCCACTGTCTGCCTCTGAAAGCCTCTGTTGCATAACCTTTGCATTGGTTTTCCACCTCTGGACCAACTCTATTATGTCTCAGAAGGGCACTACTGAATTTTCACTGGTGGCCAACAAGGGGCCAGTCGGCCACTGTTGATGGTCAGTCGGCCACTGTTGATGGTCAGTCGGCCACTGATGATGACCTATAGGCCACTATTGGCTTGTTCCTCCTTGCTGCAATAAAGGACAAACAAAGCAAAGAGAGAGTATTCTCATAGGTTGCTTGTACTGTGTATCTCTCCTTATCATCAAAACATCTCAAAGAAGTGATATTCTTAGCTTTTAAACCATCAATCAAGCAATTTCATTGCATGATGGCCAAAGAACCAATATGTACAAGTTCAATAAATGCACAAACAAGACTCAAAACCTTCACCCTATCATGCATTATCAAGGGCAATGGTGACCTTGAAAACTTGGCACATTTCATCACTTTAAGTATGAAATGCCTCAATTTTCCTTGTGTACAATTAACGTTCGATTGAACACACCAAAACACAATCAAATTCTTATCTTGCACAATTTTAGTTTCAACTTTTATTTACTCATTTTAGATAACCAACCATTCGTTAACCAATTAAGTCCATTGGTGACTAAGTTCTCTAAAAGGGAAAGATGTGTCAAACAATGGATAGTTTAAGGCAAGAGAGGTATCATGCCATTGGTAATGAACGTCCAAAAGAGGATTAAATCATTAAGTATGGACCTCAGTCTCAAGCTTAAACTATCCTAAGGTTGAAACAACCCTCAAAGCAAATGAAAAAGTCAAGAAATGAGGGAGGTTGCAGAGATTAATAGTGCTGAAATGAAGTGAGAAAAGCACTAAGACATGGTAATCAACTCAAACAAGTGGTCTCTTAAACCTTAAAACACCAAGCTTGTGAGGACACTTACACTACAAGCATGCAAAACAAGACTCAAATGCACTAAAAAAGCCAAAATCAGAGGCAAAACAATCTTAAACAGAGCCTAAAACATGTTGGAATTAAGCTACAAATGGCTAGAAAAATAAGCTAACACATAGAGCTAACTAGGCTAGCAAACAAGACACAAGGAGGGGAGGCTAACTCCTCCAAATTTGGACTTTAAAACATGATTTTCACCACTGAAAATACTCTGAATTTCAGTATTCAAAAGCCCAGAAAAGATAGGTTGAAAGTAGGAAACAAAGGTAGAAAGACCTTACAAACAAAGAATAAAGAATGGTAAACCACCCCCTAACCTTAAATGGCCTAAGATCATCAATTTTAGCTCACAAAAATAGAGCTTTTACAAGTAAAAAAAACAGCCCAAAAACAATGGGGAAAAGATGGAAAAACAAGCATGTAAAGCAAGTTTAAAAGGGGTGTATTATACCTCTTGAAGCAAAGATCAACTTTAGGCAACAATTCAAGCCAAAACCACCTTCAAGAGCTCCAAGAAGGCCTCAAGGAACCTCAGCTCAAAGGTGATCAAATTTGGTTAAGGAGGTGTAGGCAAAAAGTGTGGTGTATGTAGGCTAATATGCACAAATTTGCAGAGAGAGAGAAAAAAAAAATGTAGAGAAAGAGAGATTTTTGTTCCAAAAATTCTAACCCTCAAAAATGGGGGAGGATACCCCCTATATATAGAAAAACATGAATTCTATACAAGGAGATCCAGTCCTACACGTGGGTGCAGATGCATGTATCTGTGCAAACAGTTGGCACAGTTGACATAAAATATCTGCAAAACACACTGATGGCTGTCGGCCACTACTGGTGGCCGACTTGCCACACCAATGGCCGATAACCAAGATACATAGCCGACAGCCTATGGTGGTGGCCGACAGGTCACCAGAAAGTTCAGGCTTCAAACACCAAGGTTTTGGTCCAAAACAAGGCATAGAATAGACAGGGTTTAAAGGCTCAAAGACAGGGCATTCTGCCAAGGGCTTCGGGCACTAAAACGAGCACATGCAGTCATAATCATCGAGTGCACAAGCGATGATGTCCAAGTCTTGAGGACAGTAAAAAATGGGGCGGTCTATAGTTAGTAGTTATTAATTTTTATTTATTTTTGTATTCTTCTTAATCACTTAAGAAAACTTTATCTTTTGAGATTTTTAATTTTTTCATGAATCTCATATATTGGACTTATCTACTTTAAAGTTTTATTTATGTCACGCCCCAAGCTCCGTGACAACGCCGCACACTCATTTAGTGTGAGCATGCAAGGCTAAGAGTCCAACACATAACCAACAATATAAAATACTCAAATTAAATCCTTTAATATCATAATGCTAAAAACCATACAAATAGACAATTCTAATTATATGAAATTGTCCACCAAGTCCACTAATAAAATAATAATAATAATGATCTAAATACTTAAATCATAGTCCTACTCTCGGCACTCCCACGAGTAAAAATCCCGCGCAGCTCTACTCCTCAGAATCTGAAAAATAAAATAAGGGTAAGCCAGACAGCCCAGTAAATAACCAACCATCACTGCTAGCTGGATCAAGTATACAAAAATAAATAAATAAATCGATGACCAATAAATATAATTTTTCTACAGTTCAATAGATGAACAATTATTTGTAAGATGGTTTCATAGCTAAAATAAACAATGTACAATACGTTTTAAATGAAAAGCCAATGTGATAATTCAAAGTAATTCGTTGTTCAAATCGATGGTTCGATATTCAGATAGTTCAATTATTCGATTCACAAAACCCAAGTCTTAATGACTACGGTCACTTAGCCCGTGACAAGGCCCAGAACCACACATAGGCCGGTGGTAAAACCCCAAAAGAAACTAGTTTCTGTGCCAATAAATAACCCCATTGGCTAGGGTCCAAATCATAGTCAGACTAGAGTGATGTTCAAAATTCAAACAATACACAACTTTCAAATAAAATATTCGATATTTTTGGAATAAACATTTGGTACAATTTTCAGAATAGTTTTACAAAATATTCAAATAACTTTCATAATAATATTCGATGTTGTTTTATACTTGACCCATGTTTTATTTTAAGAGAACACGAAGGCTATAAATATATATTTATGATTTTAAACGATTCGATAGGAATAAAAATGAACCAACAGTGATAGAGGGTTACTTACCTCAAACAGTCTAAAATAACACTCCAACACCAACTCCAAACACCCAGCTTCACCACTTCGATCTCACAAACCTAATAAATAAAACCTCAAATAAATTAATATTTTTTTACATGTTACATATACCCACAAAAGCCCCACCATATTAGATTAATGTATTGCTTTAATATCCAAGAGATCAAACCATTCAACCCAACTTTATAGCCAAACACACCCATACCCATGATACAAACTCCATTGTTTCTATTACCCACCCAAAGTTACACTTACACATTGCACCCAATTCTCAAAACCTAAGTAGGCACCTATAGATCTTCCAAATCCCCTTAATGCATTGATTGTTAAATTCCTCAACATAAACTTAATAATTAACAGTAAAGATAGATTTTACCTTAACCAATGGGTGTCCCAAAATCACCAACGTGCTGCCTCCAATCCCTATTGTAGCCTCACTTGAACCTCTCTTCTCTTTTTCTTTTCTTTTTTTCTTTTACCTTCTCAAACCCTAGCCGCCTATGGAGCAATTCCTAGCCTCTGTTTTGTTTGTTTCCCAAGACTTAAAGCCACAATATATAGGTGGGGCTTATTAACCTAATTTCTCAAAGTTACAAAATTACCCATCTAAGTAATAGAAAATATAATGCCATCTCATAACTAATTCTTTGATATTAATAAATGACCCATATAAATTAATTTAATTACTAATCTATCCAACAAAATAATCCTACACACAACTTGGGTTTTACAATTTATTTTTTCAAAAATCCCATATATTTTCAATCTTATGCTTTGAATATATTAAGCCAATCTTTCAGTTTCATCGCAAAATCTTATTATTGAAAATTTCATTCAATATCAAACATGTGAACATTCACATTTGAGTAGGGCAATGTGAATATAAAAGATAATTGTGAGTTTGAAACCATTTTTATTTTTGTTTGAATTTCACCTTAAATTCCTCTTAGATATGTTGATTGTAATAATTGAAATTCCACTTCAAAATTTGAATTTAGAGTGGTATAAACATAGGCACCATTATGATATAAATAATTACATGAATTTAAATTCCTTAATGATATGAACATTTATACAGCTATGATACACATATTGACTTGAAATCTTAATATGATATGAATATGAACATTTACCTGAATTTGAATTATACAACTATGTGTGCTAAAATTTGGCCACGCAACCAATACTCTAATCTTCCTTCTGAAATTCTAGAAACAAAACCGTAGAGCATGTAGCTTAGATCCACGCCTAAAAAAGTGAGCAGAATAACTAATCCAGTTACTCATCAACTGGGAGAACATTGATAAAGTCAGTAATCAATCTCTCAAAGCCATATCGACAAAGTAACAACAAACTCCAAAAATAACTCACATATGTTTAACCCTCAGAGGCTCCTACTTTATATAGAGTACCCTGCCTCTTCGTAACGATCATGTTCATGTTAAACTTTTATTCCCTTTAACAATAACAAATCACCTAGGACTCATCTTTCTTAATTGGATAGGATAAACCTCTCTAAAGAGTCTCATCTCACCTAACTTAGGAGTCAACATTCATCAAGACTCTTGTCCCTTGCCGATTATCTCAGATGAGGTAGTGAACTATCTCCATACCTCGTCCAATCACATTTAGCCATGTGACACCTCGACCCCAAGCCTAGCCACATGGACGTGTAAAAAATTGTCCTTACATACTATTATTAAAATATTATATCTGATATTTATATTCAATTTTGAATGAATACCTTATTTTGATAATATTCACACTGTGGACAACGTGATGTGAACATTCACATTAATATTTTACGATGTGAGCATTCACAATAGGCATGAATGTAATATTTGAGCCATTGATTGAACTCAACTCTTGATGTGAACATTCATAATACTATGCCTCGAAAAATCATATATTGAATATACATGTAACATTAAACCATTGTTGATCTTAAGATTTTGAAATGTTCGTATTGTTGGGAAGAAAACTAATATTAGATCATCGTTATTATTGCAAATCCAAAATATTCATAGTGTTGTAAAAAAACACAGATAATATCTTGCATATATATACACCATATAATACATATTGTATAATATCAATGTAATCTATATCTATATACATATATATATATATTAAGAAAAATAGGATTTTTTTAATGAGAAACTCAAAACTCTCATATTATTTTCTAGATTTCTTATTTTTTAAATAATTAAAAAATCTTCTATTGGTTATCTTTTATTAAATCATTTAAAAAATGAATCTTACTATGTCTTGATTTACACATTTCAAAAGGAAAGTTAATTAATCTATTTAAAAATTTGAAAAGGAAGTTAACTAATCAGTTTTAAAATTTAAATTTTTATACCACTAACATGTAGAAATCAATTCACATCTTCCATAGATTTTTTCTCTTGGTGTTTAATAGTTTTATATGTATCGACATTCCAATATATATATATATATTATAGCAAAAAGACATTTCATTAATAAAGGCAATGAAACCTCCAAAGTTTTATTAAAAAAAAAATTTAATTTTAGTAATTAAATAAAGATATTAAAAAAAATATTGGTTGTTGTCCTATCCTAAAAAATTTCATAATTAATTAAACTCTCTCCCCAAAAGATTTTTACAAGATCATTGACCCGTGATCCCTATAATTTTGTTTCCTTTTTAAATATATTTTTAGACGGGTAATTATGTTTCCTTAAACCCCCAAGTTACATTTCCATAGCCTAAGGTAAGATTTTGTACTTTTTTTAGTATATATCAATACAATAAAGGATTCAAAAACCCTTTCAAATGTTGATGATGTGTTTTGTTCATATTTTGGATAGAGATTTTGAAAGGGAAAATGAAAAGGTATGTGAAATAGATAAAATATTTCATTCACATTTCACCTATTATATATTTTTTTTAATCTTTTCAAATTCCTACCTAAATCCATGAATCAAACATAACACAAAGTTGGGTGCATTACTTTTTCAAATTTCTTTATCTTTTTTTTTTTTTTAATTTTGAATTAATATTACTTTTTAAAGTTGTGTATTACAAACTCTTATCACACATGTCTCTTTATAAAATAATGATTAAAATTTATTTTAGTTGCTATCTCAAATATTAGTGACAGAGTCCAAAAAAAAATGTGTAGGTCTTAAAGTAAAAATTTTATATTAAAATTTGTTCAATTGTAATTTTCTTAATATTAATAAAAAAAATAATTAATTGATAAAATACACCGTAAACATGAAGATTAATTTTTTATGTTATTGAGTTATTAAAATATGATTATAGGCTTAAACCAAGAATTGTTGGAAAAAAAATTGACTCGAATTAAATTTTCTAAGTTCATTTTTAATAGTTAATCCAATATTGGAACCATCAAACTTATAGCGATTCTCATTTAAACCTGACCCATTTGATGTTCTGGATCTAGGTCTCATGTCTTATATGGTTGTTCATACCTTGTTTCTCCTTATTCCTCATTGATTTTGGTTGTTGGAGTGTCTTGGTTGCATTTGGAACAGGTTGGTAACTTGTTTTTCAAAACTGTTGTTGCCCAGAATTTTGCCACTTCACTCGAGCGGTGATTCTTGTGCTCGAGCGGTTTTTGTGAACTCCCAGTACTTTTGTAGGTCTACAGAGATATTGGGAGATGGGGGAGATGATATTTGTCACGATCCAAACCCGCCCTTGTAGGTTTAGCACTGTAATCGGCCAGTAATCTTGGGATTACCGAAGGCCTCTAAACAGATTAAATAATTTAAGAGGCTAGCAGAAGCAAACACAAACATACAACGTCCATAGAGCTATGCAGACATATATAGGACATAAAATTTACTACTTTAAATACATATGCGTGACTTCATATTCATATTGGTCTTATGTCACCATATCCCACAAATATAGAACGTACAAAAACGTGTTCAGACAAAAACAAAAGTAATACAAAAGTCATAAACTTGGTTCGCAAAATTCGACCACATGAAACGTTCCAGGAACCTCTTCGGGAGGCACACAGGTTGGCCGACACAAACAAACCTCCAGGCAATCATCATTGAGCCTTGTCACGTGCCTGATCACCTACATACATAAATAATACAGTGAGCTGAAGCCTAATGAATAATAACAGAGTAAAGGGTTTAATGAATGATGTCCATAATAGATTCAGAGATCAGAATTCAAATTAGAAATAGATTCGTATTCATATTCATATTCATACTTAGAATTCACATAAGATCATATGTGGTACATCTTTTAGCGTTATCAAATCCGATGACCCATGATTATATGGGACGTAGTTCTGATGACTCATGTGCACAGAGACGTTCATAGCTAATGACCCATAAAGGGACCTGATGACCTATAAAAGGGATGTAAGATATCACATCATGCTAATGATGCCACGAATACATTTCAGAAATTTGGACTATCATTCATTCATACAGAAAATAATATTTCAAAAAACAGATCATGTTATGTCATTCAAAAAATACTTGAAGTTGAACATAGCTTTACAGAGTTATTACTCACAAACAGCTCCAAACGGAGAACAGACAGATCAGATAGTTTAGACGGACTATGGCACATGACCTACACAGACATGTAACAAATACACAATGAAACACACGCTCGGAAAACACTTAACTCATTTCTTTTTTTTCTTTTTTTTATTTTTTTATCTTGGTGTGTTTCTAACCCTTATCCACATTACTATGTCTTAGTTAAGACTTAGGAATGCCTAAAATGCAATGAGGATGCAAAAATATAATTTGAAACACTTAGTCAAATTTGCTAAAAATAGGGTCTTCGCTCAAGCGCAACTTTGGTCGCTCGAGCGGTCTGCAAAACTTTGCAAAACTTCTAGGAGCTCGAATTTCACGCTTGAGCTCAACTTCCTACGCTCGAGCTAAGAGTCAAAAATAAGGGTGGTCACTCGAGCTCAACTCATTCTGCTCAAGCCAATCCCCAAACTCTACAAAACTTCTGGGAGCTTGCATTCTTTGCTCGAGCACAGATTCCACTGCTCGAGCGAAGCCTACGAATTCTGGAATATCCAGATTGCACTCCCATTTTCAAAACTTGATTTCAAAGCACCAAAACCCATCATTTTGGGCCAAAACTTGAGAAAACATTTGTAAACTCATAGGACTTCATGAATTGAAAGCTATTTCGCCAAAATCAAGCCTAAAAGCATGCCAATTGTTCAAAGTCTAACTTGAAATTGTCGAAACATAACATGTAAGCAATGATTTGACATCTTAGTTTCCAAAACATGCACCAATGGAGTGTTTAAGGACAAAACCACAATAAGCTCTCATAATATAACAAAAATAAGCTCTTACATGTAAGAATTTGTTGAAATCAAAACTCAAAATCCATGAATTATGCATGCATGCATGGTGTAACTTAATTTCATTCATTTCTAGCTCAAATCATGCATTAACTCCTACATTCTGTTGAATTCACTCATTAACCAACTTAATTACAAAGCTAGAAGCTTGAATTCTTACCTTAAGTGTTCAATTGTGTTCTAAATGCCAAGTTGGTTGAGTTCTCAAGTCAAATGCTTTACAATTTCTTCCAATCCTTTTTTCTCTCCCTTGGTTTCAAACTCTATCGCTTAATCTCCCTCACTCTCATGTTTTGATTCAAAAGATGAGAAAATGAAAGTGCATGGATAATTCTAGAGCTCACTTAGCCTTATATAGGTTTAATTAGCATTAGTAAATTAAGTTGAGTTAAGGCTAATCAATTGGGTTTGTTTTACTCTAATTATTTGATTCTAAATTGAATTCCAATTAAACCAACCATAAAATTCTAAAAATTCTAAATACACATAAACAGAGTCAATTTCATGTTTGGACACCGATAAGGCTTTTAATTCGCATAATGAAACAGAAATGCAAACAGATATTTCTACGACCGACAGATATATCCATAATTAACACATAGCACATACAAGTAACTGAAAATTTCATCTCAATTACTTATTAAGCATCCTTAATTATGGATTATAGGTTAATCACAGGTCGGGGTTGTTATAGTATTCTTCCTTAGAGTGGTCTTTCTTACGCTCAAACCAAAGTGGTGTTGGCTCGAGCGATCCTTCTTTAGCTTGAGCGATAGTTCTCTGTCTATAAAACTTCTAGGAACTTGTATTCTTCGCTCGAACGGTCACACTTATTGTGTCTGGTTGCTTGAGCGACCATTCTTGCGTTCGAGCGGTCTGGGCGTATATCAATCTGTAAAGTTACCTTTTTGGCTCACTTTTTCATCTCTTTCTCTCTCTCTCTCTCTAAACACTCTAAAAACCCTAAGTTGAGACCCTCTCTCTCTAAAACTCACATTCTCTCTACAAGTACACCTAGATCCATCGATTTCTTCACCCATGTCCCTTTGATAAAAAGGTAGAGCACTCCGAGAGCTCTCTTTTAATCGAATCAAAGTTGGTTTTTGACATCTTGAAATAATAGGCTTTCATTAATCAGAGTTAATACACAAAATGTGACACATGCGATATACATTCATACATAGTTCATCCTGAATCTACAGTATGTGTTACACATAGTAATAAGGAATGAAGACTAAACAAATATTTATATGCCCTAAAGGCTTACATATTTCCAAAACCGTACTTGGTTACAACAAAATGAGTTATAAGCTCAATACAAATAAAGCCCTAGGCTTGTACAAAAGTTAAATACAAAATGAACAAAATTGAGTCTTCAGTTCCAATTCTTCCCAAGCTATTGCCTTGGCAGAGGCATAGTATCAACACCTAAAAATGGATTTTTCCAAATAGGGTGAGCCAAAACCCAGTAGAGACAATCTAACACAACATATGAATCTTAAGAAAGATATAAGTATGAAGTGCATATGCAATACCCATCATATAATCATTCATACTTTTACAAAATCATAGTATGCCGAGCTTTATATCTCAATCCATCTTATCTCAATTCATTTCACCTCAATTCATGAGTCATGTCAATTATTATTCAGACAACCCAATTGAGGATACAACTCAGTAGTTCTCTAACCAATACAACCATCACACAAACACTTCAATTTGCCATTTTACAAAAATTTCGTCCGCAGGAATCGGCACCCATGTATACGTGTGGTTTTCGGGACTTTCACCCTGGACACATAGGCCAACTTAATTCAATGGAGTTCATCCCCTTTCTTCTCCCAAAGATGGAGTACATCCCCTTTCTCCTCCCAAACATGATACGTATATAATGTATTAAAACACAGTCATATTCAATGACAACCGATAAGAGATTAGTTTCAATCCACCTAATCCTTATGCAATTTCTACAACAATCACAGCTATCCTCTACAGATAGCCCAAAACAGATATTCAATCTCTAAGACAAATGAACTAATTCAAATTTCCATAGGTGAGAGATAACATGTAACCAACCCCACCATTTATAAAAACATCTATCCAATTTCACATTCTTAATACTAATTCCACTATTTATACAAAATAATTATTTGAGACATTTTAGGGCAAAACTCTTTTTTTTTTTTTTTTTCCCAAAATCCAATCCATGTATCAAAATCAACAAATTTAGCACAATACATCCTCATATCTACACCCATAACCATTTTCAATACCTTCATTTGAAAATCCCTCTTTTGATTTTAAACCAAAACCCTAGGTTTGTTCAAAATCCTTCCAAATTCTAATATTGTTTGCACAACAACCAATAGCAAAGTTAAAAATCATATGAGAGTGTAGAAAACTCCTCCCTCAAGTGTAGAAGACCAAGGAAGCAATAAAAGAACTTCAAAGACGTTAAAACCAAGCTCTATTCAAATCAAAACGTAACCCTTGAGATGCTCTACCTTTTTAACAAAGGCACATGGGTAGAGAAATCACTAGATCTAGGTGAAAATGTAAAGAGAGGGTGAGTTTTAAGAGAGAGAATCTAGAACTAGGGTTTTTGAAATGTTTAGAGAGAGAAAGAGAGAGATAAAAAAGTGATGTAAAAAATGACTTTTACGAACTGATATACGCACAGTCCTAACGCTCGAGCGTTAGACACAAGTTATTTTGCTTGAGCGCGAGAAATGACCGCTCGAGCGTAGAATACACACATACAATAGTTTTACAGACAACAGACCCATCGCTCAAGCGCAAGAAATGATCGCTCGAGCGCATGACTGCTCGAGCGTAAGAAACATTGCTCGAGTGCAAAATGCACTCTCCCAGTAGTTTTACAGACCTGCAAAAGTACTAGGAATTCACTAATCCCGCTAGAGGAGCAGAATGGCTGCTCGAGTGGAGGAGTAAAATTCTAGGCAGCCAAAGTTTGAAAATTAAGCTACCGACCTGCTCCAAACGCAACCAATACAAACCAAAAGCCAAACTCCAAAAAGTATGAAGGGAGTAAGACATGAACAGCATAACGAACCCATGAAACTCGAGTTCAAAATACAAAAGGGTCAAGCCAATAATCGGAATCGCTATAACCTCCCCCTTAAGGAATTTCGTCCCTGAAATTTCAAATCAAGGTTTAAGGTTATGTTTAAACAAAACATAATAACGCTATTTAATTAATTCCCTTACCATGACCCATTCTCTAGTCACCTATTCTCATCAACTGGATACACAAGTTCCAACATTGAAAGTACAATTCGTATTTTTCCAAAACATATGCAATGTTTACATTAAATCCGTGTTTCCAAAACATATACAACATATACAATGTGTCCATATTCTCAAAAACATATACAATGTTTTCATATTTCATTAACATAACAAAATTTCAATATATGCTCAAACATCAATAAATAAGGCTGGATACTTCTCACGGAGTTCCAACTCACGTTCCCAAATTACTTCCTCAACACTGTGATGTTTCCACAACACTCTAACCAAGGGAATTGTCTTGCCTTGCAATACTTGGTTCCAAGTATCCAAGACTCTCAACGGTCTCTTCTCATACGAGGCATCCTCATCTACCTTTAAGTTAGTCCAATCCAACACGTGCGATGGATCCAGCTCATACTTCCGATGCATGCTAGTGTGAAACACATCATGAACCTCAGAAAGCAGTGGCGGCAAGGCCAAATGATAAGCTACCTCTCTAATCCACTCAAGGATCTCAAAAGGTCCAATGAATCTAGGGGATAACTTCCCACTCTTTCCAAACCTCATTAAATCCCTTATCGGTGATATCTTTAAGAAGACATGGCCTCCCACTTCAAAAGACAAAGGCTTCCTTTCATGGACGGGCATAACTTTTCTAGCAACTCTAAGCCATAATCAACCTCTTACGGATAAGTGCAACCTTCTCCGTCATTTCCCAGACTAACTCTAGACCCAACATCGGTGCATCACCCACCTCGCCCCAACATACAGGAAATCTACACGGTCGGCCATACAAGGCCTCAAATGGTGTCATGCCAATACTCAATTAGAAACTATTGTTATAGGCAAACTCCACTAAGAGCAAGTGCCTCTCCTATGACCCCTTAAAATCAAGGACACAACCCCGAAGCATATCCTCTAAAATCTGAATGGTGCACTCTAACTGCTTGTCAATCTGATGATGATACGCAGTGCTAAAAGTTAATCTCGTGCCCAAGGCACTCTGTAGGCGCTGCCACAACCGAGCCGGGAAACGAGGATCTCTATCTGAAACAATCGTCATAGGGACCCCGTGCAACCTCACTATGTCCCTAATGTAAAGGTCGGCAAGATAACCTGCCGAGTCACTCACACGCATAGGTATAAAGTGTGCCGATTTGGTCAGCCGATCAACTACCACCCAAATTGCATTACTACCCCCGTTGAGTCCTCGGAAGGCCCACAACAAAATCCATTGTGACATGGTCCCACTTCCACTCGGCTATAGACAAGGGTTGCAACAAACCCGTTGGCCTCTGATGCTTAGTCTTCACTTGTTAACAAGTAAGGCATCTTGATACAAACACGGCCACATCCTTCTTCATTCCCCTCCACCAAAACTGGTGACAAAGGTCGTGATACATCTTTGTGCCTTCCGGATGCACCGCAAAGCGTGAATGGTGAAACTCTCAGAGTACTTCTTTTCGGTAAGACTCCAGTACGAAAAGACGGTCAAGGTGTCTAACACTCGAATCGAAATACACGTTCATTGGCCTTCCCCGGATGATAACGTAACTCAAAGTCATAATCTTCTATGAAATCCATCCACATTCTCTGCCTCAGATTCAAGTTTTTCTGTGTAAATAGATATTTCAAACTCTTGTGATCAGAAAACACTTCAAACTTCTCACCATATAGATAGTGCCTCCAAATCTTTAAGGCAAAGATCACCGCCGCCAATTCTAAGTCATGAGTAGGGTAGTTCCTTTCATGTGTTTTCAACTGCCGCGAGCCATAAGCTACTACCTTCTCCTCTTGCATCAAAACGCAACTCAAACCTTCCCGTGAGGCATCACAATACACCGAATAGCTCAAACCCCTCTCCGAAATAATCAAAACTGAAGCGGTGGTAAGTCTAACCTTAAGCTCTTGAAATGACTTCTCACAAAACTCTCTCCACACAAATGTGATCTATTTCCTTGTCAATCTAGTCAATGGTGAAGCTAGCCCAGAGAAATCCTTCACAAATCTACAGTAATACCTGGCCAACCCCAAGAAAATACGGATCTTAAAAGCACTCATAGGTGGTTCACAATCTTACACTGCTTCTATCTTGGATGAATCTACAGTCACTCCTTCCACGGATATCACATGGCCTAAGAACTTAATCTCTCACAGCTAGAATTCACATTTCCCAAACTTAGCATACAGTTTGTGGGCTCTAACCAACTTAAGCACCACTCGTAAGTGTTTCTCGTGCTCCTCCTCAGAGGGCGAGTAAATCAAGATATCGTCCACAAAGACGACCACAAAACGATCTAGGAACTCACGGAAGATCTGGTTCATCAAATCCATAAACACAGCTAGTGCATTGGTTAGCCCAAAGGCATCACTAGAAACTCGTAGTGGCCATACAGCGTACAGAATGTCGTCTTCTGAATATCCTCCTCCTTTACTCTCAACTGGTGATAACCCGATCTTAGGTCTATCTTAGAAAAATAACAAGACCCCTTCAACTGATCAAACAAATCATCTGTACGAGGCATTGGATACTTGTTCTTGATAGTTACCTGGTTCAACTTTCGATAATCTATACAAAGTCGCAACACACCATCTTTCTTTTTGGTAAAAAGAGCCAGTGCTCCCCAATGTGAAGTACTAGGGCGGATGAAACCCTTATCTAACAATTCCTGGAGTTGAATCTTCAACTCACTCAACTTAGCAAAGTGCAAACTATACAGTGCCATAGAAATCAGTGTCGTATCAAGCACTAAGTCAATAGAGAACTCAATCTCCTAGTGAGGTGGTAAACTAGTAAGATCCTCGGGAAAAACATCCGAGTATTCACAAACTACCCTTGGCAACTCAACTAGGACTTCATCACCCTCCGTACCCAAAAAGTTGGCAAAAAGGCAACTAAGTGCACTCCGCCCACGCGAATCATATAACGATGATAAGACTCTGTCCACCCAGTCCCCCAAGAAATAAAAGCGAGCACCGCTCAAAGTACATACAATAACCCTTTGATGGTAGCAATCTATAACAGCCCAATATGATGATAACTAGTTCATACCTAAAATAACATTAAAACTAAACATGTCAATTAACACAAATGCAAAAAGAAGTCGGTGACCGACAACCTCTATGTCACAAACCCAACACCCTTACTTCAAAATATCTCACCACAAATAGGTGACTCTACATGGATAGGAGATACTGACCGAGCCAACTCTAATCCCAAAATTGATGCAAATGCAGATGAGATAAGTGAATGGGATGCACCCGTATCAATCAACACATTAGTAATTGAATTGTAAAACAAGAAGGTACCACTCACTACGAAAGGCGTTGGTACTAGTTTTAGCGCTATAACAGCATACACACGCCCTGTATGTCTCTATTCTACCTGCTCACCCCTTGGAGCATAAGCCTGATGCATTGATTGAGCCTCGAGGCTCCTTGATTGGCCCTCGAGGGCTGTGCTGACTATGCAGGCTAGGGCTCTGTGTCTGCCACGAACCAGACGCACCAAGTGTGCCACCAAACTGAGGAAAAATCTCTTCATGTGCCCCATCTGCCAGCATTGATAACAAGTGAACGGCTACCCTCTCCCTTGACTCTGGCTTTGGAAACGAGCCAAAGATAATACAGACCATTGCCCTTCTCCCTTTTGCGAGCAAGCTGGAGACTTGTGGCCCAACTGGCCACACTTATAACAAATGGCATCTCCCTGACCACCTCTCCCAAAACCCGAACTCAATACTGGAAAAGTGGATCTTGACTAAGCTCCCTAGACTGTTGTGGGTTAGAACCTCTCTGCCTCTTACTGTCCCTCTAAACCTCTTGACTCCTCTTAGAGCCCCTCATCATCTCCTCCATCTGCATTACGGTCTTAAGATGAGCCATCGCCTCCACAAGGCGTCCATAATCTCTAATCATTGACCTGACCACTTTGAACATGAGTCTGGTCCCCAACCTCTTCTCAAATTCCAAACAACAGTGCTCCTCTGTCACCACTAACTCTGGTGCAAACCTAGAGAGGCTAGTAAATGTGGCTTCAAATTTGGCCATTGGAGTGTTTAACTGCACAAGCTTGGAGAATTGGTCCCTCAACTTCTCCCTAACAGTGGGAGGCAAGAACTTGTCTTGGAAGGCGTTGACAAAAGCTTCCCAAGTTACTCCAATACGCCCACGTGCATACTTCCACCACTGACCCGTGTCTCCCTTCAATTGGAAGGATGCCAAGGCCACTCTCAGCTGGTCGTCCTCGATGTCAAGCATCTTGAACGTTTTCACTATTTGCTCTAGCCACTCATCTGCCTTCAGTGGCTCCTTGGGATCACCCACAAACTCATCCAGATTCAACTGTAAAAGCTTTCGCTTCAAGAAAGATGGCCCTGCCTCAGCTACTTGGGCCTGGACTTGATTCTCAGCCTTGAGAATGTCCATGGATTCCTGCAATGCTTCGGTCGTTTCGCGGGCTAAGGTGCCCATGGCCTGTTGACTAACTGGTTCGGCCATATTGGCTGGACCAACCTCTTCTTCCTGCGCCGGAATCTCATCCGATATGGCACTTCATGCCTTCTAGGCCTACCACGCCTACCACCACCATAACCATATCCTGACATCCAAATGAAGGTAACAAAAGAGATTAGTACATTTACAAATGTGCCGAAACTAGCTCACTCGCGTCCTAATGTAGTGAACAACAGTAATTCACTCCACGTAAGCACGTAGTCAAATAAACACATACAAATTTCATTCTTGGATAATAATCGTCCCGCGGCATTGCCAGAGTTCCAATTAGAAGCAACAGTGATCAAGTACTCTTTTAATAGGACTTCTAAAAACCCGTAGACTTGATTAAAAAATTAAATCCCTTACCCATATAATCATGTAAGCATGTTATCATATAAACACACCGTGCATACTAAAGTCTCTATCAAGCGAGACAAACTCATTGTGGTAATAACCACTTCTCACGTACCCAAAGTATTCAAACCCGGAACACTCTAATACCAAGTTGTCATGCCCCAAAAAATAATTACAATAATCCAACTCCAAATAACTAGTACAAGGCAGTATAAATGAAATAATAGGCCTTCATTAATCAAAGTTTAATATACAAAAAGTGACACATGCGATATACATTCATACATAGTTCATCCTGAATCTACAGTATGTGTTACAAGTAGTAATAAGGAATAAAGACTAAACAAATATTCATATGCCCTAAAGGCTTACATCTTTCCAAAACCGTACTTGGTTACAACAAAATGAGTCATAAGCGCAATACAAATAAAGCCCTAGGCTTGTACAAAAGTTAAATACAAAATGAATAAAATTGAGTCTTCAGTTTCAATTCTTCCCAAGCAATTGCCTTAGCGGAGACATATCACCAACACCTGAAAATGGCTTTTCCCAAATAGGATGAGCCAAAGCCCAGTAGAGACAATCTAACACAACATATGAATCTTAACAAAGATATAAGTATGAAGTGCATATGCAATCCCCATGATATAATCATTCATACTTTTACAAAATCATAGTATGCCGAGCTTTATATCTCAATCCATTTCATGTCAATTCATTTCACCTCAATTCATGAGTCATGTCTATTATTATTTAGACAACCCAACTAAGGATACAACTAAGTGGTTATCTAACCAATACAACCATCACATAAACACTTCAATTTACCATTTTACAAAAATTTCGTCCGCGGGAATCGGTACCCATGTATATGCGCGATTTTTGGGACTTTCACCCTGGACACACAGACCAACTTAATTCAACAGAGTCCATCCCTTTTCTTCTCCCAAACATGAAGTACATCCCCTTTCTCCTCCCAAACATGATACATATATAATGTATTAAAACACAATCATACTCAATAACAACTGATAAGAGATTAGTTTTAATCCACCTAATCCTCATGCAATTTCTACAATAATCATAACTATTCTCCACCGATAGCCCAAAAAAGATATACAATCTCCATGACAGATGAACTAATCCAAATTTCCATAGGTGAGAGATAGCACATAACCAACCCCACCATTTATAAAAACATCTATCCAATTTCACATTCCTAATACCAATTTCATTATTTATACAAAATAATTATTTGAGACATTTTAGGGAAAAACTCTTTTTTTTTTTTTAAAAAAAAAAAAATCCAATCCATGTATCAAAATAAACAAATTTAACATAACACATCCTCATATCTACACCCATAACTATTTTCAATACTTTCATTTGAAAACCCCTCTTTTGATTTTAAACCAAAACCTTAGGTTTGTTCAAAATCCTCCCAAATTCTAATATTGTTTACACAACAACCAATAGCTAAGTTAAAAACCATATGAGAGTGTAGAAAATCCCTACCTCAAGTGTAGAAGACCAAGGAAGCAATGGAAAAACTTCAAAGACGCTGAAACCAAGCTCTATTTGGATCAAAATGTAACCCTTGAGATGCTCTACCTTTTTAATAAAGGTACACAGGTAGAGAAATCACTAGATCTAGGTAAAAATGTAGAGAGTGTGTGAGTTTTAGAGAGAGAGAGAGAGAGACTCTAGATCTAGGGTTTTTGAAATGTTTAGAGAGAGAAAGATGAAAAAATGATGTAAAAAGTAACTTTTACGAATTGATATACACACAGTCAACTCGAGCATGAGAAGTGACGCTCGAGTGTCAGACACAACAAGTCGTTCCACTCGAGCGTGAGAAATGACCACTCGAGTGCAGAATAGACACATCCAGTAGTTTTACAGACAACAAACCCATCGCTCGAGCGCAAGAAATGACTGCTTGAGCGTCCGGCCGCTCGAGCATAAGAAACATCGTTCGAGCGCAGAATGCACTCTTTCAGTAGTTTTGCAGACCTACAAAGTAGTACTGGAAATTCACCAATCTCATTCAAGTGCAAGAATGGCCACTCGAGTAGAGGAGTAAAATTCTAGGTAGCCAAAGTTTGAAAATCAAGCTACCGACTTACTCCAAACACAACCAATACAAACCAAAAGCCAAATTCCAAGAAGTATGAAGGGAGTAAGACATGAACAACATAACGAACCCATGAAACCTGAGTTCAAAATACAAAAGGGTCAGGTCAAAAACCGGAATCGCTATACGTCTTCTAGGCTTGAGGTAAGGATTCTCCGCACTTTCTTATGATTTTTAACTTAGTTATTTGCTATTTCTAAAATAATTTTGTGATTTGGAGATTTTTGAACACATATAGGGTTTTGGGTTAAAACTCAAAAGAAAGGTTTTCAAATGGATTCTTGAAAATGGTTATGGGATTTGAAATGAGATTGAGTTGTGATAAAATGGTTGGCTTTCGTACGTGGATTTGATTTTGGAGAGAAATTGAGTTTTGCCCTAAATATATCAAATGTTGATTTTGTATAAATAAATGGAATTGATGTTGGAAATGTGAAATTGGTTTTTATATTGATGAGGATGATGGAGTTAGGTATGTATTACTACTCATATATTGGAATTTGAAAAGTTTATCTTTATGTAAATTAATTATCTATTTAAAGATATTTGTTTTAGGCTATCAAAGAAGGATAGCTATGATTGTTGTAGAAATTGCATAAGAATTTGGAGAATTGAAACTATTTTCTCACCCATGGCAATGAGCATTATTGCATGTTTAATGCATTTGAAAATGTTGTTGTTTTGAGAAAAATGGATGAATAACTTAGTTGTGGTATTAAGTTGGCTTGTGTGTCCTTGGTAAAAGTCTAGAAACCCGCACGGTTAGGTGTCAAACCTTCCGGTTAATGTCGGTAAAAATGACAAATTTGTAGTGCTTGTAACCTACCTGCAGACACGTCCTAGAGATTCACAATGTTGTATTCATCACCTTGTTTTCTATTATAAAGGAAATGATATCATGATTTGAGATATAAGCTTGGCATTGCACAGTTTTGGAAAGAAAAATGAAAATGTTTTGGCATGAGTATTGCATATGCATTCACCTTATATCTTTGTTAAGATTCATAAACTGTGTTATAGTATCTCTACTGGGCTTTGGCTCACCCTATGTGGAAAAATTATTTTCAGGTGCTAATGATATGTCTCTGCCAAGGCAATAGTTTGGGAGGACTTAGAGAGCAAGAGCTTCATTTTGTTTCCTTGTTGTAATTATTGTTGTAAAAGCCTAAGGCTTTACCTATATTGAGTTTAAAAACTCATTTTTGTTGTAACCAACCATTATCTTGGAAAATTGTAAGCCTTTGGGGCATTTCTTATTTGTTTTAACTCTTATTTCATATATTTAACTTGTAACACATGCTATAGATTTAGAGTTAGGACTTGTGAATGTATAACTACATGTGCTATCTTTTGTATCACTAAATCATATGAAATGGAAGGATACTTATTTCAGAAAAACTATATTTATACATCGTTGTCATTTATTAATATTATGGATGGTTTATTGTCTTTGATTTCGGGGCGTTACAAACTAGCTCATTCTAATCACGAACAGTTAAAGACAATTTTTAATGATTAGGTGAATGTCACTGTAACACCCCAAAGAAATATTAACCCAAATATAATCATTATCTTCTAACAACATAATCTTGTTTTTAAAAATTAATAGCTTCCATTTCTTAAAGTATACAAATATAAAGTCTCATCATTAACATCATTACCAATCTCTAACATTTGTATTCATTAAACTCTAGAGATTTACAAAAAAAAAAAAAAACTCCACATGCGATTATACATTCAACATTCCTAGAATATGAATCTATAACATGTGGCACAACAAGTCAAGTGCAATTCAATGCCCTCAAGGGCTACAAATTCCAAGGCTTGAGCCCGGTTACATAAAAATAGTTTTTGAAACCCGTACATATAAAGCCCTTGGCTTGTCAAAAATAATTACAAGAAAATAAAAGAGCCTTGTGCTCTCAAAATACATTCAACGCCTTTAACTCAGTGGGATCACCACATCCTTTCCTATACAAAATTCCATAGGGTGAGCACAAAGCCCAGTAGGAAGATCTTAACAAAGCATATACATTTTATACAGTCTCCTGAAATGAATGCATATGTCATATCATGCTCAAAACACATATCTCTATCTTTTGAAAATCTTGTGCTCGATGCAATTTGAAAACATAACAATTCAATAACTTCAATGTAGTTTCAATGGGTGGTAAATACGACTAAGGTAATTCCTAGGTTGGTGTCTGCAAGTAAGCATATCAAGCACCACCAATCACTACTTTATCAGTTGCTAACCGAAACGCATGTGGTACTTTCTCTACACGTGTTTTTGGTCTTTCACCATAGACATTCAGGCTAACTTAACCCAATACCAACTACACCCCCTATCCAGACTTATCAACATATTTACTCCAAAATAAATCAAAATGATCTTGTTTCACAAAACAATTCCTTTCTCAAAGCAATAATTTTCCAATGCAAGATTCAAAATCAATTACAATAATGATTTAATGGAATGGCAATTCAAAATGTAACAATGTATTAATATAGTTTCATTTTCAATTCCACCACATAATCCTCCATTGTGATTAATTTCCACATCTCTTATCAATGTACCATCATAATACATTTTTCCAAGACAATATAACAATATCATCATTCATGCATTTTTTACATATTAATTATCATTTTTAAAATTTGGTCTTTCCAAGATAAACAACAATAAGCTATTCCTCAAGCTTGCCAAATCAACAATTCTCATTTTTCTCATGAAGTTTTCTCATTTGCTACAACTATAGAAATTTATTCCATCATTTACTCCCCTAACAAGTCATCAAGTATAAATTTCACAATATCTTAACTTTTTAGGGTTTTCACCAAAATTAGGTTTTTTGTTCCATTTTTTAAAAGGTTTCTCCAAAATAACACCCACACTTTAGAACATAACTCATATTCGGAAAAGCTTTTGGAAAATAGGGAAAATCTACTTCTAATATCATCTAGGGTTCATCAACCCAAACTCATGATCCAAACACGTAAAAAAATACTCCAAACAATCATAGACTTGCAAAAATATATATAACTCTAAGAATATCCCTACCTCAAGCTTGGGAGAGGAAGGAGATGAAAACCCTAAAGCTCAACATTGATAAAAACTCGATTCAATTGGTGTAAACGTAACCTTCGTCGCCCTTTGCGATGTGGTGTAAAAAGCCCTCTCAAATTCTTGAAGATTTTAGCTAAATCTTAGAGAGAAGTTTGGATTTGGGTGTCTTGGTAGAGAGAAGGAAGAGAAAAGATGAGTATAGAGAGAGAGAGAGAGAGAGAAAGAGAGAGAAGTGAAAAAGTGTACAAAACATGTTTTTGACATCAGTTTTGAGGAAAAGAGTACAACATTCGAGATAGACGTACCGAAATATGCACAAGCAGGTTGAATTCCACACGAGCAGAATCCCAATCCACATGAGCGGTTTCGAATGCCTCTACGAGTGGTTTGCTCAAGAGAAAACTCAGATTTTTCACAGAAAATCCACTCGAGCGGAACCCAAATCCACATGAGCGATTTTGCCTAGAAATTTTCCAAAAAACTCTGTGTGATTCCGCTCAAGCAGTTGCCAAATCCGCACGAGCGATTTTGCTCAAAAAACCCAAAATTTGGTTTCGTATCCCAAAACAAATTCCAACTCCCAAAACTCAAAGTTTTTAACCCAAAAATGTTAACGGAGGTTAAGTAAGAGCATAAAAGAATTCTCAACGACCCAATACTATAAATTAAACATCGAAAGTAAAGCACACTATTTGACTATACAATACTATTCAAGTCCAAGACCCAAGACATTACAGTCACATTAGCAAAAATATTGAGTTGACTAACTTCTAGCTTACTTCTAATGTTTAGTCAAACACTATCCATTATGACATTAGATAATTTACAATTTTGAGTAGATAAATTTTTAGGCTTTACAAAATAAAAAAAAATTAGTATATTAATAAATGTAATTTCCTACTATTGTATGCTGAATTAAAATTACAAAATTTATAAAACTAAATGTATTTATATTTTATCGTAAATATATTTTTTTAATTTTTTCTTTAATTTTTACTAATTAAATTATGACATGCAATTTTTTATTAAGAACTCGTAACACCCAATTAATGACATCAAAATAAAAATCTTCTCTTATGCATAACTCTGATAAAAATGAATAAAATTTAATTGATTATAAATTATTTTTACTACATATTTTAAATAAATTATATATTATTATTTAAATTTAAAAACTAATTTTTGATTATTTATTATAACCGTACATAATAATATGTTAATATATATCTTAACTATAATGGGGCATTAATACCTATAAAAAATAAAAAAAAATATTAGATATGAGATCTGGTAAGTTAAATCTTCTCAAACATGAAGATATACCTAAGACGTATTTGGGAAAAAAGTCTAGCAAAATGGATTTACCACCAAAATTCCTTTATTTCTTTCTTTATTTATTTTTTTTCCAAATATTAGGCAATCTTTTTACATCACATCACTCCCGAATTATGAATTTTATTTATTTATTGATTTTTTTTTTTGGTATCACTACAAGAAAACTGGGTATATGAGACGGAACTATTTGCAACGGCATACTTGCCGTCTCAAAAAATCACTTTTTGTGATGGCAGAAAATGCCGTCTCAAAAAAGCAGAGTATTTGCGACGGCACCATTTGCCGTCTCAAAAAAGCAGAGCATTTGCGACGGGACTATTTGTCGTCTCAAAAAATGAGAGTATTTGCGACGGCATTTTGCTCTGCTTTTTTGAGACGGCAAATGGTGCCGTCGCAAATACTCTGCTTTTTGGAGACGACATTTTCTGCCGTCACAAAAAGTGGCCTTCATGTTTTTTTTTTTTAGTGAATATTTTTAAAATTTTAAATATTTGTTTTAGATGTACCTTACTTAGATGTATCTAAAAAATAAAAAATTTATGAAAAAATATTTTTAAAAATTAATAAATACATAAAAATACAAAAAAAAATGTATTGAATTATTGTATTTTTCTCATCTATTTTCTCTCTCTGTCTCTCTCGCTCATCTCTCTTATCTCTATCTCTCTCATTTCTTTTTTTTTTCTCTCTCTCTCTCTTTTATCTTTCTATCTCTCTCTATCTCTCTCGCTCATTTCTCTTCTCTTTCTGTCTTTCTCTTTTTCTCTGTCTCTCTCTCGCTCATCTCTTTTCGCTCTATTTCTCTCTTTTTTTGTCTATCTCTCGCTCATCTCTTGTTTCTCTCTCTTTTTCTATCTTTCCATCTCTCTCTTTCTTTCTCTCTCTATCTCTTTTTCTGTCTATCTCTCTCTCACTCATCACTCTTCTCTCTCTCTGTGTCTACTTGTCTATTTGTCCATTTCTCCCTCACTATGTTCGCCTTGCTCACTCTCTTACTCCCATCTTCTCTATTTATCGAGCTCCTTCTCGATTTATTGATCCACTATAAGAAAATACACTTTTAGCAACCACTTTGTCTATCTCTCTCTCTCGCTCATCACTCTATCTCTGTGTCTCTCTCTATCTCTCTTCTTTATCTGTCTCTCACAAAATTAAAATATTTTTAAAATATTTAAAATATTGATTTGAATTAAGTTTTGAACAGAGTTTTGAATTATCTGTCTTTTTTATTTATTGAGCTCCCTATCGATTTATCGATCCACTACAAGAAAATGCACTTTTAGCGACCACTTTGTCTCTTTCTCGCTCATCACTCTGTCTCTCTATCTCTTTTCTCTATTCGTCTCTCACTCATCTTTCTCTCTCACTACCCATCTTCTCTACCACATTTACCACTACTGCAAATGCCATTCAACTACCACCACTCTTCTCTTTCTCTCTTTCACTCATCACTCTTATTTCTCTGTCTGTTTGTCTATCTATCTGTTTGTCTGTCTGTCTGTGTGTCTTTCGTTCATCTTTCTTCTCTCTATCTCTCTCATTTGTCTTCTCTTTATGTCTCCCTCGCTCATCTCTCTTCTCTCTATCTCTCTCATATCTTTTCCCTCTCTGTCTCTCTCGCTCATCTCTCTTCTCTCTATCTCTCTATTTTTCTATTCTCTCTATCGTTCATCTCTTTTCGCTCTCTTTCTATATGTCTCTCTCATCTCTTGTTTATCTCTATTTTTCTATATGTCTCTCTCTATCTATTTCTCTCTCTGTCTCTCTGTCTCTCTCTATATCTCTTTCTCTCTTTATCTCTCTCTCGCTCATCACTCTGTCTCTCTTTCTCTCCTCTATCTGTCTCTCACTCATTTCTCTCTCTCACCACCCATCTCCTCTACCACCTTCACCACTATTGCAAACACCATTCCACCACCACCATTACTTCTACTGTAGCCACTTCACCTCTACAACTACCATTACTACTACTATCGCCACCACTCCACTACCACTACTGCCACTACTACTACCATTACCTCTCTTTCACCCCTGCCACTCCATTTACACTACCACTACCACAACTTCACCACTAATCTCTTTCGCCATCACCATCACCACCACCACCACCACTACCATCATCTCTTATCCACCACCTTCACTACTGCTGCCGCTCCTTTTCCTCTACCACAAAAAATTAGTTCATGATTTTTAGTAATAAAAAAAAATAGGCCGCAGAAAAATATTTTTCATTGACTACAGAAAATAACTTTTATTTTAGTGGAAAATATTTTTCATTAAAATATATATGAAACAAATCAACCTTAATAACGAAAAGAAAATAAAAATTATTATTTATTTATTTTTATTATTTAAATATTTATTTATGATGAAATTTTTTTTTTTATTTTTTTTTCCCATCCCGCTCGCTCGGTTCCCTCCATTTTTTCCATTCCCGCGCCCCAAAATCCCCAATCTCTTTAGAACAAAAAAAAACCCTAAATCTAATCGTCTCCCTCACATCACTCTCTCAGTCGCCTTTCTCTCTCTCTCTCTCTCTCACCCTCTCGTTCATCTCTGCACCGATCTCGTTCATCTCTGCACCGATCACTCTCTCACTCTCTCGTTGTTCATCTCATCGATTCGCACCGATCATCGCACCGCCGATCTACTCACAGGTAAACTCTCTCTCTCAATCTCTGTCTCTCTCTCTCTCTCGGCCCAATGGTTGTTATATATATATATCTTATATATATATATCAGATATATCTCTGATCTAATCTGTCTCCCTCACTCTCTCATCTCATCAGATCAGTCTCATCTCTGTCCCTCCCTCTCTCGCCCCGATAGACTCACACTGTCTCACAAGTAAGCCTCTCTCTCTCTCGCTCTTTCTCTCTCTCCCTGATCTCTCATCTCTGCACTGCACCGATCGAATCTGTGTGTGTAATGTCTCCCTCATTCTGTGATGTCTGTAATGTCTGTATGTTAATCTGAATCTGAAATGTTGATCTTAGTTGATCACACTGTGTAATCTGAAATCTGATCTTAGTTGTGTCTCACACTGTGTAATGTTGATCTTAGTTGTGAAATCTAAAATCTGTATGTTAATTTTATTAATTCTGAAATCTAAATCTGAATCTGAAATATGAATTTGTTTTGTTTGATTTGAAAATTGATTCTGATTGTTAATTGATAAGCATGCTATCTTTGTGATGGGTTTGAATGTTGTATGAAGAATTTTTACATTTTTTTTTTGTAGACAACATGGATTCTACTTACCTGATGAAGTAGTTTTCTTTTTCTTTTTCTTTAGACTGTGAACCCTGGTTTAAAATGATGTGATGGTTAAATTTTTTTTAGTGTTCAACTTTTCTCCAATAAGCTAAATGGTTTAATCCATTAATTGTAAGAGATCTAGAAACCAATTACAAGATTGTCAAACCTAATTTGTTTAAAAGTTGGAAGAGGAAGGATTAGATTGTTAATCCGCGAATCTCACAAATATATATGTTTAGTTTAAAAAAATTATTATAAACTAAAAATTATATGAGATTATGAAACTCCTTTGAAGTGAGGATTAACAATCCCTTGGGAGTTTTGGGTTTGTTAATCCAATTTCATCCCGTGGATTGGAGATGATAAGACTTTATTATCCCATTTTATAAAAATAACAAAGTCATATTTTATACAACGAGAACATTTATGTAATTTCATAAATTTAATCCTAACCAATTAATATTATCACACAAGTACACAAATATACAAAATTCATTTACATCCACAACCTAATATCAATCTCCCCAATTAATCTCACCGTACTCATGATTTCATTCAGTTTAATTCAATAAACAAACATGACCCAACAAATTCAATCTTAATCCACTCACGAGAAGCATATGCTTTTTTGTAATTAAATGATAGGTTGATGAGTTTTTTTACTTTCAGAATGATAAATTCACAACTAAAAATTACATGTGTGTATAGATATATATATCTGCATAAATTTTATGTAGGTATATATATCACATTCTTGGGATTTCATATACATCTATATACTACACATATGGAGCTGTCAATTTATGGCTCAGGTGACTCATATCCACCTACAAGTAATTGTCACTCTGCCACAATAATATATGTTGTAGAAAGCAATAATATGTTAGCTTCAAGAAAATGACTCCCACTTCTTTTTCTTTGTATTTTGCCTAACATAATAGAAAATTTCAATCTAGTGTAAATTTTAAAAAATAATTACAAATCAACATTAAATTTTACATCTATTAAAAATTATTTCAAACTTTTATCATAAATCTGTAATAATTTTCTTGAAGTACCATTGAATGATATTTTTCCCAAACTAATATGGCTAGTATAATAAGGTAGTTTTTTTTTTTTACTGCAGGAATAATTTAGCAGGGTAGTGTTGAAAGTGTGAACATATTATGAACATTCAAGGGTGGGCATATACAATATAGTATAAGAAAATTTTTGAATGTGCATACATTTGTGTTGTCTTTGAATTTTTCTTTTTTTGGTGAAGAATTGCAAAAAAATGGGACTTTGGCAAAATAATTGCACTTTTAAAAAAACAAATTTGTGCAGGTGCTTATTCAAGTGTTATTTGGGCAATTTTGCAAAGGAAAATGCATCAGACCACCACTATGGGTGACCCCCAGTGGGGTCTGATTGGTCAATTTCTTTTTTTTTTTTTTCATTCACTTGCTGCCCTCTACGTAGAGGTGGGGGTGCTGGGGGTTACCCCACTGGGGGTCCAAGCAGGACTGTTTCGCAAATAACATGTGCAACAAAATCATGAAAAACTTAAACAAAAAGATTTTTATAAAATTACAGTTACTTTTTCATTCTTTCACTGATTTGCAATTTGTCAAAAAATTTTCCACTTGGCTCTTTCAATTCAAGTGGAGGATAGCATAACAACTTTATCATCCTCACAGTCCTCATTGATAAATAACTGAGAGTTTGATTGGTTTTGACATATATTTGCAACTTGATGTGGTATGACACACTCTAAGCCATGTGAAGATGTTGCTGCTGAGCTTTCAATAACCTACCCACAAAGTCTCTTTTGGCTTTTTAAATTTTAAATTTGTTTTTTTTCCCCTCCAGGAGATGATTGTTATAAAATTTTACTTGTACAAAATGACTATATAGACCATGAGGCCATTTTGGATTAAGAACAATGTCTATATTTAGTCTGAAGTTATTGGCCACTGAATTTGGCTCGTTACACCTGATTAACTACCATATATAGAGTTAATTGTAATCACATATTAGTATTCTTCTCACAATTCTTTATGATGGACCCTCTGCATGTGAGTTCTTACAAAATAAATTTGTGTATTCTACAATCCAAGACAGGTAGGAACCCTTTAAGTCCAACCCTTCCCACTCCCATCAGACATGAAAATATTCCCCAGGTATATTACAATAAGAGTTTATTACACTATTTTGGACTACATTGAATTCCATTATTATTATTATTATTATTTTTTGTGAGCAGGGAAAGCTTTGGTTTCTCCAATTGAGAGATATGCAGTTGTTCCTGATGACAACGTAAGTGTTCTTTCCACAGTCTTCATTGTCTTCATTACTGGTGTTTAAATAGTTGGTTTCTCCAAAAGATTATAATTTGCAACTGTTATCTATTTATTTGTAGGTCAAAAGGATAAATTTTGCCGAGGGGAAGATCTGATTCTAGAAGTAAGGAATTTGCAGCTTGATTTTTGAAATAGGCTCAAAATTGAGATCTTGTTGGAAATTTTTTATTTTTTGTAAGAGCATTTAAATATCCAATGTGCTGATTGGTGAATTTTAGATTTTATTTTATTATTTTATTTTTTTTTAGGATTGGGGTGAATTTTATAATTTAAATATGCTTTTATGAACATGTACAGTTTAATTGTTCTTTGTAAAATATTGAATTTGATGGTTTGATCAATTTTTATTTTTATTTTCTGTTATGATGTTTTTGTGAATGGAATGTAAATAATCAGCTCTTAGAGAGTGAGAGACGGCACCACTGTCGGAAAAAATAGAAAATTTTAATATTTTTATTAATTTTGTTACAGGTTTTACTTTTTGCGACGACATTATACTATCGCAAAAAATAGAAATTTTATTATTTAAAATAGAAATTTTATTATTTTTTAATATTTTTTGCGACGGCATTACACTGTCGCAAAAAATAGAAAATTTCATATTTTTTATATTTTCTGTGACGGCACCACACCGTCGCAAAAAATAGTGTTTTTTAAAAAAAAAAAGACTATTAGCGACAGTATTTTTGCCGTCTCAAATAACATTTTTAGCGACGGTAGAATAGGGCCGTCACAAAAAAGTCAAGAAATTTCAAACGTTATTAGCGACTGCACGGTGCCGTCGCAAAAAGGCAAAAAATGCCGTCGCAAAACATTAGCGACGGCACTTACCGTCGCAAAAACTCTTTTGCAACCCCTGTAGTTGCGACCCCCCTCTTGCCGTCGCAAAAAGTATTAGCGACGGCATTAGGAGTATTAGCGACGGTATTTTACCGTCGCAAAAAGTCAATTTTTTTGTAGTGTATCCTTTAACGTTTAGAGAAAATACAATTAGCTTTACACTTTTAATATAATTATATTAACTTCTCTTTTAATATAGTTAAAGCAACTGAAATTAATGTCAATGATACGTAAACACTAAAATAAACAAAAATAAATATACATTTTAGTAGAAAGAGATGATAACATTATTTTTTTGGATAAATTACACAGATAGTCCCTATATTTGGCCACTTGTGTCATTTTTGTTCCTACAGTTTCAAGTAACTCAATTTTGACTCTTAATTTTAAATTGGTCCAATTGATGATACAATTAGTGCTTTTAATAAAAAATTATTATTGAATTGATTGAAATTAACTCACTGACTTGAACAAGTTTATAATTTTGCTTTGAAAAACATAACATGTCACTTATGTGCATATTTTTCATTAAAAAATACTAATAATTGTAAGCAATTGTACTAAATTGAGATAAAATCATAAATTCATAATCAAAATCAAACCCATTGAAATTATAGAGACTAAAATGATACAAAGACTAAAATATAGAGACTATCATCGTAATTTGCCCTTATTTTTTCATTCATAGGACTAATGAATAATTGACGAAAAAAGGCCTAGATGCTATGTGAATCAAAATCTTGATAGAGGTCAGCATTATTATATCAAAAATATGGGATTAATTATACTTTTTTCAAATGTTTGGAAAAGTGAATATAATTTGCTCTTTTTCTTTTCATCCTAATATATTTTTTTTTCTTATGATTGTGGGCAGAGGCTTCTCTTTAGTCCACTTATGGATTAGAGGATGTTATTGGGCCATGGGATCATTATTCAATATGTAAAGCCTATTAAGTGCATTATTTTTGTAAAAAATCATGTTGATCAGACATCGTCAACAATTTATTTTAAAAATCATATTTGTCGTTGACACAAATTTGATTTGATCAAGTGGTTATTGATATCTGATCAACTTGATTTTTTAAAGAAATGATATATTTGATGATCCTTGCGCATTGAACAGTTTGAATGATTGAGATGGACTCAGAACAAGGCCCACCATGGGCCAACAACACCCTCCAGCTCGATTGCAAACTGGAGAGGAGTCAACTCGTGGTTGTGATTGTGATACTGATTATGATTATGATTGTTTTAGTCTCTATTTACGAACATATTAAAATTAGTTAAAAAGTCAAAAATTCAAAAACTTGGAGTGTTTTGGGAATGAATTTTTTTGGTTTATTTTCGTCTTTAGTAAACTTTTTTTTTAAATTTTTCAAAAAACTTTAGGTTTCTAGATTTAGCTCAACAAGACGAAGTGAAAAAATATAATTTTTTTTAAAAAAAATCCAAAAAAGACAAAAATAAGCAATCTTTTTTGGCTTATTTTTGTCTTCAGTGATTTTTTTAGAATTTTTCAAAAAATATATACTTTTTAAATTCGTCTCGACAAGACAGACTGGAAAAATAAAAAAATTTGACATAATTTTGAAAAAAAAATAGTAAAGACAAAAAAACTCAAAAAAAAGATGTTACTCTTTGTTTTTTGCCAAAAAGATATAGAAAAATAACTCATTCTTTTTACATTTTTACACATCTTTTCATAAATTTTTTTTTAAAAAATCATTAATTTTTTTTTTTTAATTCTCGAACAAACCCTAAAGAGAGTAAGAGCATCTCCAAAGTTAATAGGCATTTTACCTATCTAAATATTACTATAAAGTGTATGTTTTATTTTTTCTATCAACTTTTTTATATTTCTACTCTAACCATACTCTTTATTTTAATCATTCATTCAAATATTATTAACTTTAAAGAATAGGGGAATTTTTTTTAAGGTTCTTAGTATTAAGATTTTATAGAATAAAGGACATGCAATATTTTCATAGTAGTTGCAGTCCCTCAACAGTAAAGAAATTTTAATCTTGAAATTTCTCTGTGTTTTGAAATTTCTCTGTGTTGAAATTTCTTTGATTTGCTCAATTTCTCTAATTTTCTCTATATTTTGAAATTTCTCTAAGTTGAAATGTATTTAGTTTGCTCACAAATTTATCTGTGTTGTGACAAAAATTTTCTAGTTTGCTCATAATTTCCTCTGTGTTTTGACCAAACTAGAGAAAATTGAACTACAAAATTGAACAGAGAAAAACTGTCTAGAACCAGTCATGGTGATGATATATCCACACCAGATCAATTACCCAAATCAACAACAACAATCAATTTATGAAGAACTCATGCAATTAAAGGCACTGGTATTATATACACCAACATATATTTCTGCACAACACATTGCATAAACTCAACTTACTGATAAAAAGATTCAATCTTTTTGAACTGGGAACATCTCTAAATGCTAATAAAGGCTCAATTCTAGTGACAACACTCGATGGAAACACCGCTGATGAGGTTCGTTTAGTGGCATTCGATCGAGTCCCACTTGTGGTATGTTGTAAACCACTACTATGAGAGGACAAACTATTGCTCAAACCTCTCATTGGCGATTCAATGGTGTTAGGTTTTGATGACTTTTGAGGTAGTTTACTGAGAAATTGCTTCAACATTGCAATGAATTTGATAAATACAATATGAAAACTCAAATTAAATCCATTGTAGAAAAACCTATAAAACCCTAGACCTGACTGAAACTCAAAATCTAGAGATTCCGAACACAAATGCCTTTGATTTCAATTGATTTCATATGAGAAAATTCCAGATCTTGATGAGGAAGTTGAATTTGTAGCTCATGATTTCAAGATCGGCACATATTATTGAGAGGAAAGAGAAAAGAGAAAGATGAGAGAGAACAAGAGAATGGGTGTAATATATGAGTGTAGGTGAGAGACTTTAAGCTACAAATATATATATATATTGTGGACCTATTCCATTACTAAAAGTTAGAGAGAGATGTTAGACTAAATATCCTTAAAGAGTACCACATCAGCAACAAAGATTGAGGGAAAAAATCTTAATGATTAAATATATTTTGCCTGACCTTTGAAGGCTAGTTACATGTAGTTAGTAAATTTGAGTTGAGTCAAAATGCCTAAATATATACTTAGTGTATTGGAGTTAAAAAAAGTGAGTTATACTAAGGATTTTGACTAACAAGCATTGTATATTTAGTGGGTTGGAGATGCTCTAATGATTTGTGGTGTCAACCTTTCAAATATTCCACCATTCATGGCTTTCTATACTAAAGTGTTTTATTGGACTCCTAACTCAACCATAGTAGTTGTCTCTGTTCTCGTCATTCTCTATAGTCTTGTTTGCGAATAAGCTATTTTAGTTAACTTTTTGTTTTTTAGCCACTTTAGCCTAGTTAAAAAATGGGGGACTTACGTATAGGTCCTAATAAGTGGACTTATTGTTCAATATGTCGTTTAATAATTAATGACGTTTTTCATCAAACATTGTTAAAAAATGTCACTAATTGTTAATTTTCAACAACAGTTTGAAAATTGTCACAAAAAAATGTCACTAATTATAAGTTTTAGCGACAATTTAAAAAAAGTCACTAATTTTCAAATTTTCAGTGACAGTTTGAAAATTTTGTCACAAAAAAAATCACTAATTGTGAGTTTTAGTGATAATTTATAAAAATCGTGACAAAAAAGTCACTAATTATTAATTTTTAGTGACATGTGCAAAAAAAAATCATAAAAAACTATTTTTAGCGATAATTTTACTAAGATTTATTTTCAATAGAACTTTATAACAATTAAAGTCTAACTATTAGAATCTATTGGTAATTTACCCTTAAAAAAGTTGTGTTTAAAAGGTATTTGACTTTTTTAAGTTGACTTTTTGATTTTTGGCCATTTTTAGTTTGGCTAAAAAAATTGTGTTTTGAAAAATAATTGACTTTTTTTTAGTTAATTTGATGGTTGTAAGAGAAAAAGTGAAAGAGACTATTATTATCACCCATCAATTATTTTGGAGCCCCTATTTCTTTGGACCCCACTTATAAATTCTAAAATCCGTAAAATTTCTTTTCTTTCCCAAATAACACCAAAATTATTCTTATAAAAATATTCCACCCATTCAAATACACACCTCCATACCCCCTACATCTCAAAAAGCCTTTCTCCCAAAATCCTAACAAAACCCACGATGGTGGAACCTCCCAAAACCAGTGAAAAAATTTGTGATGATTAAGAAGTTTTTTTCCTACTTCATTACAAGGTTTGTCAATCAGTTTGATTTTTTTTTTTTTCACATACACAACACAATCTACTTTTATACTTCTCTAGTTGGTTTTCTATGATTCATTTATGGCCTCACTGTACTTGTATGCTCTCTATGTGAGCAAAATTGGGCAAGCTTTTACCCCCGGTCGACCACTCAAGGGTGGTTCAACCTTCTTTGTTTGTCTTCTTCTGCTGCTGCTTCGATTATCTATTCCCGAACAAATAAGAAATGTTCGGTTACCTATTCCTTAGTGAGAGGGTAATTTATATTAATAAATTGGGCCGAGCTAGGTGTTGGGCCGAGATAAGTCCAATTCGAAAGAGAAGTAGAATTACTCCGGTCCGAAAGAGAAGAAGGGTGACTACGATCCCAGAGGGAAGTAGAATTACTCCGGTCCGAAAGAGAAGAAGGGTGACTACGATCCCAGAGGGAAGTAGAGTTACTCCGGTCCGAAGTGGGGTAGACCGGTCTTAATAAGATGCCTTGATGTTAGTCCGGTCGTAGCCATGGTAGTTAGTCCGGCCGAAGTAAGATCTGGTTGTTATACTCCGGTTGAGAATGTATTATGGGTAGCTCGGTCTTAAGCGGTTACTTCGGTCGGAGCGTGTGTAAAACCGAGGTAAACCATGGTTCTGAAAGTAGTTCGCCTTAACTCCCTTATGGATAGCTCGGTCTTAGTATGGGAAAGCCAAGGTAAGGGAGAGTATAGTAAGGGCCGAACTAACAGGTACTCCGGTCGTTTGGAGTTCGGCCATAGAAGGACCATCTCACTTGGTTTAAGCAGTGAGGGGGGTGTGGGAGGATAAGCATTATCTTCCAGGAATTTGAATCCTAGGAGGACTCTACATGGAGGAGTTAGAGTCCCACTAGGATTGTGCCACTCGAAACCTATATAAGCTCACCAATATCACCTATGAAGAGGTAATGCAATTTTTGCTCCCTGACTACATTGAGCTTTTGCCTATTTGTCTTGCTTACTGACTTAGGCATCGGAGGGGTTTTCCGGCACACACCCGCCGGCCAGTTCAAGTTTGAGTTTTCAGGTGACAGAACGACGACGTGCAGAAGAACACATGCTTGATCAACAGGATTATACGTGAAGGTGAATCTCTTTCCCGTACAATTGGCGCCGTCTGTGGGAAGAACAGACAAGAACAACCTCTTGATCAAGTGTTTTTCTCTCAAAATTCGATGGCCAACAATGAAGAACTGCCGCAGTCCGCCATTGACGGACAAACTCCAGACGGAGGTGCAAGGCGCGAAGGCCTACCTTTGGTCCCTCCCATGGCGAACCTGGAACCACAAAGGCAAAATTCCAGGAGGGATGCAAGGGGACGAAGGAGGAATAGCAGCCCTCATCTCTCTCGTTCGCAAAGCCCAGAAAGGCAAAGGCGTAGGGTTGATCCTCAGGCCTTGGAGGATCGCGTCAAAGCACAAGACGAGTTGATACGGCGGATGGCGGCAGACATGGAATCTCTCAAACGCCAAGTGAAAGGAAAAGAAGTGGCGACAGGAGAGGGGCGCACAAACAAGACGCCCCCTCGCCACTCAGAGGGTCGTAGTAGGAATTCAACACCCTCCCAGGCAGAAGAGAGAAGCCTCAGGACAGGCGATACGCAATCAAGATCTTCCAGAACTCGTCACCCCAGGTCTGAGAGGGCGAGATCTGAAAGGTCTTACACGGAAGGAAGCACATACTGGCCTTCGCATACGCACCAAACAAGGTCCAGACAAACAGAGTTACCCAGGTCATCCGACCTACGAACCGTGCTAGAGGAAAAGGCACGACGCAGGGAGGATGCCAGGGCGCGTGATCCACATAGAGTTTCGGCCTTACAGCGGTTGGCTCCTCGGACGCATGGAAGCGTCGAGGTTGGAATGCCACAACCGCGCCCAGCCTACGAACCAACGGACAAAGTATTGGCAAGGCTACAGACCTCACCGTTCGTCCCAGCAATTGAGAACGCGCCTTTACCGTCAGGCTTTCTACAGCCGAAGTTCACTACATACGAGGGGAAGACGGACCCCTACTTGCACTTAAGCCACTTCCGCCAGGTCATGGCTGTATACCGGCGGAACGAGGCCTTAATGTGCATCTTGTTTCCCTCAAGCCTTGGTGACCTTGGCTTGACTTGGTTTGAGAAACTCCCGGAGGGCAGCATAGCCTCCTGGGCGCAATTGGCAGAAGCATTTGTCACAAGATTCAGAACAAACACTAAGACTCCGGTGGAGATCGACCAACTACTCTCCATCGACATGGGCGAAAAAGAGACCCTGTGGTCATATAACAGCCGTTATTGGGAGACATTCAACCAGATTGGGGACTGCCCAACCAATCTCGCCATTGCGCAATACAAGAGAGGACTCCCAGTTGGGAACAGACTGAGGGATTCTATCACCATGACGCCACCTCTTACCATGGAAGCCCTGATGGAAAGAGTGCATCAGCACATCAGGGTGGAAGAGGATGGCGCCCGTGCCAAAGCAAAGTCTGGCACGACCGCAGCGCCAGAAAAGAAGGCCTCAGCAAAGGTCAATGCGGTAAATCGGCCGAACAAAAATGGGCGTGGAAGACGCGACAACGAAGAAGACCGAGACGAGAGATGGTTGAGAGTCCGCACTGCCATCACCACGGTCTTCAAGAAGCCGATCTACCGAATACTTAGCGAAATTCGAGACGAACCTTTCGTCAAGTGGCCAGCCAAGCTAGGCGAGGCACAGAAGGACTATGACGACAGATCACGGTGCACCTTCCACAAAGAAAAGGGGCACCGAACTGAGAACTGCACCCCGTTGAGGCAGCATTTGGAGGAGTTGGTGGCGGCAGGCCACTTAGACAAATACATTGAAGGAGGGGCACAGCCAGCCCCCCAGGACCGTAATAACCCCAACGGAATGCCAATCGACGCTCCACCTCAAGGCATTATCAATGTGATACATGGAGTTTTCGAACCTGAGCGTGTATGTGAGCTCAGAGGTTCGATCAAGAAGGCTGAGCACTTAAGGGAAGTACTAAGTGCCCAACCTGTCGTCAAGAAAGGGAGGACAGAGGCCACAAATGTTATGTCTTTTTCGGATAAAGACTTGGACAGAATATATTGCCCCCACAATGATGCCCTGGTCGTCACTCTCCGAGTCAAGGATTTTGACGTCAAGCGGATTCTGATTGACCAGGGTAGTTCGTGCGAAATCATGTATTATGAGACGTTCAAACAATTGAAGTTGCAAGATAAAGATTTAGCACCTGCAGTGTCACCTTTGATTGGATTTAACTCGATGCCAGAATGGCCAGTTGGCAAGATCATCCTTCCAGTCAGAGCAGGGAGTGTGACGAAGCAAGTAGAGTTCTGGGTGTTAAAGGTCCCATCCACCTATAACATCATCCTGGGCAGAACATGGCTGCACGCCATGCGCTCGGTGGCGTCATCCTACCACCAAGTGATGCGGTTCCCAAACGACACCGGAGTAATAGAAGAAGTCTATGGAGACCAAATCATGTCCAAGCAATGTTTTGTCACGGTGAATGGAAGCCGCGCTGCAAAGGGGTATGTTCATTCGGTGGAAGAACCGGAGAGTAATGAACTATTCGCAGACGTCGGCAAAGCAGCAAGCCAGAAAGCAGTGGAAGACTTGGTGGAAGTCAGAATAGATGAAAAGAACCCGGATAAGTTCTTTCTGCTTGGTTCATCGTTGTCCGGCGCTGAGAGGTTAGAGGTCTTGGAATTTTTGACCTCTAACATCGAAGTGTTTGCCTGGACTCCATACGACATGCCAGGCATTGATCCCAACTTCATCTGCCACCAACTCAATGTCCACCCATCAGCCAGGCCAATTATTCAGCGCACCCGCAGATCGGCACTCCACCACGCCGAGATAGTGGCGGAAGAAGTGGGAAACTTGTTGGAAGCAGGGGCAATCAGAGAGGTACACTACCCCAGATGGATCTCCAACACTGTTGTAGTGCCAAAGAAGAATGGCAAGTGGCGCGTCTGCGTCGACTATAAAACTGTCAACAAAGCATGCCCTAAAGATAGCTTTCCGCTACCACGGATTGATCAACTGGTAGACCTGACGGCGGGGCACAATCGACTAAGCTTCTTGGATGCATACAGAGGCTACCACCAGATCGCAATGCATGAACCGGACCAGGAGGTCACATCTTTCACCACACCAAGGGGACTCTACTGCTACAAGGTCATGCCCTTTGGCCTAAAGAACGCAGGGGCAACATTCCAGAGAATGGTTACCAAGATGTTTGAGCCGTTGTTAGGCAAAACAATGGAGGCTTACATCGATGATATGGTGGTCAAGAGCAAGGATGAGAATGACCACCTGAAGGACCTAAGCGAGATATTTGAGATCCTGAAGAAGCATAAGTTACGCCTCAACGCGTCGAAGTGTGCTTTCGGGGTAGGATCAGGCAAATTCTTAGGCTTCTTGGTGACCAACCGAGGTATAGAAGCGGACCCTTCTCAGATCAAGGCAATACAGGATCTGGAGAGACCAAACTCAGTGAAAGAAGTGCAGCATCTCACCGGAATGGCAGCCGCGCTCAATCGGTTCATTAGCCGATCGTCAGATAGGCTACGACCATTTTTTCATGCCCTCAAGGCCAAGTTTGAGTGGGACGAAGAATGTGACCGAGCTCTGGAAAGCTTGAAGGAATACATGTCTTCTCCACCACTACTTGTAACACCAATTCCTGGAGAAGAACTCTTCCTGTACCTGGCAGTCTCACAGCACGCAGTCAGCACGGTGTTGGTCCGAGCGGAAGGAGTCCAACATCTGCCTATCTACTATGTCAGCAAGACACTGCTGGGCGCCGAAACAAGGTATTTGCCACTGGAGAAACTGGCACTGGCCTTGATGATGGCCGCAAGGAAGCTATCGCACTACTTTCACGCTCACACCATAGTGGTCCTTACAGCCTTCCCACTAAAGGCTTTGTTTGAAAGGGCGAACTTTTCTGGGCGAATTCTGAAGTGGGCAGTAGAGTTAGGACAATACGACATCAAGTTCCAACCCAGAACCGCAATAAAAGCTCAAGCATTGGCGGATTTTGTCGCAGAGTTCACTCCTGGAAGTCATCATATCTGCCCAGTCGACCTGACTGACTCAACCGAACTAGGGACGGAAGTTGACGTCGGAATAACGCAACCCCTGGTATTGGTTACTCAGCCAAGTCCTAAGGCAGACCGGAGTAATACAAATAAGGAAGAAGTAAACCATGCTATACCAAGTCCAGACTCGCCAACGAAGAAAAACTTGGTGCAACAAGACGACAAGGGGCAGGCAGCAGGCCTGGACTTAGACGGAGAAATCAGCAGCATGGAAGATCCCAAGGCATCATCCGATCCCTCTACTTGTTGGAAGTTGTTCGTTGGGGAGATGTGGAAGCTCTTTGTGGATGGAGCATCCAATCGACATGGAGCAGGACTTGGCATAGTCCTCATCTCTCCAGACGGCCTGATAGTGGAGCAGGCAATCAACCTCGGCTTCCCAGCATCAAACAACGAAGCGGAGTACGAAGCGCTTCTTGCAGGTCTTAAGTCGGCATTCTACATGAAGGCCACCGAGGTAATGGTTTACAGCGACTCACAGCTGGTGGTAAACCAAATATCTGGTGACTATGAAGCAAAGGATGACAGAATGGCCAAGTACCAAGAGCTGATCAGAACCGAAATAAAGAAGTTTGAAGTAGTGAGGATAGAACAGATCGGCAGGGAAGAGAACAGTAGAGCAGACGAACTAGCAGGCTTCGCCTCAATGGCGGATACCTCCATCCCACATCCTCTATTGATCGATTATCTGCCTAGACCAAGTATTGAAGACCCAGAAACAGAAGAAGTATACTGCGCCGATCTAGGTCCTTCTTGGATGGATCCTATTATCTTGTTCCTGAAAGACGGCACCTTACCAGAAGACAAGAAGGAAGCCAACAGAATCAGAGCAAAGTCGCAGCGATTTTGGCTCTCTCCATCCTTGGCATTATACAAGAAGTCGTTCACAGGACCTTACTTAAAGTGTGTGCACCCCAGCAAAGTGGAAGCATTCCTGTTCGAAATACATGAGGGTGTATGCGGCAGCCATCAAGGAGGACGATCATTGGCATACCGAGCTATTTCACAAGGATACTGGTGGCCGTACATGCAAGCGGATTCAGAGAAGTATGTCAAAAAATGTGAAAAATGTCAGAAGTTTGCGCATCAAATACACCAACCTGCCAGGGAACTTCTACCTCTCACTAGTCCATGGCCTTTCGCAATGTGGGGCTTAGACATAGTGGGACCACTCCCAACAGCACCAGGCAACAGGAAGTTCTTCCTTGCGGCAACAGACTACTTCACAAAGTGGGTGGAAGCGGAAGCCTTGGCGTCAATCAAGGAAAAAGACGTGAAAAAGTTTGTCTGGCAGAACATCATTACTCGCTTCGGCATACCAAAAGCACTGATCTCAGACAACGGCACGCAGTTCGACGGCAGAATTTTCAGAGGCTTTTGTGAGGAGTACAAGATAGAATTCTACAATTCCACACCGGCGTATCCCCAAGCGAATGGACAAGCAGAAGCTTCAAACAAGGTAGTCTTGGATGGACTGAAGAAAAGACTAGAGAAAGCTAAAGGCAGATGGGCAGAAGAACTCCCTCATGTTTTATGGGCTTACCGCACTACACCTCGGCGGTCAACAGGAGAGACCCCATTCTCCTTAGCTTATGGCATGGAAGCAGTCATCCCATTAGAAGTTGGCCTCCCCACAATTCGGAGTGAAAACTTTGATCCAGACTTAAACGCCGAAGCAATAGCATTGGAACTTGACCTCGTGGAAGAGAGAAGAGACAGAGCTTTGGTTCACATCGCCTCCTACCAACAAGAGTTGTCTAGGAAGTACAACAAAACAGTGCATCCCAGACAGTTCAAGATCGGCGATTGGGTACTTCGCAAAGTGATGGGAAACACACTAGTTCCAGGAGATGGCAAGTTGGGGCCGAATTGGGAAGGACCTTACAAAGTGGTCGGCTTAGCAGGCAAAGGGGCATACCACTTGGAAGACAAGGACGGCAAAGCAATCCCAAGGCCATGGAACACTGCCAATCTTAAATTATTTTATTTTTAGTTTTTTCTCTTCCAAGAACGTGTAATCTTTTCCTTTCTCAATAAAACAAGTCGATTCTTTTCAGCATGGTTGTTTCTTCTGTAGGAGATAGTTTTGATGAATTAGGTGCAGTGCAGACTATATTCTAAGTCGGCTGGAAAAACCAACTTAGAGGTTGGCTGGATTAAACCAACACCCTTCCTAAGCCCAAGATAAGGATCCAGGCTGCAGGACGTTTGGCCGGAATAACCAAACACTTTATTCTAAGTTGGCTGGAAAAACCAACTTAGAGGTTGGCTGGATTAAACCAACACCATTCCTAAGCCCAGGATAAGGATCCAGGCTGCAGGACATTTGGCTGGAATAACCAAACATTTTATTCTAAGTTGGCTGAAAAAACCAACTTAGAGGTTGGCTGGATTAAACCAACACTGTATACTCTTCAGCCGAAGTAAGTTATATCGGCTGAAGAGTGGTTGGCTGGATTAAACCAACACTGTATACTCTTCAGCCGAAGTATGGGCACGGCCGAAGAGTGGTTGGCTGGATTAAACCAACACTGTATACTCTTCAGCCGAAGTAAGTTATATCGGCTGAAGAGAGGTTGGCTGGATTAAACCAACACTGTATACTCTTCAGCCGAAGTATGGGCATGGCTGAAGAGTGGTTGGCTGGATTAAACCAACACTGTATTCTCTTCAGCCGAAGTAAGTTATATCGGCTGAAGAGTGGTTGGCTGGATTAAACCAACACTGTATACTCTTCAGCCAAAGTAAGTTATATCGGCTGAAGAGTGGTTGGCTGGATTAAACCAACACTGTATACTCTTCAGCCGAAGTAAGTTATATCGGCTGAAGAGAGGTTGGCTGGATTAAACCAACACTGTATTCTCTTCAGCCGAAGTAAGTTATATCGGCTGAAGAGTGGTTGGCTGGATTAAACCAACACTGTATACTCTTCAGCCGAAGTAAGTTATATCGGCTGAAGAGTGGTTGGCTGGATTAAACCAACACTGTATACTCTTCAGCCGAAGTAAGTTATATCGGCTGAAGAGAGGTTGGCTGGATTAAACCAACACTGTATACTCTTCAGCCGAAGTATGGGCACGGCCGAAGAGTGGTTGGCTGGATTAAACCAACACTGTATTCTCTTCAGCCGAAGTAAGTTATATCGGCCGAAGAGTGGTTGGCTGGATTAAACCAACACTGTATTCTCTTCAGCCGAAGTAAGTTATATCGGCTGAAGAGTGGTTGGCTGGATTAAACCAACACTGTATACTCTTCAGCCGAAGTAAGTTATATCGGCTGAAGAGTGGTTGGCTGGATTAAACCAACACTGTATACTCTTCAGCCGAAGTAAGTTATATAGGCTGAAGAGTGGTTGGCTAGTAAGGTAAGATAGTTAAAGCCGAGATCACAGTTTGGGCAAATTGAAGTTCATGAACAAATGCAATTCAAGTACAGGCAGACATCCAGAACCGAAACGAGAGTTGACGGTTTTTTCATTGAAAAACAAAGGAAGTACAATTATGGGGCCATAGCCCGGTTACAGAGTTCAAAAAAAAAAAAAAAAAAAAAAAAAAAGTTCAAACAAAAAGATCATCTATCTCAGCATCTAGATCGGCACCAAGGTCAGCATGTACTCCGGCATCTGCAGTTAGCATAGTCTCGGTGGGAAGCTCGGGCGCAGCATTTTCAATTATGGGCTCTGACCGAACTGACTGATCGCCAGCTTGCCCTTGGATAGCCGGAGTCTCTGCTGCCTCTTCGTCGTCATCGTCATCATCAGACGAACCGAGGAATTCTTTTTGGAGCTCATCAGCATATTCTTGCAGTGAGGTCGGGATAAAGTGCTCAGGAGCATCGTAGACCTCGGTTTCAGGTCCACAACCGACCTTCTCCACTGCACCTCTCCAGCCGCACTTGAAGAACAGCTTTTTCGCTGCTTCGCACTGCAGAGAGTAGCCAGCTTCGGCTTCCTTGAAACCTTCTTTGGAAGCGTCCTTAGCCTTCTGCTTCAGCTCAGATATTTCGGCGTTCTTCTTGTTCTCAAGCTCCGCTATCTCCCACAAATATTGGTCTTTCACTTCGGTCACGGCGCGCTGTTTGTCATTTTCGGCCGAGGTGACCAGTCCGGTCAGGCGAGCTACTTCGGCCTCCAGTTCGGCCGACCTTTGTTTGGACAACGCCAGCTCGGCCACCCTGGCTTCAGCGTCCCTTATGGCGTGCCTCGTTGTTTTGCGAAGTTCCATTATTTGCCCATGAGCAATGGTGTTCTTCTGAATGGCCTGCAAAAGAAGAGTTCCTCGTCAGCCGAGCTAAGAGTTGGGAAAAATTAGACTGATCAAAGAAAAAACAGTACTGCTTACCAAAATCATGGACTTGGTGGACGACCGGATGGCTTTCAGCTCGGTATTTAGCTGTTTGTTGTGATGCTCCATGTCTTTGGGAAGACAAACACCCCGCGCCAGGTTGAAGGCTAGTAGGTGATCCTTGTCAGCAACAACGGAGTCACCTTCGTCGATATCTCGGTTGTTGAAGACGAAGGGTGGAGCCCATTTGTTGATTGGCGTAGCTCGGTCAGAAGATTCCGGTTGTGAGTTGAGTCCGGGGCTCGGTGGAAGGATGGGATCAACCTCATCGACCAAACGCTGCTCGGTCTCAGTAGCCCGGGCGCGCTTAGCTCGGCGTGAGGAGGATGGCTGTTGTGAGGGAAGAGCTATCACGGCTTCGGTGGTTTGTTGGGTCGGTGGCACTTCGGCACTTGTGGTTGCGGTGAGCATGGCCCTCATCCTGTTCTTCTTCGCCATCTTTTGTTCGGCTGTTAGTGGCACGAGGACAATTTCTGGCAAGGATGGGTCCGGTTCTGGTGGGTCTTCAAGAAGAAAGTCGGTCACCCTGGCTTTTCGGCGACCGGAGTAACGGTAAGTCGGTTCGAAGTCAAGGAGCTTAGCCCAACTTCTTTCCCGAACTCGTAGTGCGGCGCGTAAAAGACCGAGGTTGGGGTAGTTGTAGTTCGAGAGGAGATGAGCTTTATCTGCAAAAAGGGAACAAGTGTTAGTTCGGTTCAGAGTAGACAGCCGGAGTAAAGAAGAGAAAAAATATGAAATACAACCGAAGTATGTATACCGGGCTCTTCGAATTTCCAGTTTATTCTCCAGCCAGGAATCTGGGCTTGAAGGTCTTCAAAATTCCCAGAGACCCAGAAGAAGTCGTCATCATTCAAGTCTTTGTCCGGCGTGTGTTTGATTATTTTTTCTCGGCCACGGCGTATTCTCAAGTAATAGCACCAGCCTTCATTCTTGGATCCTAATGAGTATTGGTGGAATATTTCGGCTAAGCCTAGGTTTAGACCGGTTTGACGGTTCAGGGCGTCTATGCCCATTATTATACGGTAAGTGTTGGTGGACAGTTGGGTTGGACAAAGTCTGGTTTGCCTAAGAAATTCGCAGATTAAGGGCTGGACTGGGAATCGTAGTCCGGTCTCTTTTATTGACTGAATGGTGAAAGGGACAAAACCCTCGTTATTCCATGGGTCTACACCTCGGTCGGCTAGGGTAAGGTGTACATCATCTGGTATATGGTGGTCCTGGCGGAATTCGGCCAAACCGCCTGGGGTTTCTACCAAAAATCTGTACTTCCCCATCTAATTGTATAAGTTAAGTATAATTTACTTCGGTCTGGATAGTGTGCTCAGTAGCTCGGTTGAGCGCAAAGTGGAGTGCCTGGGCAACCTAAGTCTGCAAAGTGGAAAACACAAGGTGTTAAGCACAGATCATCGACCGTGCTACAAAAACGAAACGAAGAAAGGGAAGTCTTATTTCGGCTACACAGGATGCTACGGGATCTACCTCGGTTTCAACATGGTGCATTTTATCTCGGTTTGGCAGGATGTTTGGTTAGCTCGGTTTTACTTTTTGGTTTTTGTTATTCCGGCTGAACGTCAAGGGGCAGCTTTCTGAGTTCGGTCTAGAAACTGAGAATGCTGGCTTGGCCCCTGAAGTTTTAGCTCGGTCAAGTGTGAAAGTTTCTACTCCGGTGGGTTTTTATTTCGGCTAATGTGGATTAGTTGGTGACCTATTGAGACTACTGAGATGTGCACAAGTGTCAGTCCGGTTCCAGTTCGCCTAAAGCTTTATATAAGCAAAAACAGTATTCTAGTTCGGTTGGGACACGTTTAAAGATCAAAACTACGATCTACAGCTTGCATTATGATATTCAAAGTGTTCTTATGAAAATTTTTCCAAAAAGCAAAAAACAGTGTTTTGCAAAAACACCAAACACGAAGTAGACTGCTATGGATCAAAACGAAAGCAATGACAGAGAAAACAGATTTCTGATGCTTACCTGGTAGAAAGACTGAGGATGGAAATGGAAGCAGGAGCAACACGAACACGAGCTCAAAAGTTGGAAGAAGATAAAAAGAGCAGAAACACAGAGAGAGAAGAGAGTGAATAGTTGGAGAGTGATTTGAATAGTGAAGAGGTGTTTTGTTTTGATGAAACCGTAAAGGTGGGAACTGTTCAAATTTTTCGGAGTACGAGGGCGGCGCGACAGTTGGGGTTGACCAATGAGAGCCTGCCACGTGTCATTGGAAGGACAATCGATTCAGTTTCTGCAAACTGAAGAGACGTTTTGACCGGACCCGCACAGTACGGCTCAAGTTTAGCTCGGCTAGATAAGCTAAATGGTTTTTAGCTCGGCGGGATAACTTAACTGGGTCTTATCTCGGCTGGATAGGCTAACCTGTGTTTTTAGCTCGGCTGGAGAGGTTAGTCTAGCTCGGCTGGAAGACGAGTAATCCCTATCATGCTGTGCAGATGGAATTAAGGGGCAATTGAGAGGGTAATTTATATTAATAAATTGGGCCGAGCTAGGTGTTGGGCCGAGATAAGTCCAATTCGAAAGAGAAGTAGAATTACTCCGGTCCGAAAGAGAAGAAGGGTGACTACGATCCCAGAGGGAAGTAGAATTACTCCGGTCCGAAAGAGAAGAAGGGTGACTACGATCCCAGAGGGAAGTAGAGTTACTCCGGTCCGAAGTGGGGTAGACCGGTCTTAATAAGATGCCTTGATGTTAGTCCGGTCGTAGCCATGGTAGTTAGTCCGGCCGAAGTAAGATCTGGTTGTTATACTCCGGTTGAGAATGTATTATGGGTAGCTCGGTCTTAAGCGGTTACTTCGGTCGGAGCGTGTGTAAAACCGATGTAAACCATGGTTCTGAAAGTAGTTCGCCTTAACTCCCTTATGGATAGCTCGGTCTTAGTATGGGAAAGCCGAGGTAAGGGAGAGTATAGTAAGGGCCGAACTAACAGGTACTCCGGTCGTTTGGAGTTCGGCCATAGAAGGACCATCTCACTTGGTTTAAGCAGTGAGGGGGGTGTGGGAGGATAAGCATTATCTTCCAGGAATTTGAATCCTAGGAGGACTCTACATGGAGGAGTTAGAGTCCCACTAGGATTGTGCCACTCGAAACCTATATAAGCTCACCAATATCACCTATGAAGAGGTAATGCAATTTTTGCTCCCTGACTACATTGAGCTTTTGCCTATTTGTCTTGCTTACTGACTTAGGCATCGGAGGGGTTTTCCGGCACACACCCGCCGGCCAGTTCAAGTTTGAGTTTTCAGGTGACAGAACGACGACGTGCAGAAGAACACAGGCTTGATCAACAGGATTATACGTGATGGTGAATCTCTTTCCCGTACACTTAGCAAATAAAATATGTTCGGACTTGTGTTCTTGAATTTCGGTCATATGTTCGGGAGTTCAGTCTTGAAAAAAACGACGAATAATTTTTATTATTTTTTCCATTTTTTCCCCCATAAAACTTACCGTTATAAGGCCAATATCCTCTGAGTTAAAAACACCATCAAATTTATGAATCTCTTCTGAGTTTTTATTGTTGTACTCCTCTCGCCTCATGGAGTTGTGATTGCTGAAAAAACTTTCACTCATTGTCATAGCCAGCGAAGTGCATGTAATCAAATAGTTGATGCCGCTGCCGTCGGAATATTACCAGTAAAGGATTTTCATGATTTTGAAAGTGGGTAGATTTTGAATGTAGGATTTGGAAAAGATGAATGGGTGGTGATAGGGGTGGGTAGTCTCATAAACCTTAACTTATGATGTAGTGGGTGTGGATTTAATTGTGAGATGGAATGTCTCAAAATTTTTGATGTCCTTTTTAATTATTTCATTTGAGGTACAACAACCAAACCAAACCAAACCAAATCTCAAGTCCCATCAAATGAGGTACAATAATAAAAGGTTAAAAAATAAGGGTCCAAAATAAGTGATGAATTACTAATAACAGTACTCAAATTAAAATGATTATGAGTTAAATGTGATATTTTATTTTATTGACTATTTTAATTCATTTTGGGATATTTTGGGAACTTGGCTTTTAGTTATTTTTTTAGGTTTGTAGCAAAAGTCAAAAGTTGACTTTTTTGTATTTTTTTTTTTCATTTGGGAAGTTAGTTTTTAGCTACTGGTAAAATTACAATTCTACTCCTCATAGATCAAAATGTGCTACATAGGTGAAATTGTAAATATTTTAAATTGAATGGGGGTAATTTAGTCATTTATTGTGATTTGATATCATAAACAAATATTAATCAAAAAAATCAAAAAATAACTTTTTATCAACTTCTCAAATCATTTATCTAAAATAACCAAAAACTTAATTAAAAACCAAAAAAATCGCTTTTTACCATATTTCAAAATAGGCCTTTATCTTGGTCACTATTTTAGCACTAACTTTAACTTTCCAAACAGGCGCAGATAAATACATGAGCGAGGTCGATGAGCGTGACTGTCTCTCTCTCTCTCTCTCTCTCTCACATCGCAGACTTGATTTGTACTATGAAGTGGTGTCCATGGCATCTTCGTGCGAGTCCGGTGTTCTAATGGTGAGCCTGTCCTGTTTTCTTTTGATTTTAGCACATTATCAAAGTGATTTTAGTGTTTAATCTCTTTTGCTGCTAATGTATACGCATGTGCATACCTATGTAAGTAAGGCTTCCCACCCACATCTTCACTTGCCACAATTCGTGCCCAACCACATCTGGTTTTGTAACTGAAACAAACTTGGGTCCAAGATAAATGAACCCCAACTATGAAATAGCAGCAAAATACCAATAGGCATCACTCCAAGCCCTGAACAGTCATATAAAAATTGATATTCCTCACGCCCAAGATCGAAACCAACAATCAAGCCGCCTTTATGAACCTGGGGTTCTTGAGTCACAACCCAATGCAAAGCACCACTCTCTAGTGCACCACCTTCTTGATTCAAATTAGGATAATTAGGGTACTTCTCAGCCCTGTGTCATCAATTTGATTTCAAACAATAAACCTAAACTTCATAATCAAAATAATCATCATCACTCAAGTCTTTGAAATCATCACTAGCACTAATTCATACCCAAATCCATAAATGCGAATCACATAATACCTAGTTAGGTTTTGAAACTCTCAATAGAAGCATAAGGCAATTTCATGGAGTTTCAAGTAGATGGGTTTAACGAAACAACGGTGTCAAACCCATCGGGACAAACAGAGAGCGATTGATTACAAGAAAGCCTTACCTACATAAACCGCACTGCGGCCTCTACAATGCCATCAAACGAATCAAAATCGACCGAATAGAAGTGGATCTCAGATTGGTCTTGGTTTCGATTGATCGGTTCAGATGCAACCTAGTGAAATATGAACTGTTGATTAGGGCATCCCAGTGCGCAGAGAAGGATCTGAATCGAAGAAGCGGCTTCACTAGCAATCAGGAGAGTAGGACAGTGGGAGAGTATAAGATTGGATGAATTAGGGTTTGGATTAGATGGAAGTGAAAGCAAGACGAGTCGGCAAAGCAGAGAAGAGAGAATGCAGATTTGGGTTGCTAGCCATTTATATAAGCGTGTTTATGCGTATGTGAGAAGTTTTGTTTTGTGCTGCTCAACAATGCGTGTGCAAGTCAAATAAATAAATGTACAAAATATTTGTTATATGGTGTATGCAACTCAAATGATAAGGGTCTTGTTTATGAAATTTGTGGTCTTAAGTTCAAGTCACACCCTCTTCTTTATTTATTTATTTGTTTTTCTTTTTGTGAATAGAAAATTGGACACTTGACATAAAGAAAAAGAAAGTTTTAAGACACCAAAGTAGGTGCTCACATATATAATAGTATAGATATTTGTTGAAGCAAGAGAAAGTTGAGATTTTGTCCTCTGATTAAATTGTAAAGGTTGGTTTGGTGATTTCTTTATTTGTTTCTAATTCACGGGTTTTAGTATATGTGCATTTAGAGATCCTAGTTTGTAGGTTGTAGGTTGTGGTTGTGGTTAATCGAGACGTTCACGTGTGTTGTGTGATTTAATAGTTTTGTTATTGCAAGTTGTGATTGTTTTTCACTAAGGTTGTGTTTGTATCATGGATTTAGATAGGGTTTTGAATATATATATATATATCTATATATTTCATTGACATTCGTCTCACTTTTTTTTCTTTCTTTTTCTAAATTTCCGCTCAAATTCAACACAGTCTAGAGCATAGTAATTTGAAAAGAGAAAGGAAAAGGCGAGGGAAATAGAGAAAAAACTTAACTTGTTTTTCCTTTCTTTTTTTTGAATCCCTACCCAAATCTATGATCCAAACATAATATAAAGGTTTAGTTATGAGGTCCTAGCAATTGTTTTCTAAGCTTTGATTGAAGATTTTACCTTATTTAGTTATTCTTTTCTTTGGTTTGGATCAGAATTTAGAACTAGAAGCTCACAATTGTTTGTTATTGGGATCTGAGAAAACAAGAGCCTCTACAGTCATGTAACTTTTAAGCTTTAATCTTTACTTTATAAGGTGGAAATATAAACAACTGATCTGCATATTTGGATTTTTTTTTTTGGGTTAGCATTTTTATTTGTTTAATGTATTACAGCATAAGTTGTGATTGCAGGCTGAAGTATTTTTTTTAATTTAATGTAACATGTTACATAGTCTAAAACATTGCAAGCAAGGGATTTTTGTCTTGGATATGATTTATTAGTTTTTGTGAACATTTTAGTTGTGACCAGCTTGACTGGGCATTACTCCATCCCAAAATTTTGCCCTTGCCTTTTATTTTAATTGAGTCGTGTGGAATAATAATAAACATGTGTGGTTTGAAGTCCTTTAGCCAAAAGATGGACACTTCATTTTGTTGTATCAGTTGCAATCTGGAAATTGCAGTAGGGTAACTTGACCAAGTGTAATTGTATTGGCCAAAATGAGCATGTCATTTGGTTTATGAGATGAGCTTTAAGACAGATTAATGGTTGCTTATGGAATGAATTATGTGAATGGTCTTATCCGGTGTAAGACATATGGGAATCAATTCAATCAAATTGTTAGCATGTACAATATTTATGTCAAAAGCTAAAAAGTGGCTGAGGCATTGTTTAGTATCAAGATTTGTGTAAAAAGGGTTTTGGAAATGGTGACAAAAGTTTAAAAATCAGTATAGTATTTTAAAATTAGTGAAAAGTGTCTTATGTTCTTCCAGTTTTTGTCTTTTTCTTATGACCAAGGACACTTGTCATTATTTATATATTGACATGTCCTAGCAGCCAGTAGGGTGCTGCTTACAGAGTCAAATGGGCTCATTTTATGTTTCTTCCTAACAGCATTTAGTTTTATATTAGCAATGTACTGTTGGAACATGTGGCAATATTAATGATAACATCAATCGAGTGGACTGGTCTTTTTCTAATATAGGTTTTTGGAATCATTTGGAGGGACGAATGTGTGTTGACTCTGAGAAACTCTTCACTTACCAGAATTGATTATAGGAAACAGCTACAGCCGTTCCCCGATTCCCTTCTTTTCATTCTTTTTGCTGTGAATATTCTATACCTGTTTTTTATGGCGTCTTCTGTTACATCCACTACCTGTGTCAACACTAGTTGTGAAGGATAAAGGTATGAAATATGCCTGATGTATGAATTCATGTGTTTGATAATTTAGATTAGGAAAACAAAATAACGTAAAATGTGTTAAGCAATTTAATAAGAGTGATTACAAAGAGGCATATATATAACTAATCTAATCAAACCCTGAAGAGTGCCAAAGACAAAACTACCCTTAATGAGTACAAAATAACAAAATAATGAACACACAAACACACACACAAACTCAGGATGTGACAATAGGAAGCATTGAGAGTTTGTCAAGCAGAAAGCAAAAGCGTAAAGTTGTACGAGACTCGGTGAAGAAGTCAGCCAACTGCATAGTGGATGAAATGAAAGGTAAGGACAAGGTGCGAAGTTGAAGATGATGGTGTACAAAGTGTAAATGAGAACTAGAAATGTTTCCAAGGCAAGAATGGAACAAGTAAAACTCAAACGACTTAGAACTAAGACAAAAAGATGACAATTCCTACTGAAGAGGCAGCAAGAGAAGGAACATGCTGCTGCTCATGAACATACAACCTGCCCAACCTACAACATGTCCCAATCTGTTGCTTGGAATGAGGATCCTACACAACACAACTAGAAAAGAAAAAGGGAACAGGATAACCAACCTCACAAAGCTGACTCACAAAAATAAGATTCAAAGTCAACTGGGGAATGCAATAGATATCAGAAAAGGGAGGGACAATGAGTCGAACGGAGCCAACAACTGCCGATGGCATGGAGGTACCATCAGCAGCCATAATAGTAGTAGAAGGAGGTGAAAATATAGAAGTCAATAAAGAAGAATTGTTTCCCATGTGATGTGTAGCTTCAAAATCAAAAACCGAAGTGGAACAAGATATACCTGAAGAAGAAGAAGAAGAGGGGGGCAAAACTAGAGGTGAGCAGACAGATAATTTAGAATAGGAAAACATAATAACATAAAATGTATTAAGCAACTTAATAAGAATGATTACAAAGAGGTATATATATAACTAAGCTAAGCAAGCCATAAAGAGTAGCAAAGACTAAACTACCATTAATGAATACAAAATAATAAAATAATACATGCTTCACGGTGTTCACTATGATCCTTAGAGCATGCATGATGATGAAAGAAAAAGATGCTTAGATTTGACAATAGATAAAGTATTTTTTCTTGTTTCATGTGGAAATTACAAACCTATTCTTTCCAGAACATGCCATGTAAATTAAATTATAGTTCATTTATGTGTTGGAACAAAAACATTGTAATCACAACATTACATAGAATGTAATGCACTTGATTGTGCAAGGAGTATCCTCATACCCGGAAGTATATATATTGCTTGTCTGGAAGTATAATCTAGAAACTATTTGTTTGATTTTTGAATTTTGAATCCACTTTTCAGAAAATTGAGTTTTTTGTTTTTCATGTTTTTTTTGTTTTCACTGAATTTTTTTAATATTTTAAGAATTTTTTTTTTTAAATTTTTAGATACACCTAACATAAATACACTTAAAAACTATAATATTTGTGAAAAAAATCTTTAAAACATTCAGTAAATACTAAAAATACGAACAAAACAAAAAAAAAAGAAGAAAATTCAGTACATTCTTGTATTCTTGTGTACTTTTTAAAATATTTTTTTTACAAATCTTTTACTTTTTAGGTACATCTAAACGGTAAAAAAATTGTTTAAAATTTTAAAAATATTCATTAAAAATACAAAAAACAAAAAACTCAATTTTTAGAAAATTGAAACCAAATAAAAAACTCAAAATTCCTATGTCCTAATATATGTACCTGAGTCAACGTAACACGGTTTTTCATGCATCATGTGAACATTGTGATTTGAAAGGCTTGGTAAAAAAAAAAATTATTGATTCTTGTTGATGGAACTTTCAAATGCAATGTTGTCCTGTAATTAATTATATTTTCCAAGATTGGAATCAATTATTTTTTGTTTTTTAGCTTAAAACCACAGTAAAAATGATATCAGATTCAGAAGTGACATTTAGAATTGTTGTTTCAGACAACTGTTTGTCAGACTTGTGGTGACAAGGGCGATTTGCTCCTTCTTATCTACTGTGTGCAGTGCCATGATTCTGCCATGCATCAGTATGTTGTTTCACTCAATTCACTTCGTACATTTTTTACATGTCAGTGATATTTGATATTTTATTATTACTATTTTCATTTTTAATGTTATTGGCAAAAGGAATATTAATGCATTAATTTGATTGGAAATGTTGTTAGACAGACCAACCTCTCGCCTATATTGCCATAGTTCTGACAACATTAATGCAAGATTTGTTATTATCAGGCTAAAGAAAAATTGATAGGAAAAATCAGATACACTCAACAAATCATAGTTCTTCCTAGATTAGAGACAAGTTATTAGGCTAAAGAAACCAGTTAGCTCTTTAAGGAAATGCATGGCATTTAAAACTGTAGAGAGTAATTGTGAGTATCTCCCTCCCATTGTTCCTCAATTTCGCTGTCACTATATTATGGATATTGAATTTTCTCTAATTGTTTTCATGTCTTAATATAGTAGACCACATTATCCTTAACTTTTTAGCTTTCTTGTTTAAAGTTCCTAATTTCGTATGTAATTTAAGGATCCTTTTACTCTGACTGTGTCTTTTATCAGCTGACTTTGCCTTTGAGACAACTTCATCATGCTAAAATTTCATTCAAAGATGCAAACAATCCTGGCAAACTTGGAAATGATATGAGATTTTTCTTTTCCTTGATTGTCTTAGAGCTGATCCATAGAAAATGTTTGGGCTTCGAACTAGTAAGCTTGACATACGGCACTTCTATTTAGTCCCAACAAATTGGAACTTTGATACCGTTAATTATGATTGATAACACAAAATTGGAGTCTGAGGCATGGCCACAACGCTACTCAATTGAGCCACAAAATCCATGACTCGGCATCGCCCGGCTTGTCCAAACGAGCTCTTGCTCATCCATGTCCCCTTATCCTTTGTTTTCATATGGTATGCCAAGGAATGACCAGGAGCACTGCTTGATCAGCATGCCTTTGCTCAATCACTCCCACTCTGCAATAACATAGCCCAATCCTTGGCTTGCCTATATCTTCCCTATGCACTCAGCCCCTTAGCTGGGATTACTATCACTACTGCCATAACCACTACTCGCCATCCTAGACTGAGAGTAGGGCCTTGGCATCCATTTTTTGGATCATTGTAGGATTGTGGCTTGACTCATCAAGGTTGCTTCGCTCGCTTCCCCTTGGCAAACAACTTCTCTTCAATTGGTCTTAGAGAGAGAGGGGGACGTCAATGCCTGGCACTTCGAAAGAGGTACCATACCTGGTACTTCGAAAGAGGTATCATACCTAATTTTGTAGCTCCTGTGTTACCGCCTCTGGTTCCTCTGCTTGTTGAACCAAGGAGACCTGGCTATGTGTCCATAGGTTCGCTCCTGTGTTACCGCCTCTGATGCCTCTGCTTGTTGAACCAAGGAGACCTGGCTATGTGTCCATAGGTTCACTAGCCGCCAACAGTTTTGGAACTTATATAAGGGAGTAGCTAATGCAGGGAACAAACACACAACTCTGGCTATCATTTTCCTCTAATCTCATGACAAGGGTCTCTCATTGCCACCCTCTCTCCCTCTAAGGCTTTCTTGGTTCTTTCCTCCACCACGTCCGGTGATCTCTAGCCATTGAGATACTGATGTAGGACAGTGCTTTGACCTGTAATGCTGGATTTCTGTTGTGGTTTCAAGATGAAAAGTAATGGGAAATTTAGGGCTTCTAGTAGTGTATGGAAGAATTAGGATTAGGGCTTAATGTAATAAGAAGCAATATTGATTTTGGGACTGTCCTGGGTGCTGTAACAGTACACCCTCGAACAGTGTTTTGGGCTGTTAAAAGTGCAGAAAATAAAAGAGGGAATGCCAGGAATATTGAAGAAAAGGTTTGTAAAAGTTTATTCAAATCAATTCAAGGATGTGTCTTATGCCAATTGACTTTGTTATTCCGTACAAATTTATTGGCGTGATTGAAAAGATTAATCTCTTGATATTTTTATTCCTATTTCCAACGAAGAAAAGGTGGCGGCAACTTCAATTGGAAGGTTAACTTCAATTGGAAGCTTCTTAACCTTCATAATCTGGTCATCCTTCATCTTATACAGATTTTGATTGTTCTCTTTCACTTGTAGCTCCAATTGCGCAACGTTTTGATTTTCAACAATGGGTTCTGGCTTTGGCGTGACTTGTTGTGCTGGCGTGACTTGTTGTGCTTGCTTCATGCTATATTTTGATTGATGTAGCACTTCTTGCCTAGTAATAGGCCTTTAACCATGTTTAAATCCAGCAAGCCTTTGGTGTGAGCCTTCCACAACCAGATTTTGATTGTCAAGTTCTTCAAGTCTTTGCATATATTATTCAAAGAAAGTGTTGCCATGTCTTGAATTAACAAGTTGCTCACGTCACTCAACAAAATTATTTGGAGGGATATACTTCTCTTGAAGCTTAGCTTTCATCTCGTCATGTGTTTATCGGTGGCAATTCCAATCTTCTTAAATACTCTGCAACACGATACCACCAAAATTGTGCCAAACCTATAACTTTCATCTTAGCAAATCTCGCTTTCTATCATCCATCCAATCATAGCAATCAAAAAATTCCTCAATTGAAACAAGCCAATTAGAGAACACTGGGATCATCCCTTCCTTTAAAATTTCCAACTTCTTTGTTATGGGGTATGACATATTGTGACACATAGGATCTTCAACTTTGTAAGAACATAGTGGTGAAACCTTAAGCTTTGATACCAAAACTGATGCAGGACAAGTAGAGACAGCAGCAATCTGAGCTTTTTTGTGGCTGATTTTAATTGGGTTTTATAGCTGAAATCACGACAAGAATATAGGGTTTGAAGGGTTTGTATAGTGTAATGAAGGGGTAAGAGTCTAGGCATGAAAATATGACAGTTTGGCACTGTTTAGGGAGTGTTTAAAGGACTGTGAACGGCTTTTATGGGCTAGAATCCCTTAGGTATCACAGGTTCGATTGCATCACACAATCTATATGAAAGCTTCGAAACTCCTAAAATTCTTTAAAATATCAATTCTATTGAATTAGAAGTATTACATGACTTTATATAGATTTAGAGACTTTCTTTTCCAACTATGACTCCAAAATAGGGAACTACTAATATTTTGACATCCAAAACTTATTTAAGACCAAATAAGAAAAATAAATAAAAACTAATTAAATAACTTGACCTACAAGACAACTCATGGGCAGCCCAAAACCAATATCCAGAAATTCTTCAAATTACCAAAATACCTCTAACCTTAAAACTGACCCAGTAGCTTTATTAACTAATAATAAATGTAAATAAGATTTGTGCAAGAGTGCATTTCGCATTGATGAAGTGAATCGGAGCTCTGTAACCGGAATGGACTTTTCGGGGACTGAGACCTGCAAAATCAGAGAACCGGTTAGAGCTGCCTGAGCGGAGTTGGTCGGAGAACCCCTTCGATACTAAAGCCAGGGACAGAAGGTGGGAGAGAGAAGGAATATAGAGAATCTGTAGAGAGTGAAAACCAGATCCTCTTCAAGGTAAAGGGGATGTATTATATAGGCTGTAATGACTTGCTCTCCAAGGTGCCCATGTAGCTCACATGCCTGGTCGACTCAGATAATGATTACTCCTGGGTGTAGGGGACCACAGATCGGTTGGGCACATGCAATTTGATCTGTATCCTCATGATGGAATATTTTTCTCCTAACGATTTCAGCATCTTTGGACCGTGATGGCATGTGTTCTCCTATGGCCCCTCGGGTTGGATGCTAGGCCTGGGCCTATCTTGGTCTTGGGCCATTTTTCAGCTCAACCCTCTTCGAAAGATGGTCTTGGGCTTTGGTTTTCAGCCTTGGCCCATTCTAATGGACTAGGTGGGTTCGGCCCACTAGTGTTTGATCCACATTGGTAGGGCTAATTAGGTTCGGCTCACGTCGGTACCCTGGGTGTATTTGGTCCAATCTAGTGGATTAGCTTGGTTTGCCCATGTCTGTGACCCTAAGTTGGTTTGGACCCAAAGGGGGAGCTCGACCCAGTCCTAGCCTTGCTTTGGTTATATTGACCCCCTTCAAGACTCTTCTAAGACTAGAAACATAATTATATACGATTCCTATTAGTTTCTCTTTAAAATAATGCCAATGTCTAAATATCATCGCTTCTTTGAATTTGGCCTTCCTTGAGCTTCTTATACTTTGCAGTAAGTGTTCACCATCTTCCTACAGGTCCACTATCAACGACCTTATCACCAAATACCTACAATAGTTTTGGTGTTAGCTACAGGAAGAACTTGTCCAGTTATGCTATACCAGTTTAAATTAAATAATCCTTTTTATGTAGTTTTGTACTTCCTGATCTAATTTAATGTTTACTTGTCTAGCTATTGTCTAGACAAATTTTCTCCTGATGATGACAACGTCACTTGGATGTGTGAAGAATGTACCGCAAAGGCTCCTCAAATTGGCCCATCTATGAAAAGTGAAAGAATAAATTCAAGGAAAGACCAAGCTGTTGAACTTCGAAATAATTGGGAGAAGAGGCGGAGCAAGAAAGGTTTTTCAACGGCCAGGAGACCAGCTGGCATGAAGAATGAGCTGTTTAAAGCAGCTAAGCTAACAGGTTGCTCTCTACCAAATGAGGACAAATTTCATGTTTCATTTGATGAGACTTGTGGAAGTCAAGAGTGTAGGATACAAAGAAGAAGGTTAATGCTTGAAGATGGGGACAGTTCAGAAGAGCCTGAATTAGCCAAAGCTAATATCTCTCAGTCAGGTCCTTCTGTCCATATGTCATATTGTCAGCCATCTTTAGAACCTGATAACAATCTCTATGCACAGCCAGTTAATGATCCAATTTGGAGGTAAGATTTTTGTCTTTAAAATGGTCTTCTGTTAGTCAGGCAAGCCTCTACAATATGGGCCTTTGGGCATATTGACTTACTATTACCAAAAGGTGCAAACCGGCAATAAAGCTGTAAAGGATTTAATGTCAAATTTTTTTTTTCTCTTCAAAATCATGGTTTTGTATTACTTTGAACAAATCTTGTGGGTTCCATGAAGCCAGGGGCACCGTGCAATCCTGGTAATATATTTTGAAGAGGCTTCCTTAGATATTAAATCAATTCATTATTTGCTGCTGTATTTTACTTTTTTAGACTATTTTGGATAGGGGATGCTTGAGCATTACCAGTGGAAAAAATGAAACCCTTTTTGGACTCGTGGCCCATATATCGAGTAAAGCTTGCTCAAAAGTGTTTGATGCGGCAAATGCGCTTCCACCAGTGCTTAATGTTGAAATTCTGCCAAGGTCTGATGTTTGGCCAAAAAGTTTCCAGAAGTTGCCACCCACTGATGATAGTATAGCACTCTATTTCTTCCCTGATTCTGAAAGGTATCTTCGTACTTGATTTGAACATATGTTGCTACTGACCAAAAGAAATAAAATGCATACATTGCTTCATATTTAGGTTTAATGGACTCTATGCCTCCTTTGATCATTTATTTTATTTTTCAAACTTTGCTCTGTTAAAGGGATGAAAAGGTTTTTGAGATTCTGCTAGACGACATAATTGAGCACAACCTTGCTTTGAAGGCTCTGATTGGTGATGCAGAACTCTTGACTTTCACATCTCGCGAATTGCCACAGCAGTACTGGAGTAAGTCTTACACCAGTGTGATTCTGTTGCAAGTGGATCAAAAATTAGTTTTGCTTTCATCATGAAGTTCACAATTCCTATTGATTTGCAGGATTTCGTAGGAAGTACTATTTATGGGGTGTATTTAGGCGACAAAGGTATTCCCTTGCTCTTGCATCAACTGAGAGTCTTGTTACCCAAAGTAGCAGTGCTTCGTGTGTTGGGCTGGCCAAGACCAAGCACACTATTTAGTCGGAAAGCAAAATTGTGAAGTTTTTTTTTTTTTTTGTAATTGCAACTACATGGAGTCTGCACAGTCCTATGAGCACTGGTGGTAGCCATGTATCCAATCTGTCAAATTCTTCTTTCCTTCCCAATCCTAAAAGTTTCTCACCAGATTCTGTTTTCTAACTCCTCTAATCCTACTAGTCTTGACAAGACACCAAGGATGTGATGAAGTTTGGGGCCTGAAGACGTATCAGGAACGATGGAAAATAAGCTGAATTGATTTAAGCTAGAATTTATCTTAGCTTGAAAAGCATTGATTTACTTTTTGGGGTAGAATTTATTTTGCCTCCTTGTGGTTCGTGGTTACTTTACCGTTCTATAATTTAAATATAGTGGTGTTTTGGGAAGATGGTAAAAAGTTAATTTTTTAACTTTTTTTTTTGTAGCATTTTGACTTTTTTGGTGTAAAAAAGTAGAGAGGTGATATCACCCAAAAAAGCCAAAAAGCATTTACCAGCTTGCCAAAGCAAGCCATAGTCAGAAATTTTCATGTGATTTTGGATTAAAGTATAACCGGTAACACTAACTATAGATATAAATGACTGATATTTTAAAATTCTATATTTTTTGTTATTTTTCTCTCCCCTCTCATACACATAATTGACAATGTTTGACATTAATTCAATTAAATCATAAGTAATTATAATTTTTTAATTTTTAATTGTAATTTTTAAATTTTATATTCTAATTTTAATTTAATATATTTTAGATCACAATTAATTCTAAATATTTAATTATTTATTCTAATTACTAAATTTTTTTTTTGTTATTTAATTACATTTTAGATCACAATTAAGCTTAAAATTTTAATTATTTATTGTAATTCTTAACATGTTAATCTAATTTTAATATAATTATATTTTAGATTAATTCTTAATTATTATTTATTTTATATTTTATATTTTAAATCAATTCTTAATTATATTTTATATTTTAGATCAATTCTTAATTATATTTTAATTTATTTTATTTTAATTAACATATTAATATAATTTTAGGTTTGGAGAAAATAAGGTTAAAATTGTCCTTTTGTTGTACTAATTTTATTTTATTTTTTTAGAAAATCAAATTCACTCAAAAATGATGTGTATGATACACGTTCCATTAATTTGGAAGGAAAAATCAACAGTGGATACTCTAGTTCAAAATTATATGGGGTTTTCTGACCATATTTGAATCATAAGAGGGTAGAGTACTTAAACTCTAGGGTTACTAACGAATTGGGCTATTCGTGAGTTAGCTTAGCTCGACCCGTTAAGGACTCGGCTCAACGCGACTCGTTTACTAAACAAGCCGAATTTGAGCTCGATATTAGGCTCATTTAGTAAACGAGCCAAGTTCAAGCTCGAATAAGCTTGACTCGTCATATCTTTATTTAAATTATATAATAAATATATTATATATTAAATAATATATAAATAATAGCATAAATACATTATTTATGTATTAAATAATATAAATAATATTTTTTACTTAAATATGTTTATTTAAATAATATATTCAATAATAAAATCTTATCAAGTCGAGCCAAACTCGAGCTCAGCAATGCTCGGGTCGGCTCAGCTCATTTGTAGCCTTATTCAACCCCAAAAGCATGAGGGGGTAAAATGAATTTAATCCTATTTTTTATTTATTTTTAGATTATGATTTGTTTCACAAGGGCTTCTATTTAATTAATTTTGAGGATCTAAAACCAAAACCCTGGTTAAGGGATTTTTCCCGGTTTTAAGTGCAAAACATGTTGATTTTATTATGGACTTGATTAGTCACCAAATTTGAAAACAATTTTTTTTTTTGTTTTGTTTTAGGCGCATGATGAAGGTCCCGTAAAGAAAAATAATTAGGAAAATGAGAGTTTAGTGGTTGTGTAGCACTATAGTGCGAGGCGGGGTTACGAGTTCAAATCTTATCAAAAAGAGTTTGATATCATTCGAGCTTGAGCATGTTTGTTCACATGACCACAGGGCAGGCCCTGAGGTAAGGCAGGCAAGGTGCTGCCTTGGGCCCTCGAATTCTTTCTAAAAAGTAGGCTCTTAAAATAATTTCGATCTTAAATTATATTTGGTTAATTATTTTAGTCTTAAGTAATGTTTGGTTTGTTAAAATGATTTTTTTTATTTTTTTATTTATTTATTTTTTTTTTTGAAGGATAAAATGAAGTTGAATGGAATAATCATTCAAAAATGTTAGGGTCTCAAAATGGGTGTGTGGAAAAGATTAAATTGATGAATTGTGGGATCTATAAATGAAATGAATCTAAATCATTATTTCTTATTTTTAGGTAAATTTTGGATAGATAATTTTAGCTTTGTAGTCTTGCTGATAATCATTTTATCATAATATCTATTCTAGCGTTTAATTTACAACAAAATATTACAACGAAATTGTCATACACCATTATGAGAGGATAATTAATCTATATAGACACTAAAGAATAACTAATACATTTAATTAAATTTCTTTTAGTGAATCAAACATTACATTATAATATTAGTAGTTTAAAAATGAAGTTTTATAATTTTTTTTAAATGAATTATTTAAAAGTAATAGCTGGTTGTTTGTCAAATGTATAAATTATTTATACAATATTGTTTGACTATACCAGTTACAATTGTATGGAGAGAAATAATTTTTTCTTAAGTTAAAATTGATTAAATTTTACAATTCAATCGTCAGGAAAGAGTATGGATAAATTAATAATATTAACAATTGAAAATCTTCAAAATTTATCTCAATTATTATGATTTATGTCAATCTCAATGTCAATGACTATGATTTATGTTAACTATAAAAATCATATGAAATTACTCAAGAAATATAACATTATAATTATTATAAAAAACAAATTATAATTGATTTATTTACTAATACGATAATTTAAAATTGGATTTCTCACTTGATATTTCAATGAATTTCATGGTAAAAAAATAGTAAAAGGGGAATTTTTTTTAAGGTCCCTAATAATAGTAATTTCGAGGATAAAGGACACTAAAAAAAAGGGGTGATGGATCAGGTCCCTAAACTATTATCGCGCGCATTTTTAATTATCTCATGGACCAAAATACCCTTCACAAATCAACACTGAAACTGAACTGAACTCCGACGACTAAGTTCCATTCCAAACATCCAACCATCTTCACAAGCAAGAGAACATCAGAATTAGGGTTTCAATATCATCTTCACCATCGACATTAGAGCTTCATTATCTTCTGCAAAAATCATTCCCATTCCTTCCTCACAAATTTCTCTGACCCCGTTTTCACTATTCATCGTCATCTCAGTTCATCTTGGTCACGTCGCATCTTCATCTCAGGGTATATCAGCTCGTCATTAAAGTTTTATCCTAACTCTGGTAAGTTTTTCTACAATACAACTAGATTTTCTCTTGAAACACAATTAATTGCATTTTATATTAACTTTCCATAAATTAGGGTTTTAATTTCGTAATAAAAAACTACATGAATTTGAAAACAGTTATTTATCTGTGTTTTGAACTTATTCTTGAACATGTTTGTGTGATTTTATCTGTAAATTTCTCTAGCATTTGAATTTCTCTGGTTTTTGCTTGATGTATGTTTCTTCTTTGAATTTTCTCTGGCATGTTTATTTTGAAAAAGTTATTTCTCTGTGTTTTCATCTTATTCTTAAACATGTTTCTGTGATTTTGTCTATAAATTTCTCTGCTCTGTAAATTTCTCTGTAATATGTATTTTTAATTGGAATGTCTATCTTTCTCTGGAATGTCTATTACTCTCTTGTCTCTGTCTAAGTTTCTCTGGTATTTATAATTTTCTTTGACCAAATCACTTTCCTCTCTTGTGTGTCTCTATCATGTTTAATTTTCTCTGGTTGTGTATGTAAATTTCTCTGGCATTTTAATATTATGGACTTGAATATATGTTTCTTCTTTGAATTTTCTCCGGCATGTTTATTTTGAAAAAAAGTTATTTCTCTGTGTTTTGATCTTATTCTTGAACATGTTTCTGTGATTTGGTCTATAAATTTCTCTGCTTTGTAAATTTCTCTGGAATATGTATTTTTCTCTGGAATGTCTATTACTCTCTTGTCTGTGTCTAAGTTTCTCTCGCATTTATAATTTTTTCTGGCCACATCACTTTTCTTCCTTGTGTGTTTCTATCATGTTTAATTTTTTCTAGTTGTGTATGTAAATTTCTCTGGTATTTTAATATTATAGACTTGAAATTTTCTCTAGAATGGAAATTTTCTCAAGAATGTGTAATTTTCTCCGGAATGTGTAATTTTCTCTGGTATGTTTATTTTGTTCAATTCTTGATTTCAATGTTGTGTAATTTTCAGTGGCATGTTTACGTTGCTTTGTTTATTTTATCTTGTTAATTGTCAAATGGAAATTTTTTTTGGCTTGTTATGTTTACTTTTCTCTGTTATTCATTTTCTGTACTTGCTAGATATATGTTTCTTTTTTCAATTTTCTTTGGCTATTTTACTTCTATATGTAATTTTAACAATTATTGAAAATTTCTCTGCCATGTTTATGTTGCTTTGTTAATTTTCTCTGGGAATGGAAATTTTCTGTGGCTAGATGTATTCCACAGGAAAACAATTAGTACTTTGAAATTTAATTTTTAGTGTCTAATTTTGTCTGACGTTTATAATTTTCCCTAGCCACCTTAGTTTTCTCCCTTATGTCCAATTTTCTCTGACATGCCCAATTTTCTCTGGGATTTAATGTTGACATATTTATGTTTTCATCATTGTCTAGAAATGGCAAAACGTAAAAGCAGCAAAACACCGGAAACACTAAGCAAGAAACAGAAACTCTCTTGGTCTTCTTATGATCTAAGATAAAAAACCAGCAAAACACCACAAACTCCTTGCCAAAACACATAAGTCCAAGGTAATGAAGCAACTAGCATCAAGATGAGTACCCCAACTTCAAAAGACTCAAGCTCAAGGGGGGAAAAACCTGTTAAACTCCAAAGAAAAAGTGCTCATTACAGCATTCAATACCGATCCAATCTCTCATCTGTTGTCTTCTTTTTTCAAATACTTAAATTCAATTTAAATCAACTTGTAGAGCTTCAAAAGACCACATTCTGGTATTTGATCCAAGCTCTAACCACTGGAAGGATGGATCCAAGAAAATTTAGGAAATCTGATGATGATGTAGTTGCAATAATCCAATGTTACAATGAAAAAACAAAAGCATTCACATTTGGTAAAAAGAACTTGACCTTTACAACCAATGACATGACCTTGATTTTCGGTTTGCAAGAAGGTAAAGGAACCATGTCATTAAGACACTCTAAAAAGCCAAAATCTGCATTCCTAAGGAGAAGATTCCCAAAGGACATAAGGCTCACTGGTCCTGTTCTTAAAAATGCCTTGGTCAAAACAATGAAAGGCAAACAACCAACTGACTACAAAGATGTTGCAATCATTGTTACATTGTATTGTGTTTCACTCTATTTTTTGCAACAAGTAGGAATTCAATAGGGTGAGTTTTTATAAAGTATGTGGAACCTCTTGAATCAATGAAACAGTATGATTGGCCAGAAGCAATCACATCAACATTGATTGATTCTATCATAGCATTGCACAAAACTCTAGAAAAAGTTACGGGGTGTGTCATTGCATTGTTAGTAAGTATAATTTCCATTCAAATTTGCAGTTATCATATTTACAAATTTGTGCGTTTAGCAAAATTTAATTACTTTGATTCCCATCACAATATTGGCTATGTGAACATGCAGTAACACAACTGACTTCCCAAGATGTGCCAAGTGGAACCTGCAAAGCTTGACGAAACAGTTGCAGAAGACACCAGTCCACTCTCTTGCACCTCGACATGTTAGATTTCTATCGCCACTAAAATCTCAGTGAAATTCCAAAATTTCTCTGACCACTGGTTTGTTTCCCTCATTGTGCCTTAATTGATTGAGATCAATTTTCTCTGAATTATCAATTTATGTTTCTTCTTTGATTACCACTGGTTTATTTCTGCCATTGTAATCAATTTTCTCTGCAATCCAAATTTCTCTGACCACAATTGTAACACATTAACTTATATGCCCCGATTGATTTTTTCTAATATCTGAATTATGTTGGTTGTTTCATAATTTTCTCTGGCCCATAAAATTGTTTCTCCTTGTGTGTAATTTTCTCTGACCCATAACTTATGTGCCTTGCATATTTGATTGACACTGTTTATTTCTACCCTTCTAATGAATTTTCTCCCGAATCCAAATTTCTCTGACACAATTATAGTAAAACATTAACTTATATGCCTTGTTTGATTTTCTCTGATATTTAAATTATGTTGCTTGTTTCATAATTTTCTCTGCCTCATAAAATTAACTCCTTGTCTGTAATTTTCTTTGGTCCATTCAATTTTCTCTGAAGTTTGTTTCCCATTAGTATCATTTAGATGAATTTTATTTTCCTTATTTGAATTTTTTCTCTCAGTGAATTTTGTAACATTTCTCTAATAAAATAGCCTCCTGTTACAGATAGATAACAAGGAGCTAGTTAAAAACTCATCAAAGGAGTTTTTCTTGGTAAAAAGAAGAAGAAAGAATCAAAAAAGGCAATTGTCAAATTCAAGGAGACATTAGAAGATTCATTTGAAGAACCAGGGAATGAGGAAGGAGAAGGCAACATAGAAGAACACGAAGCCAGCAATGGACAAGAAGATCAAGCAAGCAGTGGAGAAGCGGAAGCCAGAGAAGAAAGTGAAGAAATAGAAGTAGAAGACAAAGAAGAAAATGAACAGAAAGAAGAAGACGGTAAAGAAGAAGATGAAGGCACTCAATCTAAATAGTAAGAAGAAAACAATGAGGAAAGTGATGAAGAAGAACATAATGAGCCGATGGACCAACATCATGATAGCATTTGTGGCTCAACAATGCATCAGCCTCAAGAATCTGAGGAATCAAAGGATGCCCAAATTGTTGATCTACATCAAAGACTAAAGGCACTTTCTAAATCTAAAATAGAAGAAGAGAGAAATTGGAATGAATTACTTGCAGAAAAGGATATTGCAATAAGAACCTTGACATCACATAACTCAAAACTTCAAGAAAGAGATAGCACAATCTAAATGAAACTAAGGATGTTGGAGGTTCAAAAAGAAGATGATACAAAAACAATTCAACAGTTGAGGTATTCAATTTCAGAGCCTGAAATTGAAAATGCTAGATTGCATAAACAAATTCAAGAATTATCCGTCCAACTAGCAACACAACCTTACCAAACACCAACACAAGTTCAACCACAAGGTCAGTGAAAATCTTAAGCCACGAAAAGTTATGTCCTTGTGTCAACATAACTCAGAGAAATTTCTATTTATTATAATTTTCTCTGGAAGTTAAATTTCTCTGACCACATTAGTTTCTGCTACTTATTTCTATTGATTTCTACTACTTATTTGATTTTCTCTGTTTATTTGCTTATTTGATTTTTGGGGTTTGTTTGATTTTCACTGTGTATAGTTGGAATAGAAGTGGAACAACAACCAACAACCCAGCAAGAACAAGTGGCACACAAAGAACAACCAAAACAAAAGATAAAATTCTATGGTAACTGGAAAATATTGAATCAAATAAATTTACATATTGAAATATCATCTCTTAGTTTAGAGAAATTTCACTTTTACTAATATTTTCACTGTCTACAGTAAAAAAAGATCCTACATCAATGATAAAGAATTTAAAGGCAAAAGAAAGGAAAGAAAAGCAACAAGATTCAGAATTTCAATATTCCAAAGTTGCAAAGGTGATTAGAGCTTCAAAGCAAGCTGCAAAGCAAATAGAGCAAACCACTAAAGACAAAGAAGTACTTGATGCCAATGCGTACGTCTTGCCTCCACCAACAAACATCAGAAAATCTTGGGTTTTTCCACAAACTCTACCAGTTTCAAGATTGATAAAAGAACATGTAAAAGACATCTTGCAGCACATATCAAATGTGTCTAGACTCGAGTAAGTACAACAAATAAAAAAGAAGATAACAAACAACAATTTACTAACTTATATTGCATTAACAACTATTAAATCCCTTCTTTGTCATCTTGTAGGGCTTTAATCTGGACAAGTGAGTTGAAACTCATTACCTTTGAAGATATTGGAAACCTAATAAAGCAAAAAGAAATTGCCAACAATGTAAGTCTTTCATCAAAATTTCTCTACAATGTTCCATCAGCCTTTATAAACCAATGTTGCAATTATAAATGATATTTTTCAGGTATATGGAGAGATCCTATTTGCTGACCAAAGGAGAAAACGACAACAACCAACTTCATATTTTTTCACATCCATGAGCTTAGTATGTTACTACACTTTTATTTGATTTTCTCTGGAATTTATTACTACTTTCTCTTATTAAGATACTTCTTGAAGCCAGTTGTGTCCCTGGTCTAATTTTCTCTGGCTAGTTGTGTGCATTTAAAATTTCTCTGTGTATATTTCTTAAATTCTTGTCATTTCAACTTTCTCATAACATAATCATTTTCTGATTTTCTCTGACCGCAGAACTTCATCAAGATGATGGAAAGTCAAACTTTCCGAGTCTCATTATTTGACAAGCATCTTGAAACAGCATGGAGGAACTACAGGTTCCTTCATTTCCCAATAAATACTAGGGGTAATGAGAAGTCAACAGATGGAAATCACTGGACCTTGCTAGTCTTGGACAAACAAGACAATTTATGGAGGTTCTACAACTCACTAAGGCCAAGGAGGAATGATGCACAAGACAAATATATCAAAGATGCAAAACAATTGGTAACGAGTTCAAATTTCTTTGATGCATCATAATGTTTATGTGATGATAATTTTCATAGAATCCCATTGATTTGTCTGTAAATTTCTTTATTATTTAAAAATTATTTTTTTGCAGCAAGATTATGTGGAGAATTTTTTGAAAGCTTGCCTTGAAAGAGAGGCATAATCACAACCCTCTTTCAAATTGATAGACTCACAAAACACAAATTATGACTTTGAATATGTCAACAATGCTCTACAACAAGACAGTTCGTAAGTTTCATACAACATCTATAAATAAGATAATCTAATTTGAATGTTTTTTAAAACTAACTATATCTATAATTTGTATTCAGTCTGGATTGTGGCGTCTTTGTATGCTACATAATGAGACAATATAGCAACCATGAACCTATCAGCTCTAAATTGTCCACACAAGACGTAAGGTTGATGAGGGTAGAAATCATAGAGAGATTTGTGACTGAAGTCGGCCGGTCATAGACAGAACCAATTCAAATACCACCAGAAGAAGAACCCAAAGTATAATAGTGAAAGCACACTAGTGAAAGGAAGACAATGTACACAATGTAATTAGGATTAACCATGCAATTTGTTTTTTCATACATTAAATGAATGATGATGTTTGACATATATGTATATATCTTTTTTTGACTAATGTAAATTTCATAGCTATCAGTGGTTAAATATATATATATATTTACTGTGATTGTCAATACAATCCACACAGAGAAAATTGTCTGTAGAAATTTCTCTGGTATGATGTTACCAGAAATTCACAGAGAAATTTAACTTGTATTTTGCCAATAGCAGAAATTTCTCTGGTATGATGCCTATATGATCATGTAATTTATAATGCTATGTGTTGGTACAAAACAATTATCAAATTCAGAAAACACAAAGCAAACAGTAATTTTCTCTGCTACTGGCAAATTTCATTGGATGAATTCGAAGCTTCAAAACACAATGCACAGATAATTTTCTCTGCTATTGGCAAATTTCACTGGATGAATTTGAAGCTTCAAAACACAATGCACAGATAATTTTCTCTGCTAGTGGCAAATTTGTCTGGATGAAATTGACTGGTATTATAAAGACAATGCCCATAGTATGTTTCAATAAGCACAATGCACATTGTAATTTTCAATGCTATTGGCAAATTTCTCTGGATGAATTGGACCTCACAAAACACAATACTCATTTCAACAAACACAATGCCCATAGGAAATTTCTCTTCTATTAACAAATTTCTATGGATAAATTTGACTGGTATGAAGTTACCAGAAATTCACAGAGAAATTTAACTCGTATCGTCCCAAAGAATGTGCCTATATGATCATACAATCTGTAATGCACTGTGTTGGTACAAAACAAGCATCAAATTCAAAAAACACAATGCACACAGTAATTTTCTCTGCTATTGGCAAATTTCTCTGGATGAATTTGAAACTTCAAAACACAATGCACAAAGAATTTTCTCTGCTATAGACAAATTTCTCTGGATGAATTTGACTGATATTATAGTATGTATCAACAAACACAATGCACACTTTCACTGCTATTGAAAAATTTCTCTAGATGAATTTGATAGGTGTTATTATATACACTGTCCAAAAAATACATTTCACAAAACAAAATACACAAAGTAATCATCAAATGTATTATTCAATCAATAAAATGTGTTATCCTTAATTATTTAACAAAGGTTCCTTGCATGTCCTCTTATTATGGCGACCAATACTCTCACAACGACTATACTTAATCACCCTTTTAAACTCTCTAGTAGAAGTAATTCTGTTCTTTTTTGGCCTCCCAGCTAGTCTCTTACTCAATGGAGGTAAAATCATAGCATCATCAATGCTACACACAGGTTTTTCAATAGTTGGAACTGGGCCAATCGAAAACGAGTATGCTTGACGATACATATCAGCATGAAAAAATGGTTCAACAAATGAATTCAAATTCTTTTCACTCCTAAAAATTGCAGCAACAGCATGTTGACATGGATACCAATTTATTTCCCATTTTCGACATGAACAAGTTCTCAGCCCAAGATCAACCATAACCGAAGGAAAACAATGCACTTCAAAGACATTATCAGATGATAAACTCACATTCCATGTCCTCCCATCCAAGAAAGCCTTCTCTAATACACTATCCATAACGGGACAGAGAACTTTATTCCATTTACTAGAGAGCAGTCTCCTATCAGACCTCATATTCATGATTTGCAACCGTATCATGTCCACTAAATTTGTTATTGGCAAGTGCCAAGCGTCTCGTATCCATGAATTGAATGACTCAGCAACATTTGAATACATCTTACCATAACGTTTCCCCTCAAAATATGCATAACTCCAATTTTCATATGGTAAACTTCTCAAGAAAACACTCACAATGTCTCCTCCCTCACTTTTTAATTCATTTAACTTGAAATGAAATGATGCCTTTGTTGGTGCATATGCACATTTTGAAAACTTGGACACAATCGTCTCCCTAACCAAATTTGTGTTTCCACATGACAACTTATCCCTCAAATTTCTCTTTAGATGTTCAAGACAAAATCCATGAAAGCAATTAGGGAAAAACCTAGCAATTCCTTCCACAATACCACAATGTTGATCTGATATGAAACTTATCACCCTTTCTGATCCCAATACTTCATATAAATGTTCAAGGAACCAACACCAATTTTCTTTATTCTCAGCATCAACAACAGCAAAAGCTATAGGAAAAAAACCTACAAAACAAATAGGAACTAGCATATTAGATATACACATGTAGAGAAAATTAGAATAATAAACAACTAGAGAAATTTGACACTACCAACATCAAGAGAAAATTCACACAATAGCAACCTCTAGAGAAAATTCACTTAGTGACAAACTCCAGAGAAAATTCAATACTGACCAACTACAAATAAAATTCACACATTGGCAACAACTAGAGAAAATTCACTTAGTGACAATATCTAGAGAAAATTCACTTAGTGACCAACTATAGATAAAATTCACACAACGACAACATCCAGAGAAAATTCACACATTGACCAAAATCCAGAGAAAATTCACACTGGCCACAACCAAAGAAAATTCATACAGTGGCCAAAACCAGAGAAAATTCAAAGTGTCAGAGAAAAATCACATTCACTCAATTCTTACATATATAGAAAGTTCACATACTTAGATAAAATAAGATATATTTGCAATTACCCTCATTCCCATCTTTTCCCATCGCAGCAAACATAACTCCTTTGTATCGTCCTTTCAAAAATGTTCCATCAAGAAACAACAATGACCGACAATATTTAAAACCAACAATGCATGCATGAAAAGCCACAAACACTCTTTTGAAACGCTTGTTATCGTCCAAATCTAACTCAAAACGACTACCTGGATTGTTTTTCAATGCCTTATCAAAATACCACCGTAATTGATCGAATGACAAACAAGAATCCCCATATGTACTACATTTTTCTTTTTCAACCTCCAACCAACCACAGTTATGACTGATTGAGACCCCATACTTGTCTTTCATTTTTTTGACAACATCCACTGGACGAGTTAAAGGTTTTGCACTTACCTCTTCAAGTATCAGCCCATAAACTAAGCTGAAAGTCATCCTAGCATGTTTACTAGTACGAACCGCTACACCACACGTATGTTCATTGTTCAAAGTTCTTATGTAAAAGAACCCATTTGTTTTTTCAACTGAAGCATGTACACGCCACATACATTCCCTTGATTCCTTATATGCACATTCTGCCGTAACCCTCAGCTTGCCATTTTTAACATACGTAAACCGAAAGCCAACCTCAATAGCATACTTGCATAAAACAGTACGGAACTCAACCACACCACCCTCAAACTTTTGTCCAATACTCGTAATAATATTTCGCCAACCAGCTGACAATAACACATTTTCTTGGTGAGAACAAAACTTAGAGAGTGAATTCCTTTCAATATCCACCAGCCTATCACATTCACCATGCACAAAACCTATCCAATTAGATCCCACTTCATCCTTTTGATCAGAAGTACTACACCTAGTAACTAAAACATCAATTATATCAACACCACGTGCATAAACAACCCTCAACATATTCAGAAAATCAATATCATTTTGAACCATACAATTCGGATAGCCCACAATAGAATATGAAATACACATCGTCTCAGGTTTCAAATTCTCCCATGTTTTACACAAAATGCCTACCAATTCCTCAAAATTCAATTCGCATGAAACATTAATGACAATAGTATCATTCCCATATTTGCACAGCAACAACACTGCACTGTCCATCGAAACTGAAAGAAAAAATAAGAAAAATAATTTGTTTAACATAAAAACACTTCACAAGAACAACATAAAAGTCCAGAGAAATTTCTAATAATTATAATTTTCTCTGAATTATAATAATAAGCTTATAATTTTCTCTGGACTTAAATAAAAGTCTCTAAGTCCAGAGACATTTACAAACTTATATTCACCTTCAAGATAACAAAAACAAAATCACAGACAAATTAATGAATCCAGAGAGAATCACAGAGAAATTTACTGCTAACTATTAAACACAATCATAGACAAAAATCACACAGAAGATCTGTTATAAAATTATAAGCTTCTCTGTGATTTTCACTGAAGTACAAGCTTACAATTTTCTCTGCGTCATTCTGCAATATTACACTCATATCAAAATCCAGAGAAATTTACAAACTCATATACACATTCAAGATAACAAAAAAACACTGCACTGCCCATCTAAACTGAAATAAAAAACAAAAAAAAAAATAACTTTTGCTCAGAGAAACAAAAACTTATATTCATTTTCTACAAACTTATAATTTTCTCTAAACTACAAACTGAAAGTGAAAAACAAATTTATAATTTTCTCTCAACTACAAATAAAAGTCCAGAGAAATTTAAGAACTTACATTCACTTTCTCAGACTCTATCTGCATTAGAAACTTCTAATAATATGTCCATATGAACTTATAATTTTCTCTGTCATTTTCGTTGGATTATAATAACAAACTTACAATTTTCTCTGGACTATACCGACAAAAGTGCAGAGAATGAAATTTCTCTTGTTTAAACAAATTTCTCGGGTTTGAAAAAATAGAGAACAAAACTTATCATGTTGATGAAAAACAGAGCATGCAAAATGAACTCTGATCAGCATGTTGATGAAAAACAGAGCATGAAAAATGAACTCTAAACATCAAAATCAACTACACTGTCAACACTCTTTGAAATTGATCAAAAAATAGAGAATGAAAAATTAATTCCAAAAATTAAAATCAACTCTATCAAGCTGGCCTCTGTCTAAAATTGATCAATAACAACAAATGAAAAATCAACTCCAAAAATCATAAACAACTTCACTGAGCTAGCCTCTCTTTTAAATTGATTAAAACTAAAAATAAAAACCTAATGCAAAAATACACTCGAAAAACTAATATCAAATCGGAATCCTTACATAAAATTCAAAACAAAAATAAAAAATTCATGTGGAATCTCTATCGAAACCATACTTGATTCAACTCCACTGAAAAGCCTACGCGATCAACACACTGTATCACCTACACGATCGTTGTAATCTCTATCGTCAAGTCCATTGCAACACTTGCGAAATCCCTACGAAATCTCCGACAAAATCTCCACCGCGAAATCAGTTTCCAAAATCTCCATCGTGAAGTCAGTAATAGAATATTCAGTTTGCCAAAATCCAAACAATCTTATGTTATAAAGAAGGGTAAATTAGGTATTTTATAACATAAAATAAAGTTGAGGGACCTTAGCCATCAAAACATATTATTGTGTACCTCTCCTCCTATCAAAAGTTGGGGAGGGACCTTAGGCCAATTTTCCCAATTTTATAGTGCTTATATATACAATAAATTTGTACCAGCAAAAAATACGGATATATATTGTTATTATTTTATCCATATATATTTTAAAATATGTAAAAAAGTTGGATCACATTTTCTGAGTTCATCTTAGGCCCCTAAAAAGTCAGGATAGCTCTGTATGATCTTAGAATTGGACTAATAATTTAATAAAATATATAATCCGTTATTTGGTGAAGATATTGTGGTATGGAATAATAGTTCACCCGAACATGGTTAAGATATTGTGGTTTAGAATAATGGGAAATTCTAACATACATACTCTTTAAAGGAGTGCATCATATGTACCGTTAGTTATGTCATTTTTTTCTTTAGTTATGACTAATTTTTTTTTTTTTTTTAAGTTATAACTCATGAATTTTTTATTTATGCTGTTGTGTTTAGTTAGAACATTTTTTATTTTAATTATGATTCAAAAAATATAAAATTATGTTATTTTCTTCTTTAATTTTAAAGTGTATAAGATACACATTTTTTGAGAGGTGTGTACTATAGTGTTTTCCTAGACTAATAGTTTACCCGGATATGACATCTTTCATATGGGTTGCTATTGAATCCTTCGGAGGGGGTGAGATATAAACCTAAGAGACTATTTCACCAAAAAAAAGAAAGGAAAAAAAAACCCACTATTTATTCTCTGTTCACACAATAAATTTATTTTTTTTACAACTTTACCGTTAAACAAAATGATCAATATGAATATCAATACATATAGGGATGTAAATCTGGCTCGGCCCGGCCCATGTCGGGCTTTGCGGGCTCTTGCCAAAATTGGGGCCGGGCTGGCCTGGCCCACCGGCCAAAAAATTAAGCCAGGCCCAAGCCCAAGCCCAGGGGTATTCGGGCCTAGGGCAGGCCGCTAGGTCGGGCCTAGGCTGACCTCGGACTTGGGTTGGACTTGGGCGGGCCTAACTATTTTTTTTTTTGTTTTTTAAATTTTTTCTACCAGTAGTTTATTATTTTTCACTAAAAAAGACACTGGGCCTTGGGTGGGTTGGGCCTTGAGTGGGCCGTAAGCTGTTCGATGAGCCAGGCAGGGCTTCAAAATGATGGCCTAGTGTCTCGGATTGGGCTCGGGCCCGGGCCCAAACAAGCCTAAATGGGCCGGGTCTGCCTCGGGTCGCAGGTGGGCTTCGGGTTGCCTATGGGCCGCGGGTCATTTTTACACTCCTAAATACATACCTTGAAACTAGAGCTCTATTTGGTAGAGCTCTCTAAATATATTTCTATCCCGACTTTTGAGTGTCTTGTTTGTTTACAATTTTTAAAAGTTAATTTTACACCCACTTTTGAAAATTCTTTCCAAGGTGGGAAAATTTGGGCTAATCGGTCCTCTTCCCGGACGTTCGACCGGTCGTCCTTCCGGACATCCGGCGGGTTGACCGGAACAGTGCTATTTTTTTTTTATTATTTACAATTGGCACCTGTTATTTTTATATTTTAAATAAAAAAATATTTCAGATTTTTTTTTAAATTTTTTTTATGAGATTTGAATAGAATTTTGAGTTGTGTGTTTGGTTATGAGTTGTAAGTTTTTGTATTAAATATCATATGTCACATCAAAAATTTCCTACTCAATTCAAAACTATTTTCAAAACTTATTCACTAAACAAATTTTTCACACTCAAATCATAATTGCAAACTCATATACTCAAAATACAACTCTATTCTCAAATCTTATTTAGAAAACTCTACCAAATGCTACATAGATTGTTTTAATAAACATTTTTTGAACATGAAAATTTTCAAGGGAGCTTTTTTGATAAGTCCTCTTTCTAAGAGTTTTATTCTATCAAATCCATATTCTTTTTGACTATTCCATTAGATCCTATTTGAGGTAAGAAGACCGAAACACCCCCAATTTCTCTTGCCCTTTATTAATGTTAATATTTAATGTTGATTGTCATTATATTTTGATAGTTCCCATGCATCAGGATGTTGGCTATCATTATATTCATATTAATTTGAAATGAATATTCACATTAATTTGAAATGAATTTTTTATCATTGTGTTGTCAATTATATGATGCGAATATTCATACCAAATCATACGAATGTGAGTGTTCACATCACTACATTAGATGAGAGAGAATGTTCACATGTTGTGAACGTTTACATCACTATATGTTGTGAATAAGAATGTGTTGTTAATTAAAAGTATAACATGTTGTGAACGTTCATATCACTACATTAGATGAGAGATAATTTTTCGGAAAGGTGTTGTGAACATTCACATTAGATGAGCAAGAATGTTCACATTATTTTTAATGTGTTGTCAATTAAAAATATATTCACATTATATAATAATATAAAATAATAACATCAATGTTATTTAATTTATGTATGAAATTTCTTATGCCTTGGTCCTTTCCCTTCTCTCTCTTCTCCCCAACATTAAATATTAATATTAAATATAAGGGCATAAGAGTCTAAGAAAATAACGTAAATAAAAAAAAAGAGGACTTTATGGAATAAAAGTATAAATACATGAGACTAAGTGAGTTAAAAAATTTCTTCATGGACTTCTTGGGTTAAGTGTTTCTTCATGGACTTCTTGGGTTAGAACACTTAATGAGATTTATCAATAAAAATCCCAATTTTGAATATACATCTTTTTTTTTTTTCCAAAAAACACACACATCAAACCTCTTGCATTCTTTGTTTGTTTAACACTCTCCATTGTTCCTTATTCACTTTTATAATTCCTTCATTATTTCACTTTACTCCCTATGCAAACTTTTTTTTTTCCTTCATGTTCACGATTATCATTTAGAAAACCAGTTCAAAAAATAATGCACCTATATGGAAAATCAAGTTCCAAAAATATTTCTACTGCACGACGTCTTTTGTTTGAAATAGTAGATGGCAAATGCTCACTAGGTTTAGCGTCCATCTGAAAAATAAGTAAACAAAGAGAAGGAGAGAGAAAAAAAAAAATTGAAAATATATAAATAGTTCAAAAGTATAGAATTGAAACTATATAATTGGTTTGAAAACATAGATTAAAAACTATAAGTTTAACTTGAAAGTACAAAATAAAAAGTTTTTCTTTTGTGTGATAGCGATATGTCAAAAATTTATATTTTATTCAAAAATATATAACCAAAAATTATTGTTTGATTCGGTTATTGATTGCTGATTTTTTATTTATTCGGATAACTAGCACTGAATGATTTTGATTACTGATTTTTTTTTTATTAATTCAAATAACTAGTACTGATGGTTTTCATTCTCTTCACCAACCAATATGGAATGAAGAACGGAAATAGTAAAAAAAAGAAAACCTACTTGTTGCAGAATAATAGTAAAACAATTATTAAAAATTGTCGATTTTTGAAAAATTGCATTCCTTAAAGAATGCCAGAGAATGTTGTGCTTCTGAAGCTTCTTTTGTCGTAGTATTGTTGAAAATAGTTGGAAAATGTCGTGTGTGTAAGGCACTGTTTAGGTTTATGTTTAAAGGTGTGGTATGAGCTTATGTTTTGTGTGGCGTATATATAATATGCTGAGTTTTTGTATTGATGTGTTGTAACTTGCTTTTTGTATTCCTCGGAGGGGTTTAGTCTCCTCGAATATGATAGCCCTACAGTTCGAACTCCCGTGGTTCTGAATTTAGTTTCACAAGTGCAATGTGAAACGGATAAAACACAAATGAGACTAAATTTGGCAATTTTTTGAAAAATCCATTTTTAACCATTAAAAATGTCAGAAATGGACTTCATTACCAGATTTTAGAGTCGCCACCTAAATATTTTTGGGAATTTAGGAAACCTATAACTCGTGCCAAAGGCCACTTGTCCGTCATAACCAAAGTGTCTCAGCTCGGGAACTTAGGTATGAGAGGGAAAAGTCATGAACTGAACACCCCACTCACCCGATCAAAGATCGGCCTCTATTAATCATGATGTGATTCTTATATACAGTATATACTGTTGTTCCGATTATTTATTGTCTTTTACAATGTGATGCACATAAATATAGACTAATTCACAAAATTTGGAACGTTTTGATTTCATGTTTGTTTCCAAAGTATTTTAAATATGTACCACTTGAAAAAGTGATCTCATATGTACATTAGTCAAATCATCCAAATTTAAGCAAAAAAACTTCATTCGCAGGCATTCAAGAGATATATCAACTAAGCACTTAATCTCATGGTAAACATGCTTGGTATGGTAATACTAACACACATACAATATGTTAAAGTAATAAATGCTCACCTAGTACTCAACTGAGGCGAGCCGAAAGAAGTAAAGTTAGAAAAATTTCATGCTCTAATATGCAAGTGTCTAATGCAACACATAAAAAATGCAACTATAAGGTTCAGTTTTTAACATGGCATATGAAACAATTTGATAGCATGCGGTTGTATATGTATTTGAATAAGTAAGAAGCAACCATAAAGTTAGAATGATGCACCGAACCAAATGCATGAAAAATGGATATTTAAGCATGGTAATGACATGAAAAATGTAAAACATGATGCTACCATTATAGGCAAGTAAATAAAAGGGAGAAAGAATGGGGGTTGGAAGACATATACAATATTTACAAGTGTTACAAATTGGCCCTCGCAGAAGAGAGTCCGAATGAATATAACTAATTATTACAACACCAAATTAATTAACTAAATTAACTAGCTATTACAAACTCAAAGGAATTTAACTAATTAATTGCAACATACTAATTAATCTAAGAGCTATGTAAGCTAATTAATTACAACGGGAGTTGAAGAACCACGCGTACAAACGAGATCATCCTCTCGGAAACGCCTCTATTTTGCTGTCAGAACTATTCTGTTTTGCAGTCAAACAATCATTCACCCCAGCCTCTGCTCTGTTTTGCCATGAAAATGGCACTGTTTGTCTAAAATGGAGTGGTCGGCCAGATGGTTAGGTGGCCGGCTGGCCACTATTTTTGGACACTGCCCTACTGTAACAGATAGGAAATAGAGCAAAAACAGAGTGTTTGTTGCCCCTCCCTATCATGAAACTGATCAAGGGAGGGATAGACTCCATTCGCAAACCATCAATTGTCGCAAACTCGTTGCGTGATGATCTATGAATTGATGGGGCAAAAGCTCAATAAATAAAAAGAAAAGACCCACAAAACCTTCTCCCCAACATGGAGTTACCTCAAGGGAGGTGGTAGGCATCGCTTCTCGAATCATTAACATCACTAAGAGTATGTGATGACTTGAGACGCAATAGGTTCAATTAACGTCTGATTGAACCAACTTGATTTTATTGCTCTTGTTACCACTTTTACTCCAATTTTATTAACCTTGTTTTATTACCTTTCCATCACTTAATCGTTTTGTCCAAAAGTGATAATTAAGTCCACTAATGAAAAGAAGTGTCAAACAAGAAATTGTCCTTAGCATGAGAGAGATGTAATGCCTTGGTAATGAACCTCCGAAGAGATTAAACCATTAAGCATGGAGGGTCTCTTTCTCATGCCTTGAACAACCATCAATAGTTTGAAACAACTCTCAACAAAAAAGAAAGAAAACCAAGAAAGGAGGGAGGTTGCAGAGATGATTATTACAAGTGTGAGCACATGTATGAAAATAATGAAATAAAAGCCATCAACTCAAATAGGTTGGTGTCTAAGGCCTAAACCACCAAACTTATGAGGACTCACAATAATATAAGCATGACAATCAAAGCATAAGCCATCTAAACAATTAAAACAGCCCCACAGATACTACAAACAGTGCTGAAAATGATTTGAAAAAGCTAAAAAAAGTGTGCAAAAATAAAAGAGAATTAGAGCTAGTAAGCAAGTCTAAAGAGTGGCTAACCCCTCAACGTTTTGGATCTCAAAACCACATGTTTAGCTTCTAAAAAACTCTAAAAATCAGTGGCCAAAAGTAGAGAAATAAGTAGGAAACACAAGGATAAAAGCTTGTAGGACAGGGTTCAAGGAAGGGTGATTAACCTCTCCACCTTTGGTAGCTTTAAATCACAGGTTTCAGCCTGTCAAAGACAGTCCAAAATAGTGAAAAATAGCAAGAAAAGAGAAGGAATAAGTAGTGTAAAAATAGCCAAAGTTATACCTCTTGAAGAGTTACTTCTTTATTCATAAACCAAAAGATACCCACTCTCAAAGGCTAAGATTTTAGCTCAAGAACCTCAACAAAGAGCGCTAAATTTTTGGTTTAGGAAGTATATGTATAGTGTATGTATATTGCAAGATAGAGAGGGAGAGTGTATTGCAAGGTTTGGGCACTTGGCAATTTTTTCTAACCTAAAACCAAGAGGGAAGGTCCCCTATATATAGAAAAATAGGTTGCTATCTCGGAAATATCTGTATTGAGCCAGCTGGTGCAGTGCATGCATATGGGGGGGACAATTGGTAGTAAATATCTGTTTTACTGGGAAACATGGCCGACCAGCCGGCCAAGTAGGGGACGGTCGACCACCAATATATGGCCAGCCGGCCACCTGTTGGCCAACAGGCCTCTCGGTGGTCTGGCTTGGAAAAATCAAGTTTTGGTCCAAAGGTGGTGCAAGATTCTAGGCTATGAAACTCAAAAACCGATGCTTCTTGCTGAGAAAAAATCGAATGTATGTACAACGTAGTGTTTCATCATCAAGTGTTCAGCCTGAGACGCCCAAGTCTTAAGGGCGATCAAAAATGGCGTGTCTACAATTGCCTCTCTTTGACAGAGCTCGAAGTCATGAAATGATGTGAGTGATTGTCAAAGCCCAAAGACGACCCATTTGACACAGTCGCAAGACTTGGGCAAGAAATCAAGATGTAAATGCAATGGTTGAACTCGAAAGCTGCTTACGTATCCCTTCTCAAGGAGTTAAACCAGCGTAGTTCAAGGGCAAGATGCAAATGATATGCATAAATGATGCATTTGAAAGTTGGAATTATACGCCGCGCAAAGCCGACTACTTTTGAAAACTCATGATCATGCAAAACAATGCAATGAAACAATGTAACAAACAATAACAGGATAACAACATTTGAATGAAAATCTTAAATCAAACCGAAACAAATCAAGCCGTGTTTCACATGGAAAGAAGTAAGCAAATATTGAGACGGTGCAATCAGCAGATGCGTGCCCTTGCATTGCATACGGAGAGAGGGGGAAGATAGGTTGTACATAGGTAAAGGATGCGAACCAACTACGTATAACGCAGGGGGCACAAAAGGTACGAGCCAAATCACACTTACGTGATCAGGGTGACAAGACAAACCGAACTACGCTTCACGCAGAAAAGTGAAAACTCCATCCCAAATTACATCTCACATAGAAAGGGTAGAGGGGGCAAGCCAAATCGCACTCAAGTGATGAGGGAAAGGGGTGCTAGCCAAACTACGTTTCGTGTAGAGAGGGAAAAATCTCCATTCCAAACTGTGTCTCACGCAGGGAGGGTGGAGGGCGCAAGCCAAACTACACTTAGCGTAGAGAGAGGAAAAACTCCATTCCAAATTGCATCTCACGCAGAGAGGGTGGAGGGTGCACACCAAACTACGCTTCGCGTAGAGAGGGGAAAAACTCCATTCCAAGCTGTGTCTTACGCAGAGAGGGTGAAGGGTGCAAGCCAAATCGCATTCACGCGATGAGGGTGTGAAACAAAGAGAATGATGCATATGGATGCAGCATAATGTGATACACTTGATAAGAAATATGATATACTGCATGTTCCATGCGATGTAACAGAAAAGATGCGCAAAAACGGTGCTATCGAATGCACCCCCACAGGGGAGGTGGCAGGGAACGCCCTACCATGCACAGGGATATGCCATCACACATCCCAAGATAGAAAATCTCGAGATTACGTTCCATGTATCTCGAGGAGAGGAAACTGCCGAGGAACGTGTTTCGTACGTTGCAAGAAAAAGAAATTAATCGGGAACATGGTTCACACGTCTCGAGAAAAGAATAAAGGAAAGGATCCTAAAATGCCTCGGCTTGAAATGATTGAAAGGACAAGACAAACACATGATGCAAAAGATATAATGAGTACGATAAACATGGATAATAGTGCTCTGAAGAAAAGTAAAGTAAAGCGGTGTTATTTTGGAAAACACCTCGCAATTCACTCTCCGGCTTACAGCCCAGAGGTCTCTAGTTGCTTACAAAAGGATACAATTTGCTCCGGCTTGTGATCGAGGCATGTTTATGTGTTAGAGAAACGGCGCGTCTCGGGACGGTGCAACTAGAACACAATCCCAGGGTCTTCGAAATCCGAAACAACTTCACACACTCCAATTTTCCTCCTCCAGATGAAAACAGGACCTTCCATACATAGATTGAGCAAAAGAATAGCAAAAACCAACTCCGAACCAGAAGATGGGCTGGCCGACCACAAAATAGGGACGACCGGCCACCTGATGGCTTTCAAGGGTAGTTTTGGCAATTTACATCTGTGGCTTGTTTAAAACAACACCTAAGCCTCATTTTTCACACACTTGACCATCAAAAACTCTCTCTCTCTAGGTGTTTTCTCTTTCTAGATTTGTGTTTTACTCGCATTACCCATCTCCCCATGCAAACTTTATTCGCAAAACGATTTTGTTTTCATTGATTTTTGGGTTTTTCTGTGGTTTGGGCTCATTTCCCTCATGTTTTTCTTGGGTTTCGCATCTTTTCTCGGGTTTTGACTTTTTCTCTCATTTTCTCTCTCATAGGGTTTGATTTTTGACATTTTCGTCATTTTCTCATCATTTTCACCATTTTCACCTATATTTCCACATGGCGGACGACCTTCCACACGACGGTGCCTCTCTCTCAGTACTCATACTTCCTCTCATTGTGGAGGCCGAGGAGCCGATAGTTGACGAGGCTGACGGGGCGACGGAGGACATTGCTGCCAACATCGAGGCGGAGGAGATTTATCCTCTAGGGCTTGAGCCCGAGCTACTCCCATTGAGGTTGAAGCCATTCGACCCGGCCACTTACCACTCCCGAACCCATGTGATGGCCTCCGGGGAGATGTTGCGGTTCGAGAATTTTGCCATGAGTGTGCCTGAGGACGTTCTCTTGAGGGAGTGGGCCTTCTATATTTCTCATGACGCCGCTGAGGTAAAAACTCTACTTTTATACACTTTGCTTGTCTTGCCATTTCATTACTGTCTTTTATTCTGTTATATATCTGACATATTCTTCTCTTTTGATATGGGGCGGTGACAGCCAGAGAGTGGTACCAAGAGCTCCCTGCTTCGGTCCGTGACCTGGTTGACAAGACGGGCTTCGGCTTATTTAGCTCCGGGCTCTCGCAACATTTGGCTAGCCGGGCCTTACTCGGGTCCTTGGTGGTGAGGTGGTGGGACACCACCAACTCCTTCCACTTTTCTTCGACCGGAGAAATGACGATGACTCCCTACAACTTCTCCATGATCACTAGCTTGAGAGTAGGGGGTGATCCAATCCCTTTTGACAAGAACAATGGACCAGTGGGAGGCGGCCTGGATCTATCTGCTTGGAGCGCGCCCTTCTCTAGACAGGCTGGCTATGGTGCGCTATAGTTGGTTCTATGACCGCTTCCACACGAGCCAGCCGGAGACGCAGGAGGAGATTGAGCAGTACACCTAGGGCTTCTTGATCTATCTCCTCGGTAGCACCTTGTTTGCAAACAGGTGGAATATTGTAGGGCTGTACCTGCTGAGTGCCCTTGTGACATTGCCCCGAGTGAGATTCTATGACTGGGGCGAAATTGGTCTTGCCACACTCTATGAGTACATGAGCTCTGGTTCCCGCAAGAAGGAGAACATGGTCGAAGGCTATTGGTGAGCCTGGGAGGTACACATTGCATTTTCTTTTTTACTTTTTGTTCATACATTATGCTTTCTGCTTTTCACTTTCTGTCTTTATCACTGTTTATACATTGTGTTTTCTACTTTGCACTTTATATCTTTATCACTGTTTATACCTATTGGCTCACACAACTGATCTCTTCTTGCAACTATGGGTTTACGCCTATTTCCCTATCCTTGCCCCGATTCAGAAGGACGAGATGAAGCCAGCTATGCCTTATTCTCGCCAATACGATGGGAGATGCCACCCCATGTGCCACGACGACACCACCTTTACCTACTACTGCCAATATTTTGGCACGATGGTGGCTCATGAGGTAATCTGAAACCCATATTTGTTTTTGCTTCATTTTCATTGCTACTGCTCTGGTCCATGTTCAGACAACTGACAGCAATTAACAATTGTGAATTCTCCATTTGCAGATCACATGGCAGCCTTGGGCGATGATGCCAGCTAGGATACAGGACAAGTATGCCGAATCCTGGGCTACCTCCTGGTATTGGATCTTGCTGGAGGGTCCATTCTGCTGGACCTGGTATTTGGGCAAGCGGTTCGTGCGCTAGACCTTGGGCCTACCTGCTCCGGTCGTTCCTTCTTCTCCTCCATTATCTATGAGGACAACTGATAGCTTCCCAGTTGAGGCTATCGTTCAATACATGGCGGGACAGGACATTGATTTCTTCAGAGGGGTCGGGGATTATGCGGCTTTTATCAAGACTCATTTGATGCCACCCTTGATTGGAGTTTGCGTGGGAGACGCTGTAAGTGTAACCGCGGCTGGACTTGTTGCCCATGTGGCCGAGGCTGACATTGGTGAGGCCCCTCTTGCCTTACACGCCGCTGGTTTCCCAGTGATCCTGACTGCGATCCCATGCTGGCAACCGAGCGAAACAGCCTATCAGATCCTGATAGAGTTGTCGTCGGAGGAGCACGGGTTCGTCGGGGATCCTAATGCACAACAAGTATAAATGTTGCTTTACAGTTTGTATTTTTATATTCCCCTTTTGGATATTGATTGTTCAAACTCATTTGCAGGCGCCTCCAAAGTATGTAGATGGCCTCCTTAGGTTAGTTGCCTCTCTGGTACAGATGATACGGAGGAGAGAGACATTGTTGGCTCTTCACGGTATCTAGGTATTCTCCATTTCTTTCATTTATTTAACTGCTTACCCTTACTGTTCTGCACCACACTACACCGATATGCCATACTCAGGCTAAATCTGAGTCATACTCATACTGATGCCATACTCATACTGTATTCTACATCCATACTCATATTATATTTTAATAATGTGTTTCTTGTTTTGCAGGCTCCACCTGTATTGGTGGCACCAGCGGTACCGACAGCACTAGCAGCACCAATGGTGCCTCCTCCGACTGCGGGGAGAAGAGGTAAGCAGGCTTCTGTTCGCAATAGAGGTAAGGGTAGAGGCAGGGGCAGAGGCATGGGTGCCTAGAGTGAGAGCAAGGAGTCTGAGGCGCCGGAGACCCCTTCATCCTTAGAGTTGCCCTTGAGTGGAGACAACGCCGAGACCAATGGCGTTGAGAAGATAGGGAGCGAGCGCTTTGAGTCTGAGAGCGAGGATGATGCTGTCGACTCCTGGTCGGGGAGCGAAGAGGACGATTCTGGCTCTGAGTCTGATTCTTCTGATGACAGCGGTGCCGACAGAGATAGTGCCCTTGAGTCCCCTCCACAAAAGAAGACGAAGAGGGCCTCTCGAGCTTGACTTCGATTTTGTATTTTCTTTTTCTTTTTTTCTTTGGTAGTGTAGCATTTGTATAGCTTTAGATAGGCCTTTACTTTTATTTTGGAAACACTTGTATTTTTTTTTTTTTTTGTAATAATCAGGGTAAAACCTTGCAATTTCATAAAAAGAGTTTTGTTTTTGCATCTCAAGCATGACACCACACTTGCATGAAATATAATTGAACTTCAAATTTGAGATTGAAAATGCTTGTATTTGAACGATGTTTGTAATAAGATATTGAGCATACAACTGACCAAAATACAAAATACAACTCGATAAATAAAAACCAAAGGAAAAACAACCTAAACACAGCTATTTGCCCTTGTTGAAAACAAAAGACTCATGACAAGACCTTAAAGCAAAAAGACCAGAACAAAACAATGCAGCCCAACTGCCGGGCCACTAGAGTTGGTCAACCGACCACCTGAAGGGACGACCAGCCAGCCAGGTGTTGTGGCTAGACAGCTAGTTGACAGTTGGCATCCACTTACACAACCTTATCCTCTATACAAGGCCTTATTTCGCTGTTTTTTCGATAGAACTTCATCTTTGCTACTATTTTCTTTGAAAATTGAGATATTTCTTGCCGAGAGGCTCAAGGATTGGATGACCACTTTGGACAGCACGAAAAAGGTAAATTTCCAAGGTTTCGGCATAAACGCTCTTTTTCCGTTGAGCCGTATTTCGCTTTGTTTTCCATTTCTTCATGCTACAGTTCGATGTTGGAACCTGGTTACACACGTATTTCGCTTCGGGGCACGAGAAATGTGCCCTACAATCGAAAAATTTCGTGCTTTGATGGAGTCTCAACGTGATGAAGAGATTACACCCCAACCTCGTTTTGGCTACACACAGGCTTTGGAACGGATGTGTGGGCTTACTTTGCACAAAGCTCGACCCTTGGTTCATGATAGGGAGTTGGACATTTCCAGTTTCATTCATCGATTTTCTAACATTGGAGACAAGGGTGACTTTCTCTGGTGAGGTTATCGTCAACATGCCCTCTATTTATGTCTACTTGCACAATTCCTACTTGCCCCTAGTTACGGTGGAGCTAGTATTGGATTGATTGAAGTAGCCCAATGCCTTAAGGAGGGTAAAAGTTGTATAGGCTTAGCATTGGCCAAGACTTTGATGGGTTGGGATGCTTTCCACCGACGGGAGGCTACTCAGTTTGCAGAGAGTCCACTACTTCTCCAGGTATTGTTTCCCACCCTTTCTTGTTTATGATTTCTCACATCATTCGACTCTCCCTCTTTATTTTTCCCTCAAAGCCGTTTCCTTACTTTTTTCTTAACGTACATCTCTCTATTTTTTAATTTTTCATCCCTTCCCAGGTGTGGTTGATAGATAAGCTAAAAGTGGTGGACCCTTGCCCTAAGTATTCAACTAGAGCCTACTTCTTTTGTCCACAGCTAGTCGATTTTCCCTCAGACGGATTATGGTGTGACTGGATGTGTAGCAAATCTGCGACTGACATTGCTTGGCGTTGCCTCTAGCTTAACTTAACTGAGATGAGCTACAACATGTCCCGACAGCCCGGCATACAGTTGATTAGCCTTACGTACTGTATGTTTTATTTTTCTTTTTGGTTCAAATGCCAGTTCAGACATGATCAGTCTTGCCCATATGAGGGGGTGGAGTACCTTGTTCTATTTCCATTTCGTGCTTCGCACCTGGCCCGATACCTCATTGCTTGGAGGACGAGAGAGTTTCTAACTCCTACCCCTAGTTTCAATTATGCCCTTTTCTGATGAGTGCTTGGGTTGGCTTGAGGACGAGACACAGGTTGGGCCAACTTTGGCTGTAGAGACTTCCACGAGTGTGAGCAGAAGATAGAGGGTTGACACCTAACTTATCTGTGCCCCTAGTTTTATTACTTTGACTTTTCTTTTCAAGTTTTATGATGTAAAAGCAACTTTGATTTAATCAGAGAGTTGAAGAATATACTTGTGTTGAAATCAATGGAATTTAAAGTTATAAGCATTAAAATTTTTCTTTTTTGGTCTAAATAATGATCTGTGTTGAAGAAGGCAAAATTTCGAGAAAAATTAACTTCATTAGAACTTTTTGAAACAATTTTCGGAAACGGTCACTACCTGACACACACGGAATCAGTCCTTAAGACATACAACCCCAAATAAAAAAGATCGTAACTGCCCACGATTGCATTCACCATCACTGCTTTATCTTGCAACCAACCCTATTACCAAATAGAGGTAACACAACCTAGCTAATAGATGGAAAAAGATGAACCGATCAATCAAACAAACATGACAGTTGAGTTAGAGATGGTTGTGGCCGAATTTTGGGATGAAGTTGCCTACGTATCCCAAATATGGGAATCGGGCCTTACGTAGTTCGGTCCGGGTTCACTTGAGTATTAACTCTCTCTTTTTGTGCTGTAACTTTTGCCAAAGTTGCCCTTTTGGGTTTTCGACCTCGCGAGCTCTATTTTTCTTTGTCTCTAATTTTTTATGCTCTAACTTTTGCCTAGGTCGCCCTTCTGGGTTTTCGGCCTAGCGAGCCTCTCAGGAATAGTATTTCTTCAACTTGTCCATATTGATCGGCTGTGAGAACTCCAGGCCATCTAGATCTATGAGAATAATCTCTCCTCCTAACCAAATTGATTTGATGATGTAAGGACCAGTCTAATTAGGTCAGAACTTGCCCCTAGGATCGTGGATGGGAGCTCGGTTATCCTTGAGCACCATATCACTTTCTTTGAGGTTCCTGGATTTGACTTTCTTGTTAAAGGCCCTAGTAATTCTGCGTTGACACCCTTGGATATGTAATAACGCCTTCAACCTCCTCTCGTCAAACAACATCAATTCTTCGAATCTGCTTAGTTGCCAATCTGCCTCCGCTATTTGACACTCAGCCATAATTCGTAGCGACAATACTTTGATCTCAATCGGCAGAACAACTTCCATTTCATACACTAGAGAATAGGGGGTTGCCCCCATGAATGTCTGAATTGACGTTCTATAGCCCCAGAGTGCAAAAGGCAGTTTATCCAGCCAGTCCCTGTAAGTCTCAACCATCTTCCGTAGGATGTTCTTGACATTCTTATTGGCGGCTTCAACGGCTCTGTTGGTTTGTGGTCTATATGTTGATGACTTGTGAAAAGCCACATTGCATTTCTCCAACAAATCCACCACCTCTTTCTTGAAGTGTGAGCCGTTATCGGATATGATCTCCTTTGGCACCCCATATCTGCAGATAATGTTATTCTTGATAAACTTGGCCACATGTGACGCCTTCAACACAGAATAAGACCGAGCTTCGACCTACTTAGTAAAATAAACGATTGCTACCAAGATGAACTCATGTCCATTTGAGTCCTTTGGCGAGACTACCCCAATGACGTCAATTCCCCAGACTGAGAAATGCCAGAAGTCATATTGTAAAGTTTTGATGGTGGGATATTCATGCGATTAGCATGGTTTTGACATTTGTGGCATCGCCACACAAAGTTAATACAATCCTCCTCCATAGTTCATTAATAATAGCCTTGCCTAAGGATTTTCCTAGTCAGCATCACACCATTCATGTGTGCTCCACACTCCCCCCATGGATGGCCTCCATGAGACGTTTCGACTCTTTTTCTTTGACATAGAGCTTGTGCATTCCCAGATGCCCTCTCTTACACAGCTTATCTCCGCAGATGATGAATTGGACGGCCAGACGTTGTATTCCCCGTTTATCTTTAGCATTTGCCCTTGGTGGATACATATCTTTTTTTAGAAAATTCCAAATGTCGTAATACCAGGGGTTCTTGTCTTGAATTTAGTCTATTGCGGTTATTGAAGTGTTGCATAAGCGGGTGCTTACTTCTGTTCGATGATAATTGGACGCATCTTGACTCCAAGTGGGATGTCTACCATAGCGAAATGGTTATTCTCTCTCAGCAGATGTGTAAACGTCAGCTTTTCAAACCTTGGAATTAGAATATCCAGGGCCTGATGATAAGCCTTCATGTTCTCTTCCTTGACCTTCCAATCCCCATTGGCTTGAGAAACAACCAGGTTTGAGTCTCCGATGACATCCAACCTTAATGCCCTTAGTTCTAGGGCAGCTTCCAATCCTGCAATGCACGCTTCGTATTGTGCTTCGTTGTTAGACACGCTGAACCAGAGTTTGAAAGCTAAGGGTACGTGGAAATCATCGGGTGCTATGAGTAACACACCAATCCCATAGCCATATTGATTAGATGCTTCGTCAAAGTACATTGTCCATGATTCCTCTTCTATCCGTAGAATGTCTTCATCAGGGAATAGATACTCTACCACCTTATCTCCGCTCACTGGGTGGTCTACCAAAAATTTTGCCATGGCTCTCCTTTTAACTGATTTGCATGTGACATACTTGAGGTCAAACTCAGAGAGAAGAAGCAACCAACGAGCTAGCCTACCTGTAAGTGCCGGTTTCTCAAAGAGATATTTGATGGGATCTAATCTCGAAACTAGAATTACGGAGTAAGCTAACAGTTAGTGTCTCAACTTCCTTGTTGCCCATACTAAAGCTAAACAAGCTTTCTCGAGGGGTGTGTAGCAGGTCTCGTAATCCAGCATCTTCTTGCTCAGTTAGCAGATCCACTTTAGCTTCTGATTCTTGAGCCAGCATGCACTCCATGGTCGAATCTGTTACTAACAAATACAAGATCAGTGGCTTCCCTGGCTCTAGCGGTGATAATACAGGTGGATTCTGCAAGTACTGCTTGACCTATTCGAAGGCAAACTAACATCGATCATTTTATTGGAACTTCTTCCCTTTCTTTAAGAGACTAAACAATGGTTCACAAGTCAAGTTTAATTTTAAGATAAACCGTCTTATGAATTATACCTTGCCTAGAAAGCCGTGCACATCCTTTTCAGTCCTTGGTGGTGGCATTTCTAGGATGACCTTGATCTTGGATGGATATACTTAAATTCCCCTATGCGTGATCAGAAATCCCAACATTTTTCCTGCAGTCATGCCAAAGGTGCATTTCTGTGGGTTTAACTTCAGTCTGTACTCCTTGATTCGTTCAAAGAATTTTTCCAGTGTGGTGTAATAGCCTTCTCACTCCTTAGACTTGATAATCATGTCATCAACATACACCTTAACTTCTTTATGGATTATGTCGTGCAAGATCGTGGTTGCAGCCCTCTGATATGTAGCCCCAGCATTTTTCAACCCAAAAAGCATGACTCTGTAGCAGTATGTACCCCACGACATAGTGAAAGCAGTCTTTTCTCTGTCCTTTGGTGCCATCAAAATTTGATTATACCCAGAAAACCCATCTATGAATGATAGCAACGCATGGCCAGCAGTAAAGTCTACCAACTCATCGATGTACAGCAATGGAAAGTCATATTTCGGACTAGCTCTGTTTAGATCCCGAAAGTCGATGCAAACCCTGATTTTGCTGTCCTTTTTTGAAACTAGAACGATATTAGCCAGCTAAGTCGAGTACTCAGACACCATTAAGAAACCCGCATCAATCTGTTTGGTGACCTCTTCTTTATTTTTCAACGCCCAATCTGGACGAACTCTATAGAGTTTCTATTTAACCGGTCGGGCCTCGAGGTCAAGAGGGATCTGGTGCTGTACAATCTCAGGATCGATTACAGGCATGTCTTTGTAAGACCACGCAAAAGCATCTTTGAAATCTTTTAATAAAGCGATTAAACACTCACGTTCCTCCGAAGACAACGTGGACCCGATCTAGACCAAGTAGGGATCCTCCTCAGTACCCACATTAATTGCAATGATTTCATTTGTGCAGGGCTTAACACGCCTCTCCTCCTTGTGGTCAACTAAATTTTTCAAAGCCCGAGGAATTTCTTCCTCTTCGTTTTAAGTCAAAATTTTGAAAATCAAGATCAGTACAACAAACTAAAGGCACAAAGAAGCAAGTGAAATCTACTGCATTCCCATTCAAAAAGTTAGGATCCTCAGTTATAGTTGACTCGAAAGAAAAACTGAAAGAAGAACTAGACAGAACTTTTGTATCCGGGTTACCACCCCTGGAAGTACCAGACTCAGACTCCTCAGAAGGACTCAAATCTGATCCCGACTCAACAAACTTAGTGGAATCAGATTCGGACTCATTATCTGGTTTAAAACTGCCAATAGTGCCCTTCTCAAATTGCCAGACTAGGCATGGAGCCTCAGCTGCGTCCACGATGAGACTGGAGTAATCTACCACTGGTTTTTCCCCGATCATAGAGAAAATAACACTATCCCCCAAGTTGACAGGCTCATCTCTAGCATTGGAACTTGCTAGTAGGTTAGCCAGTGCCATTCTTAACAGTTCTCCCTCATCGATGTCCAAGCTTGCATTCCTGCCTTGCTCTATACTGCTGCTCAGGTCAATCTGCTCATCCTCATTTTCTGATAACTGGTGTTCGAAGAAGATCTCGAATCCTGGGTACCTTATCTTTGTTTCCAGGTCGACCCATGGCTCTTGAAATCCACAGAAAGGGAAACCTTTCCTTTGGCAGACAAAGCGTTCGTTTAGGGTTCCCCGTATTATCTTATGGACTAGGTCATATTACCTCCGGGCCCTTTTTACTTTAACTCTCTCCCTTACCTTTTCTCTTTCAATCTTCTGCAGTTGACTTGTATCCCAGCCTAAAAACATAGGGGTTATGACTTAACTCTCTGGCAATAGTATCTCCTTACCTATCACTCCTGCCCAGCCTCAATCCGGGAATGTGCCCTTGTTTATTCATCATGTAGATGGACTGGGCACTCACATAGTTTCCATCATCCTCTGCCATAATAGATTGGACCAGCTGGGCTTCTGCCAAGGAGAAGCCGGAGAGGAACATATCTTCTTCTCCATGGAATATTTCCAACAAGGGCGTGGTAGTTCCCTGGGGAGGGTGGATAGAAGAATTGCCGTAAATAGTAACAATTCCACCCTTAAATGGATATTTCACCAGCTGGTGAACCATTGATGAAACCGCCCTCATCTGGTGTAACCAAGGCCTTCCCAAGAGCAGGTCATCCATAATATGGAATTCAACCTCATGCTCAGATGGACCAATTAGTATTTGGCTCTTGAAAGTCCCTATGACATCTCGACTAGTGTTGTCATAGGCTTGAACAGCTTGAGTTGTGGGCGTGAAGTCAGCTGGTTTCAAACATATGGAGTAAGCGGTACTTGCCAGACACACGTTTATTGCCAAACCGGTGTCCACCAGCACCACCTGGATCCATTTCTTACGGCTCTCCAAAGTCACGTATAGGGGCTTGTTGTGGTTAGCACCCTCAAGTGGCAACTCTTTGTTCGTAAACTATAACACTAGAGTAACGTCTCCAGACGTGACCAATGACACCAGTTGATCAGTGGTGGTATCGATAGACAGCTTAGTTTTGTTCAATGCCTCCAGCAACGCCTATTTATGCTCTCGGGTGTAACAGCGCCCGTGGGGCCTCTATGCTACAGTTCGGACTCTCTTTTGTTTGTTGTGTTGCGGTTCTAAATCTGAACCAAAGAGTCCAACTCTGGCAAATCGTTTTGAGAAAAAAACAGATTTTTGAAAAGTAGTGCCAAACATGGACTGCTTTGCCAGATTACAGAGTCGCCACCTAAATATTTAAAATGGGAAATTTAGGAAACCCTGACTCGGTGCCGAAGGCCACATGTCTGTCATCACCAAAGTGGTCTTGGCTCGGGAGCTTGGGTACGATCGGGGAAGGTCAGCTATGAGCACCCCCTTTCGCCCGGTCCGAAGACCGGCCTCTACTAACCGTGATATCCGATTTTGAAAACATTACATGCTCTTATTCCAATTATTAGCCTAGAATTACTATGTTATGCGCGCAGCAAACAAGTATAGACTAGATTGCCTAATTTGGAAATAAACATTGCATATCCGTTGGTTTTGAAAATGCATTGGAATTTGCTACTCGCAAGTAGGCTAAAACACGGATTTCAACGAGTTTTCCCAACTCAGGCAATCTAACCTCCACCCACAGGCATTCAAGCAGTTTATCTCATATAAGCACTTAGCCGCATGGTAAGCATACTGTCATGTTAGCATTCACACGCATGTGGTATGCTAAAGCATAAAAACTTACCTAGTACTCCAAGCCAAAACAGAAACCAGTTAGTAATCACATGCATGATCCTAGTTCATGTTAAGTGGCTAATGCAACACAAGCGAGGATGCAATCTAGATGGGCTCGGCTATCCTAAACATGGCATGTGGAATGCTACAAATAACATGTATTCAATTTGGAATTGAAATACGATGCAGTTTGTATGATGTGCCGAGCCCGATGCATGTAAACAAATGCATGAATGCACGTATGCATTGCATAAGGTATGCTAATTTAAATGTGCCCTAATCTACCATCGTAAGCAGGTAAATAAAAGGGAAGAAAGAAGTGGGGATTGGAAGACATACATCCACTCACACACACTTATTACAGATACGCCCTCACTCGGAGGGACTGAAAGAATATACAATTTAATTAACTACGCAAGCTAATTAATTATTACAAATTAACTAAATTAATCAGATAAATTAATTAATCTAATTAAACAGTAAACCGCCTCGGGATGAGGGCCAAATGCAGCATGCGCTCGGGACTGGCTCGGAACCGCACTGCCATGCACGGATTGCCTCTGTTTCCTCTGCTCTCCTCCTCAGAAAATTGCCAAAGTCCCAGGAGTGCCTCTCAGGGCACTGGGGATCACCACCGGCTGGGGTAGGACACCACCGGCTGAAGGAGGAGGCCACCGGCACAAAAAGAAGCCATCGGCTGTTTGTTGACTGCCGGTCGGCACTAAATAGTGCCGGCCGGCACTGAATGCCTGCAGAACCTGCAACTCACAGCAGCAGAGGGGAAATCTATGCATGACAATATAATTCAAGCCATTTATGCACCAAACACATCCCTTATCATGTTAGTGACTCAAAGGGGCATGTGTCTTGATTCCCGGACCACCAATCACGCATTTCCATGCATGATGGCCCAAGGAACCAAGGATGCAACTTCACTTTCAAATGCATGCAAACCAAATAAACATGAAAGGGTGCCAAACCTCTATCATTTTCAATCTCAAGAGGCCAAGCATGCATGCTTATGCAATGCAACTCTAAGCATGTTATCTAGCATGCAACATGAACAATGCAAGCAAGCTAAACATGTTAGGGATACAACCTAAGCAAAGAGGCATATAAACCAAGCAATGGAGTGGACTAAAACATGAATTAGGCTACTCCTAATTGGCCTAAAATCAGTGGCCAAAGTGCCTGGAAATGGAGACTAAACACACACACACACATGCAAGTGTTATGGTCCAAACCCGAGGCATAAACATGGCAACCCCCAATCACACTTGGAGATACCAAACAAGGACAATGAGCACACATTGTAAAGCTCGGAAAATCATGTCAAACATGGTGCCAAACCAAGTCAAAGTAGACCAAACCAAAGCATGCAAATGGTCTAAGGTTCAAAGCAAATCAATGAGGGTTTGAAACACCCTTAGCACAACCACACATGGCAATACTTAAGCAACTAAAATCAGAGTTTTAACACATAAAACTAAGCCTAAAGGACCACCTAGATGGCATCTAGGTGACATGAATTCAAAGGCATGCATTAAAGCCAAAACATGAAGCATTCAACACATGTTTTTAAAGCATTAAAGAGGCAACTAAGGCAAGCACACAAGCACACCAAAGGGTCTGAAATAACATGTTAAATGGTTCCAAACCATCAAAAATAAAGCAAGCAAGGCATGCTACACTCTCATGCTCTTAAGGCCAACAAGTCAAATGCAAAGGAGCTATGAGATACAAGTCATGACCGACCAAAACAAGCATGGACAGACCTCATGCATGGCAAAATAAGCATACAAGCTTCATGGATTTAAGCCTAAAACATGCTAGAAATGGAGGCACACAACCTAGGCATGTTAAGGGACTATTAAGGCATTACAAAGCAACTATGCAAGGCATGCAAAGAGTGCTAAAACCAACACTTAGCAATGTCATATTAGGGCATAATAAACATAAAATGCAGCCAAGACATGCTCAACAAACAATCAAACACTATGCTCTCTCAAGAGGCCAAATCTTGCCCTTTTCAAGGACATCAAGGAGAGGGGGTGGCCCTCTCCTTCTTGAGACTCTAAGGCATCATCTCCACCACTGAAATCCCTCAAGATTTCAGTGGTGAAGAGATCCTAACACCAAAGTCTCGGATCTCTCACAAAATGGCACAAAAAGTGGTCTTTTCAAGGCCTAAGGGTGGTCAAACCTACCCAAACCACCAAGCACTCTTAATGAACAATAAAGAGGCTTAAAAAACAGAACTTTTATGTGTTAAACACCAAGCACAAAAACAGCTCTAAGATATAGAAAAATGGAGTGCAAAAATGGGGTAAAAAGGGAGTAAAGTGATTACCCTTGTAGACCTCTTCAACAATGGTGATCTTGTTGCTTCCTTGAGCTTCAAACCAGTCAAAACCCTCAAGAACAAGCTCTGATCTTTGAGAACACCAAGGAAAGGTGAACGACTAGGTGTTTAGGTGCAATAATATGAACTAAAGCACCTAGAATACAAAGGGAAGAGAGAGATATGATACGTATCTAACCTAACCCTAAAAACCAGAGCTCCCTCTCACCTTTCTAACCAAAATTTTCTAACCCTTGAGCCAAGAGAGAAGCCCTTCTCTTATAGGCCACCAAAGCTTACAAGCTAAGTCAACCAAAGGCTCATCCCCTCCATACACGTGTATGGAGGGGAAGCAAAAGCTAAACAGCTGTCTAAAAATATCTCATAAAGCAGCTGTAAAGTGGTCGGCAGGGCAAAATGGTCATTTTGCCAAAACAAGTGCCGACCGGCACAAAAGAGTGCCGACCGGCACAATATAGTGCCGGTGGCAACAAAAACTAGCCGGTGGCCTCTAGCCACAGCCGATGGTGTGTGGGGATGCCTCACAAGGCATTCCCTACCCCTCCAAGGCAAAGCACAAGTGTTTGGTGCAAAGCCAGACACGAAACGGTCGAGTCGAGAGATCCTGAGGCAAGGCGCGCGAGCCGAGACCTCCGGGAACTCAAGGCGAACACAAACATGGATGATCACCGAGTGTTCAGGCGGTGACGTCCAAGTCTTAAGGACGGTCAAAAATGGGGTGTCTACATCGGGAAGCCATTAGCAGCCCCCAAATCGATATATCCGTCTGGATCTTTTTAAGTTGCATTAAGACCAGGTCTTCTTTTAAGCCTTTTTCCTTTGCTTTCTCAACCTCTTTCTCGGAAGATTCTAGCTGATCTAGAGCCGGTGGTTTGAAACACTGACCACTTCAGATCATGTGGTTAATCTCATCTGTATACCATGTGTCGTCAAGGGTATCGACTTTCCACCTTTCATCAGTATATGCATGGATCAGATCACTGTCTTCCTACCACTCCCCTGCAGTTATTGCTAAGCCATTACCAGGTCCATTTGGATCATATTTACATCCCGCCCTCCATCGGCACACCGCTCCTCTTCTACAGCGGATTCAGTTTTCGCATCTCGATACTACCTGAGCTTTCTTGGCATCCTTTCCCTATCACTGGATTCCCATTCGGGTTTTCTCGTGGTTTGGACACCGCCCGCTGCTGACTCGGCCTCTCCTTTTCTCTTTCCTTTTCCTTGCTCCCGGGCTATCTTTCTCTGGATTTCCTCTATCCTTTCCCATTGGAATTGCTCCAACACTTGCTTCTTTTTAGTCATAGGCATGGCCTCAGCCTTGCTATTCTCACCAACCTCTTCTCCTTTTGAATCCTTTTTCATTGGCTCTTCCGTATCGGATTCTTTTTCCCTACTCAACCATCCGTTACTGGATTCAGGTTGGCTTGGATCCCACCACCCAATCTGAGCGCTGCCTACATCCTCCTTTTCGAAGAAGTAGAGGTTTTCTAGGTCTTTCTGTAGGTTTACCAAGTCTTCTTCTAATTCTGCCAGGTCATCGAGACCTTGTTCAGGCTAGTTATTCAGATTGTGCCCTAGCTCATTTTCTTTAATGGCGTTGATGCTGAGGGAATCTGGCAGTACGATAACAAGTTTTGGCTAATCAACAGCTACAATGTATCGGCTGGGGTCATACTCCTTTGCAAGTGAGGCCTCATGCTCTATAACTTGGGTATCAGACAACTCCTTCTCTAGTGCATTCCCCTTCTCTTTTGCCTCCGTTACCACAAGCCCTGATTAGGTTTTGGGTGTTATATCCATCATGCACATATCTGTGCTTTCTGAAATAACCATCTTAGGCTTAGGTAGATGGGATGGGATGATATATGCGTTGGGGTTAAAGATGGGCAGTAGTGTATGGATAAGATCAATGTTTCTGGGTGAGGGGACTTGGTTATGGGTGGGAAGTGGGTTAGTGGTCACATTTGGTTTAGAGAGTGGGGCTATGATTTTATTGTCAATGAGATCCTGGATCTCATAACGCAGGCGATAGCAACAATCAGTGGGGTGACCGTGTTGTTGATGGAAAATATAGTATTGGGTAGGATCATGTCTAGGTGGTAGTGGGTTCGGGAGAGGTCGAGGGTCGAGGGGTTTAAGGTGCCCCTTTTCCATCAGCAGTTTAAGAGCACGGGCTAGGCTCATGTGAAGGGGGTAAAGGTTTATTGGTTTCTGTTTGGGCCGGCGGGTTGTGAGATTGTAGTGGCTAAAGGATCGGCAATTTTGGCCGCTGTGATGACAATGCTAATCTCGGCAGGCCGAGGAATAGTGCTATTGCTAGCATTGGTATTCTTGGAAAATGGCCTTTTCGCCGGTTCACTTGTTCTCTGAATGATGCCTTTCTTAAATGCACTTTCAATTTGGACCCCCAGTTCGTATAGAGAAGCAAATATAGATAATGACACCACTATCATTCTTTGTAACATATTCGGTTCGAGATTTTGAATTACTAACCGGACTTGTTCCCTTTCTGATGCCCTATTCGTCATTCTGGCTGCTTTTGCCCTCTATCTTGCAACAAAGTCGATAAAGGGTTCCTTGGGGTTCTGGGTAGTCGCTTCTAGCTCGCTGATGGTTACTTCTATCTGAGTATTGTATGAGTATTGGTTAACAAACCCCTCAGACAATTCTTTCCAATTCCGTTTCATAGAATCCTCCAGTTTAGCATACCAGATAACTGCTACGTCCAATAAAGTTCTTCCGAACAATGACAGTTTCTAAGCCCGAGTCAGGCCCATTGGCCTCGAGAACATCCGAAAACAAGTGAACATGAACAATCGGGTCTCCACTCCTATCGATGTGAGGCATCTTAAACTTTTTTGGCAATCTGATCGAGGCTTTGGTATAGCCATCTTCAATATCCGAAATGGAATTGAAGCCTTGGATTTTTTGAGCGCCTTTTCTAGCTTGGCGATTTTGATCATAGTCGGATCAATATCGTTGATGTCGAAGAGAATACCCCCATGGGGCTGTGCCAGAGGCTTGTAAGCTAGAGCCTGTGCAAATATCCTCTTGAGGATCTAGGACCTGAGGGTTTTTAATTGGTTGGAGATGGATCAGGATTCGACTAGGCAGCCTGGACCAGATGTACAGTGGATGCGGATGCCCCAGATAGGCGTCGCATGTCAGCGATAGTTTCATCCTGAGGGGCTATCCTTTGATTCAAGGTATCCATAGTTCTCTACAAAGTAGCCATCATGGTAGCAACCTCTTCTACACTCTGCGCCATTATGGGCCTGGAAGAATTAGCTAGTGGTGAGCTGAGTGGATGAGAGCAGATTGGTGATTGCTGAGTGATCTGTGCTGGTGATGATAAGTGTCGGTTTCTTCTTCATTGGATAATTGGAGGAGAGAGACTAACACTGGCTAACCGCCAACAAGAACTCGGGTTTTGCAAAGTCTGCCAGAGTGAGTCCAGACAACTCAGGGGATATCGGGTCTCTCTGAAGCTATGATTGCAAACTACCTAGTTAAATAAAGAAGAAAAACAATAATAAAAAATTGGACAGCACTTCGGCCTAATTAACAATTTATGATCACAACTGAAGAATAGTTTTTCCACTAAATTTTGCCCCCAAAACTGATATCAACTTGTACCACTGATATGATGCATTCCTGTACAGTTTCACTGTAAAGCACATACCAGGTAAAAAGAACCAAAACACCCCTATGAGGGTGTAAGGTTACCCTGTCCCAGATTTTTGACATGATCTAGGCTGCAATACTTCAAGCAAGTAGTTTCATAACATTTGGATTATGAGAGAGCAGCCTGTCCTATTTTTGAAATAGTCACTATGGCTTTACTATATGCAGCTAGGCCAAATGGTCAAAAGGGGTACCTCGGCAAGATTACCTAATATACCTCTCACACCCTAACACCGAGAAGTCAAATGAGGATCAAGTGGTATGACGGTAATCCAGATCCAATGTGTTTCCAACATGGTAGAGCCCACGACCGGCCAGCCTTTTGGTAAGCTTAGCAGATAAAAAACATAGTGGCTTAGAGTAACAATGCAAATGAAATGCAAAGAACATATATCTGTAGATAAAAATATCTCATCATGAAGTTCAAGTCAAGTCTCTAAATCTCTAGCAGAATTGCCAGAAACTGTAGCTTGCTTTTTGTGCTCCTCGAAGGGGTTTAGTCTCCTCGGATACGATAGCCCTATAGTTCGGACTCCTGTGGTTCTGAGTCTAGTTTCGCAAGTGCAATGTGAAATGGATAAAACACAAATGAGTCCGAATTCGCAATTTTTAGAAGAATCCATTTTTAACCATTAAAGATGCCAGAAATGGACTACATTATTAGATTTCAAAGTCCCTATCTAAATATTTTTGAAAATTAGGAAACCTATGACTCGTGCCAAAGGCCACTTATCCATCATAACCAAAGTGTCTTGGCTTGAGAACTTAGGTATGAGAGGGAAAGGTCATGAACTGAGCACCCCACTCACCCGATCAAAGATCGGGCCTCCATAATCATGAGGCGATTCTTATATACAGTATATGCTCTTGTTCCGATTATTTATTCTATCTTTTACTATGTGATGCACACAAGTATAGACTAATTCACAAAATTTGGAACGTTTTGATTTCATGTTTGTTTGCAAAGTATTTTGAATATGTACCACTTGAAAAAGTGATCTCATATGTACATTAGTCAAATCATCCAAATTTAAGCAAAAAAACTTTCATCCACAAGCATTCAAGAGATATATCAACTAAGCACTTAGCCTCATGGTAAGCATGCTTGGTATAACAATACTAACACACATGCAATATGCTAAAGCAATAAATGCTCACTTAGCACTCAACCGAGGTGAGCCAAAAGAAGTAAAGTCAGAAACAATGCATGCTCTATGCAAGTGCCTAATGTAACACATAAAAAATGCAACTATAAAGTTCGGTTTTTAACATGGCATATGAAACAATTTGATAGCATGTGGTAAGACATGTATTCGAATAAGTAAGAAGCAACCATAGAGTTAGAATGATGCACCGAACCAAATACGTGAAAAATGGATATTAAGCATAGTAATGACATGAAAAATGTAAAACATGATGCTACCATTATAAGCTAGTAAATAAAAGAGAGGAGAGAAAGAATGGGGGTTGGAAGACATACATAATATTTACAAGTGTTACAAATTGACCCTCACACAAGAGGGTCTGAATGAATGTAAATAATTATTACAACACCAAATTATTTACTAAATTAACTAGCTATTACAAACTCAAAAAAATTAACTAATTAATTGCAACATACTAATTAATCTAAGAGCTGTGTAAGCTAATTAATTACAACGGGAGCCGAAGAACCACACGTATAAACGAGAACATCCTCCCGGAAACACTCCTGCTTTGTTGCCAGAACTGTTCTGTTTTGCAGTCAAACAATCAAACTATTTTCACCCTAGCCTCTGCTCTATTTTGCCCTGAAAATGGCACTGTTTGTCTAAAATAAAATGGTCGGCCGGCCTTAAAAAGTGGTCGGCCGGATAGTTAGGTGGTCGGCCGGCCATTGTTTTTGGACACTGCCCTGCTGTAACAGAAAGGAAACAGAGCAAAAACAAAGTGTTTTCAGGAGGTGTTTGTCCTTCTTGCCTCTCCCTATCATGAAACTGTTCAATGGAGGGGTAAACTCAATTCGCAAACCATCAATTGTCACAAACTCGTTGCATGATGATCTATGAATCGATGGGGCAAAAGCTTAGTAAATAAAAGAAAAGACCCACAAAACCTCCTCCCCATCATGGAGTTACCTCAAGAGAGGTGGTAGACATCACTTCTCGAATCATTAACATCACTGAGAGTATGTGATTACTCGAGACGCAATAGGTTCAATTAACGTCCGATTGAACCAACTTGATTTTATTGCTCTTGTTACCACTTTTACTCCAATTTTATTAACCTTGTTTTATTACCTTTCCATTACTTAATCGTTTTGTCCAAAAGTGATAATTAAGTCCACTAATGAAGAGAAGTGTCAAACAAGAAGTTGTCCTTAGCATGAGAGAGATGTAATGCCATGGTAATGAACCTCCAAAGAGATTAAACCATTAAGCATGAAGGGTCTTTTTCTCATGCCCTGAACAACCATCAATTGCATGCCTTGAACAACCATAAATTGTTTGAAACAACTCTCAACAAAAAAGAAAAAAAACCAAGAAATGAGGGAGGTTGTAGAGATGATTTTCACAAGTGTGAGCACATGTATGAAAAACATGAAATAAAAGCCATCAACTCAAATATGTTGGTGTCTAAGGCCTAAACCACCAAACCTATGAGGACTTACAACAATATAAGCATGATATTCAAAGCATAAGCTATCTGAACAATTAAAATAGCCCCAAAGATACAAAAAAACAATGATGAAAATGATTTGAGAAAGGTAAAAAAAGTGAGCAAAAATAAAAGACAATTGGAGCTAGTAAGCAAGTCTCAAGAGGGATGGATAACCCCTCCACTTTTTGGACCTCAAAACCACATGTTTAGCCTGTGAAAAACTCTGAAAATTAGTGGCCAAAAGTAGAGAAATAAGTGGGAAACACAAGGATAAAAGCTTGTAGGACAGGGTTCAAGGAAGAGTGATTAACCCCTCCACCTTTGGTAGCTTTAAATCACAAGTTTTAGCCTATCAAAAATAGTCCAAAATAGTATAAAAACAACAAGAAAAGAGAAGGAGGAAGTAGTATAAAAATAGCCAAAGTTATACCTCTTGAAGAGGAGTTACTCATTTGTTCACAAACCAAAAGATACCCACTCTCAAAGGCTAAGATTTTAGCTCAAGAACCTCAACAAAGAGGCTCAAATTTTTGGTTTAGGAAGTGTATATATATTGCAAGATAGAGAGGGAGAGTGTATTGCAAGGTTTAGGTACTTGGCAATTTTTTCTAACCTAAAACCAAGAGGGAAGGTCCCCTATATATAGAAAAACAGGTTATTATCTCAGAAATATCTGTATTGAGCCAGCTGGTGCAGTGCATGCACATGAGGGGACAGTTGGCAGTAAATATCTTTTCTATTAGGAAACATGGCTGGCGGGCCAGGTAGGGGTCGGCTGGCCACCTGTTGGCCAACAGGCCTCTTGATGGTCTGGCTTGGAAAAATTAGTTTTTGGTTCAAAGGTGGTGCAAGGTTCTAAGCTCTGAAACTCAAAAATCGAGTCTTCTTGCTGAGAAAAAATCGAACGTATGTACACCGTAGTGTTTCATCATCGTGTTTTCAACTTGAGGCGCCCAAGTCTTAGAGGCGGTTAAAAATGGGGGTGCCTACATGTGTGCATACATTATGTCTGAACATTATTGTTTACATCCATTTTTGTTAGATTTTGTCAACAAGTGGACTAGTCAGGTAGTGGCATGTGGTAGGGTCAAAATGAGGATCTTGCATCAATCAGAGGACATGTGTCACCAATAAAAGTTGAATCATGTGTGTAAAGTGGCCCAGGTAGTGGAGCAGTTATTAGTAGAGTCATGGGTTTAATAGGCAACTTACAAGAAGAGTCATGCACGAAGTAGGCGTTTCTCTCTGTTGAGGGAGGGCTAAAAGTGATGATGGACATGTGCCATCTTGTAGGGGGAGCCATTCGACAGGCAAAGTGGTAGATTCAATGGAGCTTGGGTCTTTGGAAATAAGAGGAGTAGTTGCAGTAGTTATGCAGCAGCAGTTGCAGACATGAAGGATCATGGGATCATGGGCTAGAGAAGTAAGGACAGCTATAAAGCCAGAGATTCACAAAGAGAGAAGGGCCATCAACAACTTAACAACACATAGGTTTTAGACTTAGGAGTAGTTTATTGTAATTTAGAAGTAGTTTCTTTTTCATTCTGGAATTACTTTGTGTTTGCTTTGTTTACTTTGTTACTATCAACTGTTCCAAAGAATTCCTCATACTTTTGAGGCATTTGAACCAATTCTACAATTGTCTGGTTGTTCTTGTTTGATTGTTTAGTTGAAATTGTTGTTTAATTCCTGTCAATTCGGAGTAAGCATAATTTTTACTAACAATTTTTGGCACGCCTAGTGGGACATTCTAGCATAATTTGGAACAATGGTGAAAGCAAAGAAATAGGTTAATAAACATTTGGAGAAGATGATTGTTGAGTGTGAGGAAAAGGAAGTGGACCAAGATTTGGTCTTCGATGATGGTGGCAGTGTTCAACATGTGAGTCATGTAGTGGCTCCAAACGGCCAGATGGGTGGCCAAGCATTAAGCACACAAGGCCAAACAAGTGGCCATGCTAAGATCCCCACAGGAGTCTTTGTGGCTCAAATAAGGAAGGCTCTAGCGAAACCAGTCATTGGAAGAAAATCAAATCCTTCTGGGGGAAGTAAGGAGTGTGTTGAAGGTTCCATCGATGGAGTATTCCAGTTAGAGTGAGGTCAGGGCACAAAAGATATCTTCAAAGGCAGGGGGTAACTTGATGCCACAAACTGGTATGCCACAACTGTCGGTTGGTGAACCAATGTCCTTCTATAGGGACCCAACTGCTAAGGAAATGATGCAAGAGGCATTTCAAACTCCAAATTTGAAAACCAAAATGTTGGGTACAGAGAGGTTCCTAATATGGGTTATGGAAATCAAAGGTTCGATAATTTTGGAAATGTTGGTGCATATCCTAAAGTGCACAGACCTGAAATGTATAATGATCCATATGGCAATTCTCCAAGGTCAAGGGGACCAGGGCCTTCTTTAAATTTTGATAGGTAAAAACCTTTTGAAAACAACTATGGTTATAGGGGCAAAATGATAATATTCAAAGGGACCAAATTATACAAATTGTTCAAGACCTTTATGGTCCAAGGATGAGAAGGCCTGAAAGGCCTAGGTTTAGGAAGCCTTACCCACAATGGGTAAATGAGGAACATTTCCCTAGGAATTACAGAGTGCCAGAGTTTTCCTTGTTTCATGGTGCAGAAAACTAGTCAACAGTTGAACACATAGGAAGGTTTACTTTACAGTGTGGGGAAATAGGGAACAATGATATTATCAAAATGAGGTTGTTTCCACACTATTTTTCTAGAACTGCTTTTACATTGTTTATTAACATTCCTGCTGATTCAATTCATGTCTGGATGGATATGGAAAATCAATTTCATGCCCAATTTTATAGAATTGAACCTGAAGTAACTCTAGTTGATTTGTCTGAATGAAGGCAAAAGTTTTTTGAGAGTGCAGAATAGTTCATTGATAGGTTTAAAAGGGCAAAGAATAGGTGTAGAATGTATATGCCTAAAATTGAGATTGTGAGAATGGCCCAAAATATGTTAGAATTTGAGTTAAGGAAGAAGTTTGAAGGAATAGAATTTAGGGACTTGTTTGAGTTGTCATTTAGAGCAACCAGACATGAGTCAATACTTAGAGAGAAAAGGCATAGAAATGCAAATCCACATGGAACTTATTTCCAAGAGGATGACTTGAAAGTAGAAATTGATGTAGATGTGGCACAGGTAAATTGGCAAAACACTAGTGGTTTGTGGCACTTTGAGCAAAGTGGACAAACCAGTGAATATGTCTGCAACTCAACTAGCTAAAAGAAATACAAACACCATAGTTAGGCAGTATTCTTTTGATTTCTCTAAAGCTGATGCCATTTTTGATGAATTGTTGGCTAACAAGTTTTTAACGTTGTCCCCTGGACATGTAATACCAAAAGAACAAGACAAAGTAAGAAAAGAATATTGTAAATGGCATAATACTTTTAGATATTCTACCAACAATTGTGTGACTTTTAGAAATTATATGCAGGATTTAATACAAAAAGGATTGCTGAAGTATGTAGAGAAAGAGAAATGAGACATGGTAGTAGACAGTAATCTTTTTTTAGAGATGGCACCAACTTATATGGTAACAGCTAGCATCAAGAGGAAGGCCTTGAATCCAAGTGTGTTGCTAGCTGACTTCGAGAAAATCCATAAAGAGAAACAAGAGAAGGGAAAGAAGGTGATAGATGATGACAAGTTTGTTTGTTCAAGGTATGGGACTGAGAAAGAAAAGTTATAAGCAATTTTGGCTGATAAGTTGACGGAGAGTGTGAGAGATCATGGCTTAAGGTTCAATACCTAAGGTGGAGGGGATCTTCAAATTTTCAATGGAGAGAATTTATTTTATGATGGGTAGGATCCTGGAGTTTTTGGACTTGTCGACATATCATATAGTGAGAAGGATGGTCCATTTCTGTTTAAATGGGAACCTGTTTACCCTTTTCTCTATAGTACGGAAGGAGTTAGGATTAAAGTGAGGCAATTAAGAAATCAGAGGCCATCCAGTGGCCATAGTCATGTTCAGAGGCCAGTCTTTATGTCAAGGCCATTACAAAGGCCATTTATTGGCCAAGGTTAGTGGTTTATGGATGGAATGAGTAGGGTGAGTCCTTTCAGGCCAAGTCAGTTTCATGGCCAAGGGGTAAGGTTTCCACAAGCCTACCCCGTAGCTTAACCAAGAATGATAAAGCCACAAGTTCCTACACATGTTGGTTGGCAATGTGTGTTACATCCAAAATTTCCTTTGACAGCATGGAAACCTAAGGGTCCAACTAGGACTCAGATTAGAAGAGAGTAGAGGAAGTTTCATGCCATGCTTTCAACAAAGGAAGGTGATAACCCAAAAAGGGATTATCAAAATAATTAAATCTGGGTAAGGGAAAAAGAGAAGAAAGAGACTGGTGAGTCAAGTAAGACAAAGAAGGTGATGAATGAAACACCCAAAAAGATACTTCTTAGGAGGCAGTTGGAGGAGATATCTAAGCCTCTCCTTTCTGATGAAGAGAGTGGGGAAGATGAGATAATACTTAATGAAAGTGCGGTAGTGGCAAGAAAATTGGAAGAAGCTCTTGTCGACAGTAAGGAGGATACAAAGTCTGAAAGTTCTGGGGATTTTGGTGAAAACCTGGCTGTAATCAGGTTCGGGTCCTTACATGTAAACCCTGATTGCAACATGATTTTGGGTAGTTAGAACAACTAGAGAGTGATATAGAGGATTTATTAGAGCCTGCTGTGATGATGACAGATGTGAGTAAATCTAGAGAGGAAGCTGGCCAGTCTATACAGGTGATAAAAAATTGGTAGTAGTGAGAAGGCGGTACTTCAGTCACCCAAGCCTGAAGTAATGAGGCATTTGAGGCATTTGTATGTTATTGCTCACCTGAATGGTTGCCCTTTAACCAAGGTTTTGATTGACAATGGAGCCATTGTGAACATTTTTCCAACAAGAATTTGAATGTGATTGGTAAGTCAGTAGATGATTTAATTCCTTCTAATGTGTCTATGAATGATTTTTCAGGAGGGTCATCTGATACAAGGGGAGTGATTGCCTTGCAATTACCAATAGGAGACAGAGTGATGAGAGCAACATTCTTTGTGATAGACTCCATTTCAAACTACAACCTGTTACTTGGAAGGGATTGGATTCATTCAAATAGCTGTGTGCCTTCATCTCTTCATCAGGCTTTGATTTTCTTGCTAGTAGAGGGTTAGAAAGGGCAAGGCATTGAGGTTTTCTAGGAAGAGGCAAACCCCTTTAAAGCTGACATTCATAATATGGAGGCCATGCTATATGCTAAGGAGTTCAATCCTATTGTGTTGGAAAATGAAGAGCTGAGGTCAAAGGGAATTCATCTAACTTATAACTAGTTTCAGAGGTTTATGGAGGAAGGATTTTGACAAACAAGCTAGGAAGTGGCCAAGCTAGGTGTCTTGCAGACCAAGCCTGTAGATGAAGTGCTGATTGAAGACATTACTAATGAAGTTGAAGAAGAGTGAAAGTGAATTTGATTTAGCTATAATTACAAGTACTTTTATTAAACTTTTTTATTTCCTTTTAGAAAGGAGGTTAGGTTGTATGTTACCCCATTGTTTTTGGGTAGAATGTGTTGTAGATGATAGCCCTCTGGATTATAAAGAGGTGTAGTTTGAAAGTCTGAAGGTAGCTCCTGCAGGGCTTGACAACCTTGAGCTTGATGTGCAGGATCCTTTAGAGGAGTTTAATCTAGGAGATGAGGCCTGTAAGAGGCCTATTTATGTAAACAACCGTGCTGGGAAACCCCAGTGGGGGTGACCCGCAGCACCCCCAGCTCCATGTGGGGGGCTGCAAATGGCAGGAAAAAAAAAAGAAGTTCCCCCACATGGAGCTGGGGGTGGTGGGGGTCACCCCCACTGGGGGTTTGGGGCATTTTCCTTATGTAAATTCTACTTTATCTAATGAATATAAGATCAAGTTAGTTAGCTTGATTTCAGATTATTCTAATTGTTTTGCTTGGAGTTATAATGATATGCCTGGCTTAAATAGGTCTTTGGTTAAACACAAACTCCCAATTAAGCCAAATTATATACCACATAAGCAACCTCCTAGGAGGATGACAAATGAAGTCACTCTTATGGTGAAGAATGAAATTGAAAGGCTTTTAAAAGCTGGCTTTATTAGAACAACAAGGTATGTGGAGTGGCTGTCAAATATAGTCCCAGTGCTTAAGAAGAATAGCAAAATTAGGGTGTGTATTGACTTTAAAAATTTGAATATGGCCACACCTAAGGATGAGTATCCTATGCCAATTGCAGATTTATAGGTAGATTCAGCTACAAGGCATAAGATTTTATCATTCATGGATGGACATGTTGGGTAGAATCAAATTTTTCTTAATCCAGATGATGTTCATAAAACTGCATTTAGATACCCAGGGGCTCTAGGGACTTTTGAGTGGGTAGTGATGCCTTTTGGGCTTAAGAATGTAAGAGCCACTTATTAAAGGGCTGTGAACTTTATTTTCCATGATTTGATTAAGAGGTTTTTGGAGATTTATATTGATGATGTAGCAGTAAAGTCAGATGAGTTTGATGAGCATTTGGACCACCATCAACAGGTATTTCAATGGATGAGAACTTATCAATTGAAAATGAACCCCTTGAAGTGTGCTTTTGGGGTTTATGCTGGTAATTTCTTGGGCTTTTTGGTCCATCAAAAGCGAATAGAAGTGGACACAAATAAGGCTAAGGCTATTAAGGCAACCAAACCCTCCATCTAAAAAGAAGGAATTACAAGGTTTTCAAGGCCAAATAAATTTTCTGAGAAGATTTATTGCCAATCTGGCAGGAAAGACTTTGGTTTTTTCTCCCTTGTTGAAGTTTATGGGAGCCGAATATTAGGGGATGTAAAGAGGCCGAGCACACATTTGGAAAATCAAGATATACATTATATTCAGCCTCGTCTTGTACCATCCAGAAGCCGAGCATCCTAATCGGCCATAGAACCAGTTGAGCGAGGAGCCGAATGGGAATTGATTTACGACAGAAGGAGCCGAGTGAACAATCACACGGTGGACTAAAAGTGGGCCCGACCCTGAGGCCCAAAAGCGAATATAAATAGAGGAACATCAGCCAAAGAAAGGTATGTGAGAGATAACCCCAAGAAACTTGAGATATAAGCAAACATGAGACATATACTGACTTGTCCGTCGAAGTGCCAATTCCGGCACCCCCAACCGGAGTGTTAATCCCTTTTTAGGTGACAATCAGAGGATCAGGAACGTCCTTCAGGATCCAAGAGTATTTCCAAACCACATTACCACAATTGGCATCGTCTGTGGGAATACTCAAATACATCCATGGCGGGCGTAACGGGAGATTCTCCGATAGTCGCTGACAAAACTACAACAAGAGATGACCTCACACCAAGAAACATGCTGGGACCGGAGAATATCGCCGCGCGACGTGCCTTAAACTTTGACTCAGTAGCTTAGACATCACCCTTAACTTCAATGCATGAGACAATGCAAACGATTATGGATCAGGCAAAGCAAAATGAACAGCGGCTGGAGAACGTGCTGGCTGAGAATGAGCATCTGCGCCAAGATTTGGCCTTGGAGGTGGCGAAATCCCAACAAGCCGCATGCCAAGACCAGGTTTGATCTTCCGGAAAGAAGGATGGTCGCCAACGTCAGCTTCAGAAACGTAATAGTGATAGTGATTCAGACTCACCATCCCCGGAGCCCAGAAAGAAAGGGCGCGTTGATGTATCCAGCTCGTCTGAGGGAAGTCCACATATACGGCATAGACGAAGGAAAATCGATGATTTAGACGAGGAAGATAAACACGACCCATTCGTGCGACGAATTGCCAGGGCTGTGCTATCTAAGAAGTTCAAGGCACCGTCGTTCACCCTCTACGACGGAAAATCAAACCCCACTGATCACATTCGTCATTACAAGCAAGCGATGACACTCTATGCTGACGACAAAGCCCTCATGTGTCGGATATTTCCAAGCAGTCTGGGACCACTGGTCGTGAGGTGGTACTATAATTTGGAGCCGGCATCAATTAAGAGCTTCCACCAACTCCAAAAGTCATTCAGGGCAAGATTTATCACCGATGAGGTCCAGCTGAAGCAAGCCGACTCTCTCTGGGCCATGCAAATTAAACCGGAAGAAACTCTTCGTGAATACTCGGCCCGCTATTGGGAATGCTTTAATTTGGTTGATGACGCTTGCAATGATTCCATGGCCATCATTGCCTATAAGATGGGATTGCATCTCGACAGCCCCCTCCGTAGTTCATTGACCAGGCGTCCCCCCAAAACCGTCTGGGCATTAATGAAGAAGGTTGAAGAATACTGCAAAGTGGGAGATGATGCCCTTCGAGTCAAAGCCAGACGTAAATCCGTTGAGACGGCCACGTCGGGAGTTGTTCAGCTGATTAGCTCCGTGCCTCCAAGAAGCCTCGAACGGCGGAATCGACCCAAACGAGACAAAAGGCATGATTCGCGCTGATCAACCGACCAATGTTCATAACGAGCTAATGAACAATACCAAGTGGATAACAAGCGCACAAGGCGTCCGGGCAAGAAATACATGGAGCTGACAGAGCCGATCAATAAGATTTTGTCGAAAATACAACACCTTCTGTTCTTCAAGTGGCCGCCCAAGATGATGGGACCCCCCGATGCGAGAAGACAAGATAAACGATGTGAGTATCATAAAGACCATGGTCACGACATTGATAGTTGTTTTTCTTTAAGAGATCACCTGGAAGAATTGGTGCAAGACGGCCATCTTACGCAATACGTCCGAAAGAACAATTCAACAAATACAGTAGCTCTACGGCCGGAGTCACCCTCTCTTGGTGTAATCCATATGATATACAACTTGCCGGCACCACCTGAGGTGCACACAATCCAGTTGCCGTCTAGCACACATAGCTCAATCACGCCAGCGAAACGACCACATAACACTGGAAGGATTAGTTTCGATGACAGTGATTTAGTTGGAGTGATCAGTCCCACACTGTTCCTCGTTATCGAGCTACGTGTAAACAAATTCAACATCGAGCGTGTCCTCATTGACCAAGGCAGTACTTCAGAGATAATGTATTACAAAACTTTTGTCAAACTTGGTTTTACCGATTCAGACCTATCTCCGGCTGACTATCCGTTATTCGGCTTCAATGCTAACCTGAAGTACCCTTTGGGCAAGATCACACTACCTGTACGAGCCAAAACCAAATCAGTAGACGTAGAGTTTCTGGTTGTTAAGCTCCCTTCGCCGTATAATCTGATCATGGGCAGAACTTGGTTGCATACGATGCAAGCCGTGCTAAGCACCTACTACCAACTGCTCCGTTTTCCGACTGAATACGGTATTGAACAAATTCGCAGCTCTCAGAAGTCGGTGCAGGCATGCTATCTTCTAGCTACAAATAGAACGAGGGAACTGGAAGTGCATTCAATTGAGGTGCCGGATAGGGAGAGTCTCGAAGACATTGGGAGGATCCCAAGTGAAAAAACAACCGAAGCCCTGTATCGGGTCGAAATTGACTGAAATTCTGACAAGTTCTTCATGATCGGCGCTTCCTTGGATAACGTCTAGAGGCAGGAATTAGTAGCCTTCTTACTTGGCAATATTGATGTGTTTGCATGGTCCCCATACGAGATGCCAGGAGTAGATCCATCAGTGGCCCAACACCGCTTGAACGTTGATCCGAAATGTAAGCCAATTGTTCAAAGAAGCCGGCAGTCTGCCGCAGAACATACTTCAGTCATCGTTGAAGAGGTGGATAGGTTACTTGACGTCGGGGCGGTTCGCGAAGTAACTTATCCTAGATGGTTGTCCAATACTGTGGTCGTCAAGAAGAAGAATGGCTCTTGGCGCGTCTGTGTGGATTTTATGGACTTGAACAAAGCTTGTCCCAAGGACTGTTTTCCCCTACCCAAAATAGACCAACTTGTAGATGCAACGGCACATCATCAACGCATGAGCTTCTTGGATGCCTACAGAGGCTATCATCAAATTGCCATGCATCTGGAGGATCAAGAAAAAACCGCATTCCTCACCCCAAGAGGAACCTATTGCTACAAGGTCATGCCTTTTGGGCTGAAGAATACAGGGGCAACTTATCAAAGACTAGTGACTTCCATGTTCAAGGAACAGCTCGGCCGTACCATGGAAGTATACATCGATGATATGGTGGTCAAATCCAAGGAAAAGCAATCCCATCTAGCTAATTTGTCAGAGACATTCGGCATTCTACGAAAGTACAAGATGAAATTAAATGCTTCTAAGTGTGCATGCGGCATCGGCATCGGCCCCGGCAAATTCCTTGGCTACATCGTTAACCACTGCGGAATCGAAGAAAATCCAAGACAGACCACGGCAATTCTGGAGCTTGGATCCCCTCGGTCAGTCAAAGAGGTTCAAAAGCTAATAGGGATGGCTGTTGCGCTCAATAGATTTATCAGTCGTTCCACAAATCGTTGCCGACAATTCTTCCACACACTTCGGCAAGGTAGAGCATTTTATTGGACTCCCAAGTGCTAGGCTACCTTGGACGGCCTAAAATCTTACCTCTGATCAGTTCCACTCTTGGCAACACCTGCAGCCGACGATCCACTCATTTTGTATCTGGCAGTATCCAACCGAGCGGTTAGCACCATATTGTTAAAGGAAGAACTAGGGGAGCAGCGACTAGTTTACTATGTGAGCAAAGCTATGGCCGACGCCGAGACACGTTACCTTCCACTAGAAAAGCTTATCCTTGCTCTCGTCATGGCTGCAAGAAAATTGATGCACTACTTTCAGGGGCATACCATTGGGGTGCCAACGGAATATCTCCTCCGGTCAGCGCCCCGTAGCGCGGAGGCATCTGGGCGCATCTCGAATTGGGCTCTTGAACTCGGCCAGTATGATATCTAATTTCTTCCCAAAACTTCCATCAAAGGGAAAGTGCTAGCTGACTTTGTTGCTGAGTTCACAGGATCCCTAGCCGACTTTAAGTCTGATCAAGTGCAAACTAAGCCCGAGTGGAGAATGTATGTTGGCGATGTTTGGCAGATGTATTGCAATGGGTCATCCAACCAGCGTGGCAGTGGGGCTGGCGTAGTAATCATGACCCCTGAAGGGGCAATAATCGAACAGGCCGTCAAATTGGGATTCGACGCATCAAACAATAAGGCTGAATATGAAGCACTGTTAACCAGCTTGCGAAATGCACTTCACTTCGGTGCGCGGCGTCTGCTTGTTTTCTGTGACTTAAAGCTAGTAATCAACCAGTTGAAAGGGGAATACGCAGCCAAAAATGACCGCATGACAGCCTATATGAAAACAGCTAATTCTTTGCTCGCGAAATTTGATCACCACGAACTGACTCAAATAACCTGGGATCAGAACACGCATGCAGACGCCTTGGCTTGCTTAGCCTTTGCTATCAACTCAGAAATTAAGCGGACAATTGAAGTAAGGTTTGTCCTCGAGCCGAGCATTGCCTTTTCAAAACCAGTTCAGGTCAACGTTATCGAACCCGGCCCGAGTTGGATGGACCCTATCGCCGTATTCCTATCTTCAGAACAGCTCCCGATGGATAAGAAAGAAGCACACAAACTCCGAAACAAAGCCCTTCGATACTAGTTGGATCTGCAGGGGAAGCTCTACAAAAAATCTCTCCCTGGGCCATACTTAGAGTGTGTTCACCCGGATAAAGTCGAGGAACTTTTATCTGAAATATATGAAGGCAGTTATGGAGCTCATTCGGGAGGACGTTCTCTGGCTCACCGCGCCGTATCGCAGGGGTACTATTGGCCGACCATGCGAACCGATGCTGAGTGTTATGTCAAGAAATGTGGTCAATACCAGAAGTTTTCCCCTTTAACTCACCTGCCAGCCGAGGAGTTAAATTCTATCACTAGCCCTTGGCCGTTTGCTCAATGGGGCCTTGATATCGTTGGGCCATTACCACATGCCTCGGGCAACAGGCGATTCCTAATTGTTGCGACGGATTATTTCACAAAATGGGTCGAAGCGGAGGCACTAACACATATTCGAGATTCCGACGTCAAGCGTTTTATATAGAAAAACATCATAACAAGATTTGGCATATCACGAGCACTTGTTTCTGACAACGGTACCCAATTTGATTGTGGCGTGTATCGAGAATTGTGCGACACCTATGGTATTCGGCTCTACTTTTCCTCGCCGGCTTACCCCCAGAGAAATGGTCAAGCAGAGGCCACCAACAAGGTTATCTTGGACGGCATCAAGAAAAGACTGGAGAAAGCTAAAGGCAGATGGGTCGAAAAGTTGCCCAGTGTGTTGTGGGCTCATCACACTACTTCGAGGCAATCCACTAGGGAAACGCCGTTTGCTCTATGCTTCAGAACCCAGGCAATCATCCCCCTGGAGATCGGCCTCCCAACCTTGAAATCGAAAGTTTTTGATATAGGCCGAAATGACATGATGTTAGCCTTGAACTTGACTCTGATTGAAGAATACCGAGACCGTGGCCTTGCATGCATGGCATGGTACCAGCAACAGCTCGCTAAGTCATATAATCAACGTGTTCAGCTGCGCCGTTATACACCAGAAGAATTGGTTCTCAAGAAAGCGCTCCCCGCTGCTAGAAATCCGGCTGACGAAAAATTGGGTCCCAACTGGGAGGGCCTCTATCAGATTGATTCAATCGCAGGGACAGCGACATATCAACTCAAAGACATGGATGGAAGAAGCTTGCTGCACCCATGGAATTCCACACACTTGTGCAAATTTTATCATTAACTTGTACGGCATGACAGCTTGTTTTGATTTTACGCAGTGTATACTTTCTTTTTCTAATATAATGTCCTGTTGCCCAGTGAGTTCTGGTTGTGTGAAAAAGCCTCCAAATTCAAAGCGTCCTTCGTGGAAAACGCGATTGGCCAAGACACCAAGCCTCCGAATTCGAAGTGCCCTTCGTGGAAAACACGATTGGCCAAGACACTAAGCCTCCGAATTCGGAGCGCCTTTCGTGGAAATCACGTTGGGTCGAATAAGCCTCCGAATTCAGAGCGCCCTTTGTGGAAAACACGATTGGCCAAGACACCAAGCCTTTGAATTAAGAGCGCCCCGTGGAAATCACGTTGGGCTGAATAAGCCTCCAAATTCGGAGCACCCTTCGTGGAAAACACGATTGGCCAAGACACCAAGCCTCCGAATTCGGAGCGCCCTTTGTGGAAATCACCGTTGGGCCGAAGAAGCCTCCGAATTCGGAGCACCCTTCGTGGAAATCACGATTGGCCAAGGCGAAAAACCTCCGAATTCGGAGCGCCCTTCATGGAAATCACGGTTGGGCTGAATAAGCTTCTGAATTCGGAGCGCCCTTCATGGAAGACATGGTTGGACCGAATAAGCCTCCCAATTCGGAGCTCCCTTTGTGGAAATCACAATTGTCCAACACAAAAAGTCTCCGAATTCAGACCACCCTTCGTGGAAAACACGGTTGGCATGAACGAGCATCTGAATTCGGAGCTCCTTTCATGAGCATTGTGATTGATAAGCGCCAACGCAATTGACATACAATGGTAGATGATCACAGCTTAATCTGTAAACATTGACAGAAATAACTTGCAAATATTTCAAATAATATGTTTCATTAAATTGATTGTGAATACATAATCTGCATCCAATTTGCGTTAAAAAGGTACAATGTGTTCAAATTTATTCAGTACCACCTTCGTCGTCACTCTTCTCCACTTCGAAAGTCGCGAAAGGAAAATTGTGACCCTGATATAATGGCGACGTCGAATCAACGCCTGCCGCACGGAGAGCCTCCGTTGCCTGGAGAGCCTTGATCCACCTGTGCTTAAATCCACGATTCTCGCATCGACAGACCTCCTCGGCGAGTTTTTCCTTAGTCTTTTGTATCCCAATTTTTCGGCCCTCATGGAAGCCTTGTTTATAGGCCCTGGTCTTTGCGGCCTCTATTGCAAACATGTTTGCCATTTCTTGATCGGTAATCGCATGACTTATAAGCCATTGGGTCACCTTTTCCTCCACAATCGAGTTAGCTTGGCCTGCCGACGACGTCTCGGCAGTCTTGACTCTTCTTAATTCACGTTCGGCTTTCTCCGCGCGAGCTTCCAAGTTTCGAATGCATTCGTCTTTCTGCTCTATCTCCCACCGCGCAACAAGTAGGCGCATACTGATTTCATAGGCAGTGTATAGCCCTTTCACCGCTCCATGAACGCCCTCTCGAAACACTTCGAAATCAGGTCGACCGATCATCGACTGCTGGACTTCTGGCAGAAAGATCTGTCGTGCAAATTCAACTGCTACATGTGGATGTCAGATGATTGAATCTGCCTCCGTCATCGGTCTGTTCCCGATAAAGACTGAAAAACTCAACGGGCGCGGTGGCCCACTGGCCTCACTTCGCAAATGAGGGGAGTTCCCCCGCTACCGCTTCTCCTTCCTAGGTGACCTGTTGCGACGACATGAAGAGTGGCGTCTCTCGCGCTCCCCAGACGTCCTACTTCCCATTTGTGAAGGTTCGCCACCTCGATTCATCGCTGAGTCTAGCTCAGCCAATGTCCTACCTTCCCCTCTGCTGTTGAAGAATAGTCTACTAGACATTCACACTTTTCCAACCTCGTTCGACGCACTGGGTTGAGTTGAGTTTGGACACACTAATGGAATCTACGCACACGAAGCAACCACCCCTTTTATTACTTACGAGTGCACCGCTCCCAAAACGATCTCTTCAAAGTTCTGCGCCATGAACTACCGATATTCGGCAGCCACGTTCACTAATCCGCTGGGACAAGGGCAGATTGAGTGATCTATTCGGCCTAGCCTCAGTCCTTTAATTAACTAATTTGGCCTACTTGTAAAACCACGCAGTTATTTTCCCGCCGATTCATCTTATTAAATTGTTTCAACGATCCCATTCTGTGATTACATATGTAACAAACAGAAAAACAAAGGAAATTTTCATTAATAAATTGAGTACAGATGTAGTCATTTTACACTTGAAAATTACCTTACATTTAACTTCCAACCGAAGTAAATAAACAAAAATCTACAAAAATTATACACGGAAGATTCCTAACAAAAATCAAGTTATCACCCTAATCAATCTTCAGGGTCAGACTCGAGCGACTCAACGTCCACCTGTTCGTATGGAATCGGTTGGGCCAATGTCACATTAGCGGCAGTGAGGGCTTTGAGCCAGCCGTGTTTGAAACCCCGATTCTCGAACTTGGGCACTTCTTCTGCATAGTCGTCCAAGGCGGCGTCCTTTCCAGCTTGGAACGCTTTGGAAATCTCGGAGTCGGCTACTTCCTTCGCCTGCTTCGACTCTTCCAAATTGGCTTCCAGTTTGGCAATCACCTCCTGGGCTAACTTGAGCGCATCTTCGCTCGCGTTTGCCCTCTCTTCGGCAGCCATCCTGAGCTGGTCAAAACTTTTTGCCTTTGCTGACTTGGCATCGGCCCTTGCACTTTCCTCAGCCGCTTTCGCTGCCTCATACTCGGCCCTTTGAGAGGCCTCCGCAACCTTGCTGTTCTCACTTTCAATTTCTACTTTCAGAAGGCCAATCTATTCAATAGCATCATGTTGACGGCGGCCTATCTCGGCTATCTTTTTCGCCGTCTGCAAAAACAAGGAATTAGAATAAAAGTAAAAATTTCAGCAGAAAGCGGCAGATAAGGATCAAGTCATGTACCAATACGGCCGACTGAGCGGCTAATACTATTGCCAGCAAATCTGGCTTCGCCTAAAAAGTTGCCCTGTCAGCCGGCAGGGAAATTGAGGAAGCCATGCTCAATGCCACAGCCGGATCTTTCAGAGCGGACGCATCAGAGGAAATTGGCACATTTTTTATCCTTGGTTGAACAACAAATGGCACAACCGAGTCTGAATTCTCTATGCTCGGCGATGGGGTTTTCCTTAGAGCCGACTTTGCTCTCGGCGGGACGTTTCTCCCCTCTCTGATCGGCCTCCCGATTCAAGCGTTCGACTACCTGCTCCGTCTAGGCCGTCTCAATTTGAGCCGTTTCTTCCACAATAACAGGTGAAGAAGACTCAGTTGCGGTAGCAGGTTCAGAACGGATGGTCTCGACCCACCCTGGGTGGCCTTCCATTCAGCGTTCTTCCTCCTTGCCAGCTGCGTAAGCGATTCCTCCGCCATGTTCTCAGGATATGAGCCGGGGAGATCTCTTAAATTAGTAAAAATGTCTTCAAAGGAGACGTCCCCTCTACCTGAAGTGGATGAAGGGTTGGATTGGTTAAGGCCAGCTTCTTCAAACGCCAAGTTTAGAGCCTCGTCAACTTCTTTGGCTTCTAAAGTGGACTAACTCAGCTGCTCAGCGACTTCCTCGACTACTGGTTCTTCGGCTTGCTCCGAATCAAAAGCTTCCAAACCAATTTGCCTAAGGCTTTTGAAGCAGGGGAAGATAAGGGCCGTGAACTGCTGTTCGCCCCGTGGAATCGGAATATTGTCTGTGGCAAAAAATATTGTATAAGTCGGCTCGTACCTCAGAAGTATATGGGTCGCCCTCCCTTGCTTTTGGAGGTTTAGACGGCCAAAGAACTGGAGTGCAGCTTTGATTTCCACAAGCACAGTGTCGTCAACCGAAATCAGAACTTTCTTCAAATTGTTGCCTGCACAAACAGAACGATAAGTACATGGAAAGAAAGCCAAGTAAATATAAAGTAGATAAACGTAAGGAGTTATACAGCCACTTGGTTCGCCTCTCCGTCTAGGTACAAGATCTAGGTGATCTTCGCCTTCACCGAATTCCCAGTTACCTCGGACAACGACCATGACATTATCAACTCGCTTGCCATAGTCACCAAGTGATGGTCGGTGTCCTTGACCCTGAGAAAATAGCGCCCCTGCCGGCCAAAAGATTTGGCCAAGGCATAACAATGCCGAATAGCAGATATGCCAAGATTGATCCTAAGGTGTCGGTTCAACTCTATAATCCTCATTATGATTCGAAAAAAATTTACATTAGGTTGAGAAGGGATTAGACCCCAATGGCGAAGGACGGCCCTAAGAAATGGGTGAAGGGAGAAACGAACTCCGCCCTTAGCAATTGAAAGAAGAGGAAAGATGATTGTACTTTCATCAGTCCTCTCCATATCAAGGGTGCTATCTGTCATGAGTGACAAATGGATATCGTCGGGGATGGAAAAATGCTGTCGAAAACCAGAAATTCGATCCGTAGAAAGGAGGTCTTTCAAATATTTTGCCATCCTAGCTAGTCTAAGGAGTATGCTAAACTAAAAACAAACAAGGAAATGGGATTCAAAATGAAGGAGAAGAGAACTTACAAGAAGCAGATGAGACAATAGGAAACGGAAGGAGGTTGCAGAGGTCGCGAAATGGAGGAGGTATATCAAAAGGCAGACCAGGAGCTTTGAGTATTCAAAAAACATGCATTCAAAAGGACAACGAAGTTTTAAATCACAATAAAGGAAGGAAACGTACGAAGGGACGGGAAATTGTAATGATGACTGAAAAACGTGTGCGTTCTGACACTCACATTGGAATGAGGATAACCGTCGAATTTCTGTTTTGACTTTTCAAGTTCGAAACCAAACACGCCAACTAACTGTTGTTAGTGGGGTATTTGGGGGGCAATTGTCGGAGCCGAATATTAGGGGATGCAAAGAGGCCGAGCACACATTTGGAAAATCAAGATATACATTATATTCAGCCTCGTCTTGTACCATCCAGAAGCCGAGCATCCTAATCGGCCATAGAACCAGTTGAGCGAGGAGCCGAATGGGAATTGATTTATGACAGAAAGAGCCGAGTGAACAATCACACGGTGGATTAAAAGTGGGCCCGACCCTGAGGCCCAAAAGCGGATATAAATAGAGGAACATCAGCCAAAGAAAGGTATGTGAGAGATAACCCCAAGAAACTTGAGACATAAGCAAACGTGAGACATATACTGACTTGTCCATCGGAGTGCTAATTCTGGTACCCCCGATCAGAGTGTTAATCCCTTTTCAGGTGACAATCAGAGAATCAGGAACGTCCTTCAGGATCCAAGAGTATTTCCAAACCACATTACCACAAGGTTGAAGTCTAATAGGAAGTTTAAATGGGAAAATGAACATCAAAGGACACTTGATTCAATAAAGGATTATTTGTCCAAGCCCCAATTCTGATGCCACCTGTTAAGGGGAAACCAATGAAATTGTATATTATGGCAGGAGAATAATCAATTGGATGTTTGTTGTCATAGGATAATGAGGAGCATTGTGAGTAGGCTGTATATTACCTAAGTAGAATGTTAAATGAAGTAGAAACTAGGTACAGTTTTGTGAAGAAGTTGTGTTTGGCATTATATTTTGCAGTAATCAAGCTAAGGCATTATATGTTGCCTTCAAAAGTTAATGTGATTGCTTAGACTAATGTAATAAAGAATATGTTGTCTAGCCTAGTTTTGAAAGGGAGACAGGGGAAATGGATACTTGTTTTGATTGGGTATTGCTTAAAATATGTACCTCAAACAGCTATGAGAGGCCAGGCATTGGCAAATTTTCTGGCTGAACATCCATGTAACCCTATTAAGTTGGATTTGTAAGAAATATTTTCAGTCGAGGAGAAGCCAAGGAGGTTAATGTTTGATGGCTCAAAGACTGAAGAAGGTGATGATGCTGGGCTGGTGTTGGTATCACCCCAAGGGTAGGTGTTTTAGTCTTCTTATCAGTTGGATGAGTCTCAAGTGTTGTCAAACAATCAAGCAGAATATGAAGCTTTAATTATTGGCTTGGAGTTAGCAATGAGTCTTAAGATTCCACACTTGAGGCTGTTTGGGGACTCACAGCTGGTGATAAGGCAAGATATAGGCCAGTATAAGTACAATAGTTCAGTGCTTGGGAAATATCTATACCAGGTATAACAAGCTTTTAGGAAAGGATAATAAGAATTCAAAAGAGGGCAACGTGTTGTGCCAGTTGTTGACAGCAGTAGAGTTTGTCAATTTTAGCCTTGGATATGTCAGAAGATGATTGGAGGCCATCTTTGATTAAGTATTTAAGTGATCCAGAGGCAAAAGTAGATAGGAAAATGAAATATCAAGCCATGGACTATGTCACTTTGGGGACTTATTTGTTTAGAAGAACCCATGACGGATTGGTATTGTAGTGTATTGGGGGTTTAGAGCAAATGCAGGTCATGGAAGAAGTTCATGAGGGCATTTTTGGTACTCATCAAGCTGGTGAGAAGATGAGATGATTAATTAAGAGACATGGGTATTTTTGGCCGTCTATAAGGAAGGATTGTATCAGTTATGCAAAAGCATATCACCAATGCCAAAAACATGGTAATGTGCAAAAAATGCCAGCTAGGGACTTGCATTCAATTGTTAAACCTTGGCCATTTAGGGGTTGGGCGATGGATTTGATTGGCCAAATATTTCATCCATCATCAAAACAACATGCATTCATATTAGTGGCTATTGATTATTTCTCTAAGTGAGTGGAGGCAGTTTCATTAAAGGTGGTGAATTAGTCTCACGTGATTGACTTTATTACGAAACGTATAGTGCATAGGTTTGGTTTGCCATAAACAGTCACTATCGATCAAGGGACAGTGTTTAATGGTGATGAAGTCATGGAGTTTGCCAAGGTGTATGGCATTCAAATGATAAACTCATCTCCATATTATGCCCAGGCGAATGGGCAAGTAGAGTCATCAAATAAGACAATTAAGGCCAGATTGCGTAAAGTAATAGCGGATAATCCAAGGGATTGGCATGAGTTGTTATTTGAGGTATTATGGGCCTACAGGAATTCAAGGAGGGATAGCACTCAGGCATCCCCTTATGAATTGGTTTATGGTCATGCTGCAGTTTTACCCTTCGAGGTGACAGCGAGGTCCATTAGGGTAGTTAAGCATTATGATATTCTTGTGGATGAGTATAATGAGGCTATGTTTATAGAGCTGCATGATGTAGAGAGTAAAAGGGTTGATGTTTTTGAATGCATGATGACTCAGAAGAAGAAGGTGGAAAGAGTTTATAATAAGAAGGTTAAGCTAAAACTTTTTGGAGAAGGTGACTTAGTGTGGAAGACTATTTTGCAATTAGGGACAAAAGACCCTGAATTTAGCAAATGGTTACTAAATTGGGAAGGTTTTTTCAGGATCCATAAGGTCCTCAAGGGAGGTGCATATCAATTAGAGTCCTTGGAAGGACAACCACACATGAGGAATATAAATAGAAAGTACTTAAAAAAATACTATCCAACCATGTGGGAAACTTTTAAAGGAAATTAGTAAAGCAAACCATGCAAGATGAAGTGTTCATATTTATAACGCCGTGCCATTTCTCACATGAATACACCACAATAAGCATAGCAATATACAAAAAAAAAAAAAAATCATCTTTCTCATTGAACTAAGATTCAAGAAATTACAATTTCAAGGTTACATTCCCAAGATACTTTAGACTCATTCCCAAGTTCAATGAACTAGATGACATTACTAAAAAAAAAAAGCCCTAAAGGCATACAATACAACAACAAAATACATTTGAGAGTCTTGATACAAAGCTCTAAGCCTTGGCAGCAAAATATCTTCGAGCTATCAATCCCTAACTGAATAACAACATACTTCAAGTCATCACTGTGGTGGTATATCATCATGTCCTGAAAATTTAAATAAGGTTGCACTATATGCCCAGTAGGAATACATTTAACCAATTATTTAATCATTGGAATAAGCCTATGGCACCATTGAGACAAGACAAGATAAATAATTAATATACATCTACAAACATAGTTAATTATGTAAACGAATGCACAGTTGGATAATCACATTTCCATTTCACATCAATCATCATCATATCAAATAAGAAAACATACCATGAGTCCCCCATAAGAGTTCGAATCAAAATACAAGTCACTTTTATTTAAAAACCATCCTCACATTTGCTGACTATTATACGGCAAGACGAAGGCACCCAAAATCATCCGTTTTTCCACTTTTACCGGTTACAATACTGCAGGACCAGTAGACACCCAAAAATATTTTCCCACATTCGTCCGGTGATAAGCTCAGACAAGACAATTGGGCACATTAACTCCCTGTGTGGGTACCAACATACAGAATCACATCAAAACCAACTCTTAACCCGGGCTCATGCTCAATTTGCCAAACTTTAATTCAATCAACAAGTATTCAACATTGTATGAGATGAAATACACACATAACATTCAAGAAGAGTCAATTCCCAAGCCTCAATTTCAATACCATATCATTATTCATATATTTCATCTCTTTATTATTCACAACATCTCAAGAATTCAAGAAAATTCCAATCTTAATACTATATTCTTCTCAATTTTGGAACTAGGGTTTTATCAAATTTGGGGCTTTCTCCCCATTTTCATAGATAAGTATCTTCTTAACATTAATATACACATGTTGAGAAAAGATTTGGAAAAATGTTAATAAAAGTTGAGTAATATGTTCTCTTTGTATGAAATAAGAGTTTATCTAACCCAATCATCAAATTAGATTTCAATTCAGAATAATACCATAGATATATCTTCAAAACAAAGAAATACTAGGTTAAATGTAACCCTACCTTAAGCTATGAGCAAACAGACCAAGCTTCTAAAAGAATCTTTCGTAAAAGCGGAATCCAATCGGTAAGAAGGAAGATCTCCACTTGTACTTCACTCCTTACAAGTGATTTAGGTTGGATCTTAGATCATGAGGAGTATTTTGGGGTGAAAACTTAGGGTTTTTCAGAAGGAGGAAGAAGATAGAAAAAAAAGAGTAAGAAAAAGATCTAGAATGTCCCTTTTTAAATCGTTGATTTCACGCAGACCTCTCGAGCGCAACTTCCTTCGCTCGAGCGAACAATATAATTACGAAAAGATAGCTCAAGCGATCATTCCACCGCTCGAGCTAAAAATGAGAAGTCCCAGAAGTTTTGCAGAGCTATAATGAAACTAAAGAGAGCTTATATTCTGCGCTTGAGCGACACTTCCTTCACTCGAGCGGTCTCACTTGTAAACTCACGAGATACTGGGAGCAGCGATTTTCCGCTCGAGTGACACTTTCTTCGCTCAAGTGGTCACCTGGAACAAGATGCCACAATCTCTCTCCCTTAGGAAATTTCGCCCCCGAAATAGCATTCACTCCCAAATCAATAAGAAAGTATGGCAACAATAATATACTTATCAATCTTTAACAACACCCAATTAAACAATATATCAATCTAAAACCAAAACCAAAGACATGGGAGAATTAGAAGATTATGGTTCATTTTCAATTTGTCGTATACGAAGAAGAAGCAATGAGACAATTACGTCACAAATTTGAAAATAAGTCTGGGTATTTCTTGCAGACCTCAGCTTCACGTTCCCATGTCGCTTCTTTAACACTGTGATGGAGCCATAATACTTTAACTAATGAAATTGTCTTACCCCTTAGCACTTGCTCCCGTGTATCAAGAATTTGGATTGGTTTTTCTTCATAAGACATATCTTCATCTACTTCAATCTCCGTCCAATCTAACACGTGAGAGGGATTTGGTTCGTACTTGCGAAGCATAGACACATGAAACACATTATGGACTCTGGAGAGTTGTGGCGGTAAGGTAAGACGATATGCAACTTCTTCAATGCGTTTGATAATGTCAAAGGAGCCAATAAATCGAGGAGATAACTTTCCACTCTTGCCAAATCTCATTAATCCCTTCCCCAGAGAGATCTTCAAGAACAGATGATCCTCAACTTCAAAAGACAAGGGCCTTCGACAACGATCGACATAGCTTTTCTGTCGGCTTTGAGTCGTGACTAATCTTCGTCGAATAAGGGCTACTTTTTCAATTGTCTCATGAACTAACTTTGGCCCAAGCATAGATGAGTCTCTAACTTCTGTCCAACACACCGATGGTCTATAGGGACGTCCATAAAGAGCTTCAAATGGCGCCATTTCAATACTAGCTTGGTAGCTATTATTATAAGCAAATTCAACTAAGAGTAGGTGTTTTTTCCAAGACCCTTTAAAATCTAGCACACATGCCCTCAACATATCTTCTAAATTTGGATGGCACATTCGAATTGTCCATCAGTCTGTGGGTGATAAGTAGTACTAAAATTCAATTGGGTACCCAAAGCACTTTGGAGACTGTCATAGTATTGTTGTAAAGCGAGGGTCTATATTGGACACTATACTCACTGGAACCCCATGGAGACGAACAATCTCATGAATGTAAAGTTTAGCTAGGAATTCTATAGAATTCCACATGCTCATGGCGAGGAAGTGGGCTAATTTAGTGAGTCTGTCGACAATCACCCATATTGCGTCATTACTTTTTTGCGTTCTAGGAAGGCCTATGACAAAGTCCATGTTAACATACTCCCATTTCCATTCAGTGACTGGAAGAGGTTGTAGCAATCCTGCTGGTCTTTGGTGTTCAGCCTTAACTTGTTGACAGGTTAAATATTTGGACACAAATGAAGCTATATCCTTTTTCATACCCCTCCAACAAAATTGTCTGCTGAGGTCATGATATATTTTGGTGCCTCCCGGATGCATTGCAAAATGAGAGTGATGAAAGTTCCACAAAACTTCATCCCTCATTGATTTTGGCACAAACAACCGGTCAAAGTAACAAACACTCGAGTCAGTATAAATGTTCAAGCCCCTCTCTTCTTTCCCTTGAGAGATTCTTTCTCGAATTGCATTCACCTCCAAATCACCCATTTGTGCTTCCGTGACTTGAGTAACAGGCGTGGGTTGTACAACAGTAGTGCATAGAATGGCTTGTTCAGTAGATTCACGAAGCTGCAAATCAAATTTGCCGACGTCTTTCATCATCTTTCATTCTCTCACCGCCAAGTGTCACACCCCAAAATTTAGACAATTAAATATTAAATTAGGACTAAATCCCAATCAATATTCCATCATCCAAATCCCAGGGGTGAAACAAAAAAACTAAATGCCAACCAAACCATTCACCATAATTTCATAACTATCCAATACCTCCAACATTAAAATAACAATAACTAAACTTAAATAATGTAAAGTTACAAACCATGCCAAATTATCAAAATACTAAGGTCATAAAAAAAAATATTAAATACATAAACTAATATCAATCCTAAGCTCAAGAAAACAAAAGAAGTCCAAACAACACGTCCAACAACTATAGTTATTCCACGTCACTACCATAACCCTAACTAATCTTGCAAAGGAAGCTCGGTTACGCTCAAACAGAACGCACCCGAGTTGCCAAGAGACAAAACGGGTCAGTATACAGGTATACTGGTATGAGTACAAGATTTAACACCTACATGTCCACCAGACACAAACAAAAATACATTTAATTCTTGTTACGTTACAAGACAAGTAGTTCCAACCACACCGAGACGAATGAGTAGTTTCCCGAAATACGGTGGCATTTAGTTTCTTGCCCGTACACAACGAAATATATATTGAGTATAAAATAAACAAAATAGAAATAAAAATATGGTGGGTCAACCCTATATAAAAAATTAGTAAGACCCACCATCCTGCAAAAAAATAAAGTTAGTATAATTTAATCATAAGTAACTTGCTGAAGAAGTATAAAAATGTACCGTTTCATACTTAAATAATTCGAATTGACCAAAACTGAAAGAACAAAAGTTGTACAGAATTAAATTTCCTAAAAGACAATGCAAACGAATTTAGTAGAAACTGAACAGGTTGAGAGAAAAATTTGATATAAGAACCTAGACGAAATTCAACCGAAAAATCTGAAGCTGAAAACGAACAGAAACTGCCCTAAGATGATTTTTTTCGGAAAAGTTCAAAACATGAAAAGTGTTTAGAATAATGTTTTACTTCATTTTTCACAAAATCAATAAAAATGAGCTCGTTCTGTGGGTTAAAACAGCCTCTAAAATCTGTATTGCTAAAATGAATCAAAACTACAATAACCAAGATCATCCGATTATAAGTTCTAATTGAACTTTTTAATAAAAAGTTAAAACACAAAAGTTGTCTAGAATCATGTATACATGCCTCTGCTCAAATTTCATAATTTATCGAGGTCGTTTACTATTTTTCAAGATGTACAAATCAAAATAATTCACACTATAATAATAAACTCATAATTAAATTCTTTGTATCTTAACTCTACCACTTCGGCCCTTCACTTCCGGCCTACACATATATCGCATGTGCCTCCCGTATACCTAACACCACTCCGAAGCCAAACTTGCACGGGGATATTGTCCCAAGTTTGACTCACAATCCCCATATGGTTAGCATATACGTACGCGCGTCAATCAAAGCACTCGTCTACTCATGAGAACGTGGCAACAATATATATACACAACATCTCACTCATGAGAACAAACATAACAATGCCAAGCCTAAGGCATTCAAATAAATCTCCTAATCCTCACTTTTTTTTCTTATTCACTCTTTCTCACCATCACTCAAATAAAACAACAATCTATGGAGTCATGGTGGAGTGTAAGGAATTTATCTATGGGTTCCAAGTTTATTTTAATTTCATATATTCAAGAGTGTGATTACAACCATAAAATAAATACATATAAAAACCTAAACCTGGTATACACAACTAATCAAAATAATTAAAATCAATCAATTATCTAAAAACCCTAAAGCTTACATACACAACTAATCAAAATAATTAAAATCAATCAATCATCTAAAAACCCTAAACCTTACATACACAACTAATCAAAATAATTAAAATCAATCTATTATCTTTATGTAAATACAAAATCACACTAACATCAAATAAATAAAAATAACGAATTAAACATAAATAAAGGGAAGTGGGTTTTGTACTCACAATATTTTTTTGAAGAACAAAGAAATAATTTGAGAAGCACTGAGCCCAATGCCACAGGGGAAGAAACAACTGCTAACGCGGCAACGACGACAACTGCTGCTACCGGGGCAATGGAGGCTACTACCGAGGCAACCAATATGGTGCAGATTAATGTGGGGGAGATGATGGCTCAATTACTTCAGGTTGTGTAGAACAATAATCAAAGTCAACAGGGAGATCCATTTGCGAAGAGAAACAAAGATTTTGGTTCTTTGGGAGGTCAGAAATTCCCTGGAGATGGAGGACCCATTGCAGCTGACGCTTGAGTTAAAAAATGTGAGATGGTATTTGGTCGTATGTAGCTCATCGAGGTCTAAAAACAGGAGTTGGTGACACATCAGCTTGAGGGAGCAGCCTTATTTTGGTGGAACTCGTGGAAGGAGGGTCTAGATTTGACGACTTTGACTTGGGCAGATTTCAAGACCCATTTTGACTGAAAGTTTGTTCCTGCTGCTATTCGGTCTCAGCTGAGTGATGAATTTTCAAAGCTGACTCAAGAGGGTAGAACAGTGATTGAGTATGTCACCAAGTTTAATGAGTTGTCTCGATATGCCCCTTACTTGGTTGACACGCAGGAGAAGAAGAATGAGAAGTTTATTAAGGGATTGAATCATTACTTGTCTAAGTCCCTTATTTCCTTTGATGCTGAACCGTTTGACAGAGTCCTTGACTTGGCACTGAAGTATGAGGAAAAGGAGAAGCAGTTTAAAGAAGGGAAGGCTAAGGTCGGAGAGACTTCTAGAGGGAGTCACTTCCAGCAGTGGGATGGGAACAGATACTGACCCTATGGTCAAAGACATAGGGGTCAGCAATTTCAGAGGCCACAGCAACAGGGTAGTTAGGGAAATTTCAGACCTTAGGGTAATTTTCGGCCTCAGGGCAATTTCCAGCCCCAGGGGCATTATTATCAGAGACAGTGTGGTTCGCGCCCACAAGGTTATCAAGGACAGTAGCAGCAAGTGCCACAGTTGGGTTATCGTCCTCCCTTATCTTAGTTAGAAGAGCCCCCACCTATCAGACCAGTAGCACCTCAATCGATTAATAGGAAGTGTTTTGGGTGTCAGCAGTTGGGGCATGTAATCAAGGATTGCCCTCAGAGATAGCAGGCACGACAAGGTCAGGCAGCTCCAGTCAAGGCATTTGCAGTTATGCCAGGAACTGACAAAGTGCAAGGTACTTTTAATTTCTTTCAAGAACCCATTAGAGTACTTTTTGATACTGGTGGCTCTTATTCTTTTATATCTAGACAGTTTCTAGAAAGAGAACATATTGTAACTACCTCCTTGTCTAGACTTATTCGTGTTGAGACCCCTTTAGGAGGGGCTGTTACTTTTTATGAGATGTGTAAAGATTTTGAGATTGACTTTGCGGGCAAAGTCTTGTATGCGGACCTAATTGTGTTAGGGTTTGAGGGGTTTGTAATTATTTTGGGTATGGATTGGCTATGAAAACACTTTGTGACTCTAGATTGTGCTAGAAAGACTGTAAATATAGATATTCCCGATATGCCACGGCTTACTCACACTTCTAGCGATGGAGAAGAGTCGGTGATGACGAGTTTTCTATGCTCGGTAGAAATCCCTAAGAAGGATATTAGTGAGGTAAATTTGGTACGTGAGTTTGAGGATGTATTTCAGGAGATACCTGGACCTCCTCCTCGACAAGTAGTAGAATTTCGCATTGACTTAATGCCAGGATCTGCACCAATTTCTAAGGTGGCATACAGAATGGCGCCTAAAGAGTTTGTGGAGATGAAGAAGCAGCTGGAAGAGATGCTTCAAAAAGGGTTCATTTGTTTAAGTAACTCCCTATGGGGAGCACCGGCGATCTTTGTCTCCAAGAAAGGTGGCACTCTCCTTATGTGCATAGATTACAGAGAGTTAAACAAGGTGACTATCAAGAACAAGTATCCGCTACCTAGAATTGATGACTTGTTTGATCAGTTGAAGGAGGTAGCCATGTTCTCTCAGTTTGATCTCAGAACGGGTTACCATCAGATGGGTGTGTCAGAAGAAAGTATACCGCTTACTGTTTTTCGAACCCGGTATAGGTTGTACGAATTTCCTGTAATGCCTTTTAGTTTGACAAATGCTCGTGCCTATTTCATGGACATGATGAACATAATTTTTTAACTGTATCTAGATAAGATTGTGATTATCTTCATAGATGATATCCTGGTGTATTCTAAGATTGAGGAAGAGCACAGAGAACACTTGAAAGTCGTGTTGCAGACTTTGAGGGAGCAGCAGTTATATGCTAAGTTTAGTAAGTGTCACTTTTGGGAGAAAGAAGTTCGATTTTTGGGACATGTTATATCCAATCAGGAGATAGCGGTAGATCCTGAAAAAGTTGTTGCGATCAAAAAATGGAAGCAGCCCACGAACCCTATAGAGGTGAGAAGTTTTTTAGGACTAGCCGGTTATTACAGGAGGTTTATAGAGAAGTTTTCCACTATTGCAGCACCCATGACCAAGTTGACCCACAAGAATGTGAAGTTCTTATGGACAGATGATTGTGAGAAAGCTTTCTAGGAGTTAAAGCAGCGGTTAACTACAGCTCCGGTGTTAACTATACCAGTACAAGGAGAAAAGTTAGTAGTGTTTACTGATGCGAGTGGAACTGGGTTGGGATGTGTGTTGATGCAGCATCAGAAGGTTGTATCTTATGTGTCTCGACAGTTAAAACCTCATGAGAGAGATACCATGCTCATGACTTATAGTTGGCAGCAGTTGTTTTTGCTTTGAAAGTGTGGCGACACTACTTGTTTGGGGAGCACTTTGAGTTATACACAGATCACAAGAGCCTCAAATATCTTTTTTCTCAAAAAGAGTTGAACATGAGGCAACAGAGGTGGGTTGAATTTGTCAGTAGTTATGATTTCGAGATCCTTTACCACCCGGGAAAAGGAAATGTGGTCGCAGATGCACTTAGTCGACAACATGGGATTATAACTTCTTTGATGATTTAGGAATGGAAGTCCTTGGAGTTAATTTCGATGCATGATGTTCAACCAATAGAGAGTGCTGATAAGGCATACATTGGTAGTTTGACCGTGCAGCTGACGTTACTGGGTAAAGTTCGTCAGATGTAGAATTTAGATGGGTTTCTTGTCAGCAAGCTCGATGACCTTGTAGTGGATTTGATCGATGATTGTCCTACTGATTGGTCTATGGACTCAGATAAGGGATTGCGATTCAATGGCTGGTTGTGTATACCTAACATTATTGAATTGAGGAAAGAGATTATGGATGATGCCTATAGGTCCCAATATACCATTCACCCTGGTGGAACTAAGATGTATCATGACCTGAAGAGGACGTTTTGGTGGGAAGGTATGAAGAAAGATGTAGGAGAGTATGTTTCTTGATGTTATGTGTGCCAACAGGTTAAGGCAGAACACCAACAACCGTTTGGACTTTTGTAGCCTTTCGAGATCCCTACTTGGAAATGGAAGTACATCTCTATGGATTTCGTGGATAGATTGCTACAGTCTAAGCGAGGTAATGAATCTATTTGGGTGATAATGGATCGACTCACCAAGTCTGCTCATTTTATTCCTATCAGTGTTCACCAAACTGCGGATAAACTGGCTAGGCTATATATTCGGGAGGTGGTGCGACTTCACGGCGCGCCAATTTCTATAGTTTCAGATCGTGATCCGTTATTTGTGGCAAAGTTTTGGGAGAGCTTTCAGCATGCTTTGGGTGCTAGGTTAGACCTGAGCACGACTTATCATCCTCAGACGGATGGGCAAATTGAGTGGGTAAATCAGATCTTGGAAGATATGTTGAGAGCTTGTGTCCTCGATCTTGGTGGTAGTTGGGAAGAACACTTGCCATCGATGGAGTTTGCTTATAATAATAGCTATCACTCCAGTATCGGGATGGCACCTTTTGACGCTTTGTATGAGAGGCCATGTCAATCACCTGCTTGTTGGATGGAGGTAGGAGATTCGCCATTGTTAGGGCCAGAGTTGGTAAGAGAGACCACGGAGAAGGTGAACATTATTCGGCAACATATTAAGACTACAAAGAGTCGTCAGAAGAGTTACGCTGATAGAAAACGTAAGGGGGTTGAATTAAATGTTGGAGATTTTGTGTTTTTGAAGGTCTCGCCGATGAAAGGTATCATGAGATTCGGAAAGAATGGAAAGTTGGCACCTAGATTTGTGGGACCATACGAGATCACTGAGAGGATTGGTAATGTGGCTTACAAATTAGCTTTAGCACCTACTTTAGCTATGATTCACAATGTGTTCCATGTATCTTTATTGCGGAAGTGTGTACAAGACCCTTCCCAAGTAGTATCACTAGAAGTGTTGGAGATTAGTGACGATCTAATGTATGTGGTGCGACCGGTTACTATTCTAGATCAGGATGTAAAGCAGTTGCGACGCAAGAAAGTGAACTTGGTTAAAGTACAATGGAGCGAGGATGAGAATGATATCACTTGGGAATTAGAAGAGAAAGTTCGGCGTATGCACCCAGAACTTTTATCTATTACTCTCTCCTATCGAATCTCAAGACGAGATTCTTCTAAGGTGTATATATTGTAGCGACCCTAATTTCTCGTAGGTCATTATTTATTTTATTATTATTTATTATTACTTTATTTTATGTTTGGCTTTATTAATTGTGTGGATCCATGAGAATTTAATGTGGTATTTAATTATGGGTAATTAATCTGATTATTGATATATTTATATTGTTTTAAAAAAAAAGGTGTATATCTATGGATAAAATATATATCATATTTATATTTATATATATTGTATTTATGTTGTATTTTAATAATATAAATATAATAGTCAATTAGGTTATAATATACTTAGACTTAGGCATAATGTGCTAGACCTAGATTGAATCACAAAAGTGAATTTCCAAGGAGAGCAGCCATGGGAGAAGCCATGAAGGAGAGAGAGAGAGAGAGAGAGAGAGAGAGAGAGTCATCAAAATCAGAGAGTGGAATTGAGAGAGAATAGAGAGAATGCTGCATGGAGAGAAAAAGGAGAGGGAAGAAAAAGAAAGGGTTAGGGTTTTGTTTTGGTGGCTCCATTAATTCTTTAAATATTTCTTTGATCTTCAAAAAAATATTATGAGTACAAAACCCACTTCCCTTGATTTATGTTTAATTCGTTGTTTTTATTTATTTATTTTTATTTATTTGATGTTAGTTTGATTTTGTATTTACATAAAGATGATAGATTGATTTTAATTATTTTGAGTAGTTGTGTATGTAAGGTTTAGGGTTTTTAGATGATTGATTGATTTTAATTATTTTGATTAGTTGTGTATGTAAGGTTTAGGGTTTTTAGATAATTAATTAATTTTAATTATTTTGATTAGTTGTGTATGCTAGGTTTAGGGTTTTTATATGTATTTATTTTATGGTTGTAATCACACTCTTGAATCTATGAAATTAAAATAAATTTGGAACCCATAGATAAATTCCTTATACTTCACCATGACTCAATGGATTGTTGTTTTATTTGAGTGATGGTGAGAAAGAGTGTATAAGAAAAAAAGTGAGGATTATGAGATTTATTTGGATACCTTAGGCTTGGTATGTTATGTTTGTTCTCATGAGTGAGATGTTATGTATATATATTGTTGCCTCGTTCTCATGAGTAGACGAGTGCTTTGATTAACGCGCGTACGTATATGCTAACCATCTGGGGAGTGTGAGTTAAACTCGGGACGATATCCCCATGCAAGTTTAGCTTCGGAGCGGTGTTAGGTATACGGGAGGCACATGGGATATATATGTAGGCCGGAAATGAAGGGCCGAAGTGGTGGAGTTAAGGTACAAAGAATTTAATTATGAGTTTATTGTTATAGTGTAAATTGTTTTGGTTTGTACATCTTGAAAAATAGTAAACGATCTCAATAAATTATAAAATTTGATCAGAGGCATGTATACGTGATTCTAGACAACTTGTGTTTTAACTTTTTATTAAAAAAATCAATTAGAACTTATAATCGGATGATCTTGATTATTGTAGTTTTGATTCATTTTAGCAATGCAGATTTCAGAGGCTGTTTTAACCTACGGAACGAGCTCATTTTTATTGGTTTCGCATAAACTGAAGTAAAAGATTATTCTGAACACTTTTTTTGTGTTTTAAACTTTTCCAAAAAAAAATCATCTTAGGGCAGTTTCTGTTTGTTTTCAGCTTCAGATTTTTCAGTTGAATTTCGTCTAGGTTCTTCTATCAAATTTTTCTCTCAACTTGTTCAGTTTCTACTAAATTCGTTCGCGTTGTCTTTTAGGAAATTTAATTTTGTACAAATTTTGTTCTTTGAGTTTTGGTCAATTCGAATTATTTAAGCATGAAACGGTACATTTTTATACTTCTTCAGCAAGTTATTTATGATTAAATTATACTAACTTTATTTTTTTGTAGGATGGTGGGTCTTACTAACTTTTTTATGCAGGGCTGACCCACCATATTTTTATTTCTATTTTGTTTATTTTATACTCAATTTATATTTCGTTATATATGGGCAAGAAACTAAATGTCACCGTATCTCGGGAAACTACCCATTCGTCTCGGTATGGTTGGAACTACTTGTCTTGTAATGTAACAAGAATTAAATGTATTTTTGTTTGTGTCTGGTGGGCACGTGGGTGCTAAATCTTGTACTCATACCAGTATACCTGTATACTGACTCGTTTTGTCTCTTGGCAACTCGGGTGCGTTCTGTTTGAGCGCAGCTGAGCTTCTTTTGCAGGATTAGTTGGGGTTACGGTGGTGACGTGGAATAACTATAGTTGTTGGACATGTTGTTTGGACTTCTTTTGTTTTCTTGAGCTTAGGATTGATATTAGTTTATGTATTTAATATTTTTTTTTAATGACCTTAGTGTTTTGATAATTTGGCATGGTTTGTAACTTTACATTATTTAAGTTGTTTTGACTAGTTATTGTTACTTTAATGTTGGAGGTATTGGATAGTTATGAAATTATGGTAGATGGTTTGGTTGGCGTCTAGTTTTTTTGTTTCACCCCTAGGATTTGGATGATGGAATATTGATTGGGGTTTAGTCTTAATTTAATATTTAATTGTCTAAATTTTGGGGCGTGACACCAAGCTAGCCATAATATTTACTAATTTTCTACTCAAAGCATCCGCTACAACATTAGCTTTATCGGGGTGGTAGTGTATTTCAAAGTCATAATCTTCCAAAAACTCCATCCATTACCATTGACGTAGATTCAAATCTTTCTGGGAGAATAGGTATCTAAGTCTTTTGTGATCGGAGAAGACTTCAAATTTCTCATCATATAAATAATGCCTCCAAAGTTTCAAAGCAAAGACAATGGCAGCAATTTCTGAATCATGCGTCGGGTAGTTTCTCTTGTGAGTCTTCAATTGGTACGAGCCATACGCTACCACCTTGCCCACTTGCATCAAAACACACCCTAACCCCTCTCTAGAGGCGTCACAGTACACGGTATACCCCAAGCCACATTCTGGAATGATAAAAATAGGAGGGGTAGTCAATCTAAGCTTTAGTTCTCAAAAAGAGTTCTCACAAGCTTCATTCCAAATAAATTTTCACTCCCTTACGGGTTAATCTAGTCAATGGTGATGCTATAGAAGAAAAGTTCTTTACAAACTGGCAGTAGTAACCGGCTAAACCAAAGAAACTACAAATTTCAGAAGCAGGTTGTTCTACCTTTGAGGAATCCACCATAACCCCGTCTCCCGAAACTACGTGACCCAAAAACTTCACTTTCGAAAGCTAAAACTCACATTTTTTGTATTTCGCATACAAATGGTGTTCTCTAAGAAATTGTAAGATGATGCGAAGATTCCCTTCATGCTCTTCTTCGGAAGACGAATAGATAAGAATGTCATCTACGAAGACGACCACAAATTTGTCAAGAAACTCTTGAAAAATTCGGTTCATTAGGTCTATGAATGTAGCTGGTGCATTAGTTAAGCCAAATGGCATGACCAAGAACACGTAATGACCATATCGGGTACGAAAAGTAGTCTTGGGGATATCTTCCTCCCTAACTCGAATTTGGTGGTAACCCGACCTTAAATCTATCTTCGAAAAACAACGTGAACCCTTGAGTTGATAAAAAAGGTCATCTATTCTGGGCAAGGGTTATTTGTTCTTAATCGTAACTTGATTCAATTTGCGGTAATCTATACACAATCTTAATGACCCGTCTTTCTTCTTTGCAAACTAAGCTGAAGTTCCCTAAGGTGATGTGCTAGGGCATATGAAGCCTTTACTTAATAACTCTTGCAATTGTTCTTTCAGGACAACCAATTCAGCTGGAGAAAACTTATATGGAGACAAGGAAATGGGTGATGTACCTGATATTAGATCTATAGTGAACTCAACTTTTTGGTGTGGAGGTAATTTAGTGAGATCTTTAGGAAAGACATCAAGATACTCACATACTACCCTTGGAAACCCATCCCGGATTATACCACCTCTGTCATCTATAATGACTACTAAAAGACAAACAAACTCACCTCGGCCACATGGATGGTATGATGGAAGTAAGGATTTATCATTCCTATCTCCCAGAAATGTGAAACAATCACCGCCCGACATGCATACTGTAACTCTCCTATGATAACAATCTATAATAGCTCGATAAGTAGACAACAAGTCCATACCGAGAATAACATCAAAACCCAGTATTTCCAACAACACAAAATTAGACAAAAATTGTCGACCCGCCACCTCAATTACACACCCCTAACATCCCTAGGTCAAAGTGACTTTACCCTCGACTGGTGACTCTACAGTGAGTGAAGATCTTAGTTGTTTACTTTCTAACCCCAACAATGATGCAAAAGAAGTTTCCATAAACGAGTGAGATGCCCCAGTGTCAATCAACACACTAGCCCAAGTATTGAAAATGAGAAATGTACCTCTCACAATTGACGGTCCCGAAGCCTGCTTTGAAGTGGTGACGGCATACACCTTTCCTTATGACCTCTGTTCGCCCAAGTCACCACTTTGAGCATAAGTCTGTTGTACAGATTGCACCGAGGTGGCCCCCTGTGCTGCCCTAGATGTTTGGCCTGACTGAGCTGGCTGATAAGACTGTCACTATCCCTAGCCCATCTAAAAGCCTCTAGACTGTCGAGATCCTGCCACACTTGTAGTCCCTGCTCTCTGTTGACAAAACTTCTTCAAATGCCCTGATTGACCACACTGATAACAAGACGGTGACTGACCCCTATTTTAAGATTGGCCCTGTGGATGCGCAGGTTGGGACTATGTTCCACCCTTTTGTCCACACTCTGAAGCTTTGTGACCTACTTGGCCACATCTATAGCAAGCACCGCAGATTCGACCCACACTCCCTGAACTTCCACCCATCATAGAATCGGAAGATTTGGCCGGTTGTAGGGGTGATTGAAATGATAATGATGAACCCCTAGACTTTTTGGAAGAGCCCGTAGCGCCCTTGGATTCAGAATGCTCCATCCTCTTCAACTTTTGTCTTGCCTCCTCTGCCTCTACCATGATCTCCACATGGGTTGTTGCTTCAACTAGGTGATCATAATCACGAATCATATTACCTACCACTTTCATCAAAATTTTTGGTCTCATCATCCTCTTTTCAAATTCAAGGCGTCGGCGTTCTTCTGTAGCTACTAGTTCGGGCGCAAAGCGAGATAGATTAGTGAATGTGGCTTCAAACTCAGCCGCCGATTTATCGAGCTGTAACAGCTCCTCAAACTATTTTCTTAGTCTCTCCTTAGCAGTGGGAGGGAGAAACTTTTCTTGAAAAGCTTGCACAATTGCCTCCCATGTGGGTTCAACTCAATTCTTGACGTACTTCCACCATTGTCCAGCCTCTCCCTTCAATTAATATGCCACTAATGCTACCTGTAACTCATTCTCATGGATATCCAAAATTTCAAATGATTGGACAATTTGTTCCAACCATTTATTCGCTTTTATCGGGTTGGGCCTACCGTTGAACTTGGCAGGGTTTGAAAGGAAGAACTCTTTTTTCAAAAAAGAAGCTCTAGTTTCCCTTTCAATTGTCCTAGCCGCTTGCTCGGCTCTAAGTATCTCCATAGACTCTCGAAGAGCCCCTACCATCTCCCTGACCAAGGCCCCCATCGCATCTTGGACCGGTGAGGTGGGCACATTGTTTTGACCCACTCCTTCTTTTTGTGAAGGGATCTTGGGTTGGGTTGGAACATTCCGGCCTCCTCGACAGGGTCTACCGCGACCTCTAACATGCCCAGACATCCTATAAGAAAGAGAGATGATATTAAGTTCAAGACCAACTTTCCGCACCTAAGTGCCCAACTCAAAATTTTCATACTTTACACACAGTCCAAACAAGTGCTTACACAAGTACCCACTTTCATGTAGAACAATCCACATAGTCAAACAATCACATGAAGCATATACGAGTCGCCCTCTTAGGATACTAGCTACCTCCATGGCAATCAAGGACCTCCAAATGAAAAGAACATTAATCAGGTGCCTTTCCAAAAGCATCTCGATGAATGCAATGAATAAAAGCCATATCATAGAAGTGTAACCCCATACTCATATAACCACATAAATACACAAAACACACAAGGCACCCAAGCGTCGATCCTAGCCTAGGAACCTACAGTGACAGTTGTCACTTCTCACGAGCCCAAGGTATTCAAAAATCTAGTGCTCTGATACCAATTTGTAACGCCCTGCCATTTCTCACATGAATACAACACAGCAAGCATAGCAATATATATAAAAAAAAATCATCTTTCTCATTGAACTAAGATTCAAGAAATTACAATTTCAAGGTTACATTCCCAAGATACTTTAGACTTATTCCCAAGCTCAATGCACTAGATGACATTACCAAAAAGAAAATCCCTAAAGGCATACAAGACAACAACAAAATAAATTTGAGAGTCTTGATACCAAGCTTCAAGCCTACGCAGCAAAATATCTTCGAGCTATCAATCCCAAACTGAATAACAGCGTACTTCAAGTCATCACTGTGGTGGTATATCATCATGTCCTGAAAATTTAAATAGGGTTGAGCTATATGCCCACTAGGAATACATTTAACCAAGTATTCAATCATTTGAATAAGCATATAGCACCATTGAGACAAGACAAGATAAGTAATTAATATACATCTACAAACATAGTTAATTATGTAAACGAATGCACAGTTGGATAATCACATTTCCATTTCACACCAATCATCATCATATCAGATAAGAAAACATACCATGAGTTCTCCATAAGAGTCCGAATCAAAATACAAGTCACTTTTATTTAAAAACCATCCCCACATTTGTCGACTATTAGACGGCAGGACGTGGGCACCCAAAATCATCCATTTTTTCACTTTTACTAGCTACAATACGGCAAGACCAATGGACAACCAAAAACATTTTCCCACATTCGTCCGGCGATAAGCTCAGACAAGATAATTGGGCACCTTAACTCCCTATGTGGGTACCAACACACACAACCACATCAAAACCGACTCTTAACCCGGACTCATGCTCAATTTGCCAAAATTTAATTCAATCAACAAGTATTCAACATTGTATGAGATGAAATACACACATAACATTCAAGAAGAATCAATTCCCAAGCCTCAATTTCAATACCATAGCATTATTCATATATTTCATCTCTTTATTATTCACAACATCTCAAGAATTCAAAAAAATTCCAATCTTAATACTATGCTCTTCTCAATTTTGGAACTAGGGTTTTATCAAATTTGGGGCTTTCTCCCCATCTTTATAGATAAGTATCTTCTTAACATTAATATACATATGTTGAGAAAAGATTTGGCAAAATGTTAATAAAAGTTGAGTAATATGTTCTCTTTGTATGAAATAAGCGTTTATCCAACCCAATCGACAAATTAGATTTCAATTCACAATAATACAATAGATACATCTAGAAAACAAAGAAATACTAAGTTAAATGAAACCCTACCTTAAGCTATGTGCAAATAGACCAAGCTTCTAAGAGAATCTTTCGTAAAAGTAGAATCCAATCGGTAAGAAGAAAGATCTCCACTTGTACTTCACTCCTTACAAGTGATTTAGGTTGGATCTTAGAAGAATGAGGAGTATTTTGGGGTAAAAACTTAGGGTTTTTTAGAAGGAGAAAGAAGAAGAAGAAGAAGAAGATAGAAAGAAAGGAGTAAGAAAAAAGATCTAGAATGTCCCTTTTTAAATTGCTGATTTCGCATAGACCGCTCGAGCGAACAGCACAATTGTGAAATGATCACTCGAGTGATCATTCCACCGCTCAAGCTAAAAATGAAAATTCTGGGAAGTTTTGCAGAGCCACAGTGAAACTACTGGGAGCCCACATTTTGCGCTCAAGTGACACTTCCTTCGCTCGAGCGATCTCGCTTGTAAACTCGCAAGATACTGGGAGCAACGATTTTCTGCTCGAGCGACACTTTCTTCGCTTAAACGGTCACTTAAAACAAGATGTCAAAGTATTTATTAATCTGTACAAGAAGGTGTCTGCTTATAAAGTAGAGATAAAAAGAAAAACTAGCTAAGTCTTAGGAAAAAGAATGGCAAGAATGCCCCAGTCTAATTGGGCATCTACAAGCATGGCTTGGGCCTAATCAAGTCCTGCTTTGATGGCTTGGATGGATGAAAGGCCATTTTCAACTTGTGAAAGCACGGTCCTTACTTTCTGACCAAGTTGGTCCTTTTGTTGTTGCAGTAGAAGTCTTTTCTGCCTAACAATGGCTAGTTTTGCCTCAAGCCTTGACTTCTCAAGTGCCAGCATTTTATCTTGCTCAGAGATATTTAAGGAGGTTTGATGAGTGAGTTTGAAGGAGGAGGATATGGTTTGGGCTTTGGCTAAGAAGTCTTTTTTGGATTGGATGTCCTAGGAACAGGTTTGAACCATCTCTAAGAAGGTTAGCCATTCATTAATGATTCTGACTAGCAGTTTTAATTGAATGGAGTTGAAAGGATTTGGGGAAACATTTTGGACAGTAATAAGGTAGGCCAAGGCTTCCTCAGGTTAGTTAAGGGCAATTTCTTCAAGAGAAGCGTTGATGAGGTTAATAAAGGTGGTCAAGACTTGTTGGACCTCATATTGGAAGTGGTGAAGCCTCTGGGGAAGGGGTGATGTGTGGTCCAAATTTTGTTAAAGAATGGCAATTTCTTCTCATATGTCTTGAGTTATGGTGATGGACTATCGATAGTAAACAGTTAGGACTTAACAAATGATGGGAAGTGAAGAAAGTAAGGTTAAGAGTGTTACCTGTTCATTAGTATGAGGTGGAATAGGTGCTGGTGGAGTTATGAGTTCCAGGGGTACGATTTTCCAAATTGTGGAAGTCTGAGCTGGCTCAAGATTGGTTGGACTGAGAGACTCATATGTAGGGGAGTTAATAGTGTCTCCAGCATCTTGGGTTGGGGTTGCTTCTGTGTCTGCAACTTTGGAGTTTGTGACTGGTTCATTAGTTGATGAGGGTGGTTCAATGAGTGTTTCTATCCCTGTAATAATGAGGAAAGGGTTAGTAGAATAAGTTAAAGAAAAGATGCAGAGCAACAGTTTGAATTATACTTACCATGAGTGGTTTGAAGTCCAGGTGGAGGAGACTTAGTGGTTTGACCCTTTGAAGAAGTTTGTGGACTGGAATGAGATGTTTGACCATTTGTAGATGGGTCAAGGCCAATCCTCTCTTGTTACATGATGGAGGTTTGAGAATTGGTGGGGTCAGATGTTAATAGATGAGAAAAACACTGAAGGGAAGTTGATAGGCACAGTCTCTCCAGGATAAAGGGCTTTCATTGGAAAGGCTCCAAGGGTAATATCCTTAAAGTCAATGGAGAGTGGTTCGGAATGAGAAGGTGGAGCAGGTTTTTTGGTGTTGGTATGTTGGGCTTATTGCTGGATGGAGGGATGTGAGTCTAATTAGTGGTATTAGGAGAGTTGGTAGGGGTCTTCTCATCATCAGTAGTGGTGGATATGAGTATTCTTCTCATCTTTCTGTGCAAAATGGGGAAAGATGGGATCAAGTTGCAAGGAGAGGAAGTACAATAAGTAGATAACAAGGAAAAGTACTTGATAGAGTTGGTCTGGGGAGGTTCTGAGTAGCTTGGCCAAGTATTCGATTGAGTGGAATGTCCTACTCATTGGGATTTGCTTCAGGCAAGAAGGCAGCAGCGGGCTCTTGCCTTTTCTTGGCTCTTGTCTCTCTTTCATTGGTAGGAGATCTGGTGGTCCCTTCACCTTTTGTGCCATTTGTGCTTGTGTTTGAAGGGCCGTGATTGAGGCTTCCATCAGTTTAGGAGCAAGAAGAGTGACCTCAAGGTTGATAGTTAGGTCCATTGGGTCCTTGGAAGTGAATTTGTTTAAGTTAAAAACATTTGGTATTTATTTAACTTAAACAATGGGGCATTGTTTGTACCCATTTTTGTTGGATTCTGTCAACAGGTACACCAATCAGGTAATGACATGTGACAGAGTCAAGATGAGGATCTTCATCAATTAGAGGATAGCTATCATCAATGAAAGTTGAATCCTGTGTGTAGAGTGGCCTAAGTAGTGGAGCAGTTATTGGCAGAGTCATAGGTTTAATGGGCAACTTGCAAGAGGAGTCATGCACGAAGTAGGCGTTTCTCTCTGTTAAGGAAGGGCTAAAGGTGATGATGGATACATGGCATCTTGTAGGGGGAGCCATTCGACAGGCAAAGTGGAAGATTCAGTGGAGCTTGGGTCTTTAGAAATAAGAGGGGCAATTGCAGCAGTTATGCAACAATAGTTGCAAACTTGAAGCATAATGGAATCATGAGCGAGAGAAGTAAGGACAACTATAAAGCTAGAGATTCGTAGATAGAGAAGGAGCATCAACAACTTAACAACACATAGTTTTTAAACTTAGGAGTAGTTTATTGTAATTTAGAAGTAGTTTCTTTTGTAATTCACAGTTTGCAACTGGGTGAATTTCACTAGTTTGATTCTAGAATTACTTTGCGTTTGCTTTGTTTACTTTTTTACTATTAGTTGTTCCAAAGAAGTCCTCATACTTTTGAGACATTTGAACCAATTCCACCATTGGCTGGTTGTTCTTGTTTGATTGTTTAGTTGAAATTGTTATTTAATTCTTGTTAATTGGGAGTAAGCATAATTTTTACTAACAGGTATATTTGGAACATTTGATATGTGGAATGAGTAAAACAAAAGATAAACAAAATTATAAGTGTGTACACTTGAAAAATAATATATACTGAGAGTAAATGAAGTGTGCAAATACAAATTATCCCCAATTGAGTGATAATTTTTTTTGTAAAAGCACTAGTAACATTATCAATTGATTAACACAGAGGGGTGTAGCAACTTGGTAAGGCCTTAAGGCATAATTCTTGAGGTCCCAAGTTCTTTTCTCTTTAGGGCCAGCCATTTGGGCAACAACACATATGGTTGGTAGGATAAACCTTCCAGGCCTGGATGAACTGTACTTAATGTCAAGAGTGTGAGTTCGAATATCTGCCTATGGACGAGTCCGTGACTTACTGCTACATGATTAGGTGGCTCTGCTGTGTAGCTTGCCTAAGGGTGACCTCTGGGGTGCTTAGGGTCTAACTCCAGAGGTCACCCTTTTGTGCTGCAGTCTTTCAACATCATCAATTGAATCAAATTGACATAAAATTTAAAATTAAAATAAAGATAAATTATAAATACTCCCCTAAGATTTACTTAAAATATGAGTTGCTCCATGTAATTTGAAAAATTACAAATACTCCTTTGTAATAATTTTATTTAACAAAATTAATTTTAAAAAGGACAAATTACACCGGTAGTGTCTATATTTTAGCCATTGTGCCATTTTAATTCATTTAATTTCAATTTACTCCACGTTGCCCTTACCTTTTGACTTCTCAATTTAGTCCAATTGATTAAAATTATTAGTATTTTCCTATGAAAAATGTGCACATAAATATGTTTCTAGGAGCAAATTTATAAACGTGATCAATTTAGTAAGTTAATTTCAACCAACTTAGTGATATTTTTCTGTTAAAATCTATAACAACATTATCAATTGGACCAAAGTGATACAAATATATAAAATTAAGGGTCAAAACTGAGTCAATTGAAAGTATAGGGACCAAAATGATATAAAAGTCAAAATATAAGGATTACAAGTGTAATTTGTCCTTCAAAAAATGAAATTCCTAGTTGTTCTTCTATAAAATAATAAAATTAATTGAATTATTAATTAAAATAGGAATATATTTTTAATATCATTAAAAATTATTAATTGACTTAATAATTTACTGATAAAAGGATAATTTATCATAAAATTATAGACTTCAAAGGATGTAATATAATTTCTAAAATTATAAAAAAATAATTTATATTTTAAATAAATCTCAAAAAATATATTTATAATTTACATATAAAAATAAAAAAATTAATCAATTGAAAATATGTAAAAGACAAAGACGGAAAGGGCAAAACTCAATTTCTTGGGAAAATAGATAGAAAGGGCAAAAAACCGGGGAAACGCATTGAATTGAATGAGCTCGGCCGTGGGAATTTGATAACTGGTCTCGCGTCGACTCTGTTAATCCTTTTTGTATTTCAGTTCAGTTTCAGTTGATGGCATTCTCTATCTCCTTTAGCCGCCCTGTTTTCTCTCTCAACAACACAATCTCTTTTCACCCATCTTCTCCTCCTTCTCTGTGCATCTTCAAATTCCACCACCAGAATAATAATAATGTCTCCAAGACGACGACGGGTTACCAGTGCTTATGTGGTGGCGTGGTGATCAACTGTTCTTCTTCTGAGCTGGGTCCCACCTCCTCTGACCCCATGAATAGAAGCAGCAGCAGGTACCCATTCACCACCACTCTTCATTTTGCTTGTATACAGACGAGACTAGACTTATTTTGCATTCGTATCTAGGAAAATGTATTGCGAGCGATAATGGGTTGTTTGCCAACTCTGGGACTAATTATGCCTTTTGGGTGTTTGTTAAATTTTCTGTGAGGGTAGGAATGTTATGGATGTTTAGCTAAATTTTTAGTGAGGTTCCTCCAGGCTGCTCGCGAATTTTGTGAATGTTTTACACTCTGTTCGGATGGGATGGGATGATTTGGTGAGAAATGATAAGAAAGATTATTCATTTCTCATGTTTGGTTTATAAGTTTCGTGAGAAATGATGAGACAAACAACTTCTTGTCTATTTCATTTCTCACCAAAAGCAGTGAGATTTGGTGAGAAACAAGGTAATTGGTTATAAAATATTTATAATACCAATATTGCCCTTTAAAATACGAAGAAAGGCAAAAAAAATCTCACTGATATCTCCTTTTCACATGCTTTGCTTTCTTACTCATCCAAACATGATAGTGGGGAAACACAATCATTTCTTTTTTTTTTTTTTTCTCACCTAGATGAGAGACTACAATAATTTCTTTTCTTTTCTCACCCTTCGATGGTCTTATTAGGTCCAGATAATGAGGAGAGAGTTATGTGTTAAGTAGCTTGATAACTAACACGTAAAATATCCCATGAGATCCTTTATAAACATGAATCCTAATATAAATAATATATGAATATGTGTTAGGATGTTTTCTTGTACAATTGACATGTTGCACATGTCGGCAAGCGTTTACAAAAATGTGCAAGGCGGTGAAAAATAAGCAAGGATCCCCGTGACAAAAAAGCACGCTTTTAAAATAAGTGTTTAAAAAGTATAGGATATGATAGTAAGTTTAGATTAACCATTTGGAATATAAGAATATTAACCGGTAAGACTATAGAAACATTTTGATAATGTAGTAACCATAACAATTAATATGAAGGTAGTGAGAAGAATTAATGTGATAAGTGCAACATATTAAAGGACAATTTTACAATGAATTAGATGAGCAGATGCAAGAAGTACTTGTAGGAGAAAATATAATTATAGGTGGACATTTCAACGATTATGTAGAAAAAGATAAGGGTACCAGAGGGTACATAGTGAATATGGTTTTGGTGACTGAAAAAAGGTTGGGGGTGGTATCTTAGATTTCACAGTAGTATTTGTTCTTATAAAACTGATGCAGTGAAGCATGTGGAATGGATGGAAAAACACAAGGAAAAGAACAATATATAAAATAAAAATAAAAACTTTTTCTAAATTTTATTACTGACAATAACTGAAAAGCCTTGAAGACTTGCAACTCAATTTGAAGAAAACAAGTATAAGCCCATATTAGTAGTTGTCCCCTTACTTTGACAAATTTGACACATTTGCACAAGTTTTCCTGCATCTCTAGCCATTCCTGAGCAATAATATTCACCTTGGAATAACCCATTTAGATATGCCATTGGCAGTCTTGAAAGCATTTTCCATTCATCACCTGGCCGAATTTGAATTTTATGATAACCACTTTTAAGGTCAATCTTAGAGAAGATTCTTGAATTGGCAAGGCAATCCAAAATTGTCAACCAATCTTGATGATAATCTTGTTGATACATACGCCACGATTCGTCCTTCTTAAGTGCCAAAAGAGTTGGCACAGTACAAGGACTAAGACTTGTCCTTATGTACTCCTTTCCCAAAAGTTCTTCCCTTTCCTTTGGAGACATTTGATAGGATGGTTTGTTTGGAAGCGCCAAACCAGGCACCAAATCAATACAACATTGGATATCCCGCATAGGAGGCAATTCAGAAGGAAGCTCTTGCTGAAACACATCAGAATATTCCTCTAAGAGTGTGCTTACAACTGTATTACCCTCAGGTTTCTCAGTTTCATCCATATGTAGCAACAAAACCAACACCAAAAGGACCCTAGATTCCCTACTCGCTTCCAAGAACCCCTTAAAGGCAAATTTATCCACACAAAAAAATAAATAAATAAATAAATAAAATAAAAAAAGAACCCCTTAGAGGCAAGGGAAGTGTTGGAAGGCAATTTTGTAGTGACCTTTGCCCTCATGGGTAGCAATATACAGTGTTTGTCATCCTTGAGAATGGCGTAGGTATTATGTTTGCCATCATGCAAATTTGTCTATTATATTGCCATGGTCGCCCAAGTAGGATATGACGATATGACGAGCATCCATGGCAACAAATCACACCAAACCTCATCAAAATACTTCTTCTGGATAGAAAACTTCATCAAACATCTCTTGGTAACCTTGAACTCATTACCCTTCTTGAACCAAGAGTGTGTGTAAGGATGAGGGCGGTATTCCATTTTGAGGCTCAACTTGTTAACTACCTCTTGGGAGACCACATTCTCACTGTTTAGCAAGAATGTATTATTTAATTATTATTAAGGGTAGATTAGTTCTTTCCTTATCTTTATGGTTTATCTTTTATTATTTATATTCTTCTCTTGTATTCACTCATGTTAACTTAATAATACGATATCTATTTTTTGTCTTTAAGTTCTCACTCACTACTTCCACATCAACATGGTCTCCAATGTTGCAAGTAGTGTACAAAATGTTGATACGCAATTAATCCTCTTCATAAACCCTGTGAAGTTTGTAGACTTCACAAAACTTTGTATGGTCTCAAACAAACTCCTTGGGCTTGGTTTGAGAAATTTTCTATGGTGGTTTACGCATTGGATTTTCGTACAAATGATCATGATTCGACTTTTTTTTTTTTTTTTTTGGGCTCAATTTTTGTAGGGGAAATTATTCTTTCCTTATATGTTAATGAAATGAAATGATCATTACAAGCGATGTTTTTAAAGGCATTTCGGTTCTCAACAGTTCAATTGCACCATCACTTTGAAATGAAGGATCTTGATTCACTTCTTTAAGTCTTGGGGATTGAAGTGGCTTCCTCTCTTAAGGGGTATCTTCTTTCTCAATCCAAATATGCAACTAAGAGTGGACATTGGTCTATTGGCCCGCCCAATCCAACCCTATTTTTTTAGGGTTTGGGAAGGTTGTTTTAGCCCATAGGGTCGAGTTAACATTTTTAGCCCAATATATTATTAGGCTGGGCTTGGGATTTATACTTCCAACCCGGCCCGGCCCGGCCTAGCCTGTTATTAAATTAATTAATTAATTATAATAAATTAAAAAATATATTTTTTGTTAGGATCTGTACTTTATCTTTGTTGATTTTATTGAAACTTACATTTGTGGTGATGCGTAATTGAATTTATTTAAGAAATCTTTCAATTTATACACAAAATCCTTCAATTTATAATGATCTCAGTATATTTGTTCAAGAAGTATAATGTATGATTGAATTTAATTACGGAATGTTTTATTTATTTTTTTAACATATAGCTCGATGGGTGGGTTTGGGGTTTATAATTATTTTTTGGACTAGGCTGGGCTGGGTTGGGCTTGGGCAAATGAAGATGCCCGACGTTCGGGTTGGGCCGGGCCTGACTCGGGTTGGGCCAGGCCTGACTTGGGTTGGGTAGACACAAAATCCCTTATTATGTAGTGATGGCCTAGCCCGGCCCAAACCCTAACCCAGTCCAATGAATGTCCACCCCTATATGCAATTGATGTTATTCAAAGGGTTGTGTTGACAAATTTCAAGGCCGTTGACACTCTTGTGGAACTATGAGGGAGTTCCTTGGTGCTTGGGAAGTGATTTTAATATTTCTAGGTACCTTGTTGAGATGGCATGCACGTCTCTAGACCTATGAAGGGGTTCTCAAACTTCATTAATGATTTAGATATGACGGATCGACAAGTTCGGGTAATACTTTACATGGTCCAATAATCATGAGGCTTCTTCAATGTCTCGGATTTACAAGTTCTTGGCTTTTGTAGATTAGAGGAGTACGTTTCTGTTGTGATGTAGAGCCTTCTTCCTTGTGGATTGGAGGAGCAATTTCCTGCTGCGGTGTAGAACCTTATTCCAAGGATGGTTTCAGATCATTCTTCTATTATGTTGGATTGTCGTAGCATAAGGAAGGGTTAGGATCCCTTTTAGATTTGAGAATATGTGGCTTCATGCAGAAGGGAGAAGAAGTTTCAAAGTGGGTTTGCAAAGATGTAATAAGGAAGAGTTTGCATTTTGGGAGTTTAGATGGCGAGGGTCTTGGAGGATATTTTCATTCTAGACGAGTTGGAGGAAAATAGGGGTTTGATAGAGGAGGAGGAATGATAACAAATAGCTAAAAAAATGTGGAATTCAGGAGAATTGCAAAGATGGAGGAAATTAGTTGAAGGCATAAATTTGGACAATTATGGCTCACAGAAGGGGGTGTGAATACTAGATTTGTTTATAAGATGGCTATTGTTCATTGACGATGTAACCTTATAGTGAAAATTCGGAAAGGTGATAGGCTCTTGTTAGTAGAGGAGGATATTAGGAGTGGCATTGCTGGCGTTTTTGAGTTGTATTCTTACTCCTTAGGGCGGCGTCCTAGATTGGATGGTATAATCTTCATCGATTTCAGTAGAGAATGGAATTTGTCTCAAGTGTCCTTTTTCAAAGATGGAGATGGTGGCGGTGGCTTTGAAGTCCCTTGATAGGGACAAGGCTCAAGGTCAGATGGCTTCACATTAGCTTTTCCCCTATGGTACTGAGATGTTGTTGGGGAGGAGGTTATGGGCTTATTTTATTCGTTCTTTGTGTCTGTTTGGAGAAGAGTTTGAATGTTTCGTTTGAGGCCTTAATCCCTAAGAAAAGTGGATAAAGGGTATTAGGGATTTCAGACCTATCAGTCTTCTTGGAGAGGGGTGTGCAAACTGATGGTCAAGGTTTTTGCCTATTGCTTAAAGAATTCTTTTTTTTTCTTTTTTTCTTTTTTTGATGACTGGGTGTCTGGGCTAGTTTACGTGCAACTAATTGTGCTTAAAGAATTCTTGCCTACGGTGGTTTCCGATTTTAAATAATGCCATTATTTATTTATGTATTTATCATTTTGGGTGGAGTAGAAGGTCGGGTTGATATGTAAGTTTGACATAAAAAAAGGCTCATGATAATATCAATTAAGAGTTGCTTTTGTATTGCTTGGATAGGTTGGAGTTTGGCCTAAAATGGAGAAATTAGATTCTATTTTGCATATGTACTATAAGACTCTCAATTCTTGGCAATGACTCTACAACTTTCTTTTTACAGATTTTGAGTGGTTTGCATAAGGGGGAACCTCTGTCTCCCTATTTTTCATTTGGTCATGGAGTTTTTGAGTAGAATGTTGGATAGGGGCATATAGGACGTTTCCTTGAAGTATTTGAGGTTGGAAGAGTTGATTGGTCAGTTTTGGTTGTCTCACTTGTTCTATGTAGATGGCACCATTATTTTTTGTGGGGCAGATACTCGACAGTGAGGATATCTTCAAGTGTTCTCATTAGTTTTGAGGTAAAATCTAGGTTGAAGGTGAATCTTGGGAAATCAATTTTGATTCTGGGAAGAAGCATTATCTAAATGAGGGGCTTACATCCATCGAAAGTTCTTTATTGAGCTTTGCCTACATACTTTATGCCCTTGTTGCCGTAAAAAATTCTTGAAGAAAAGATATATTATATTTTTAATAATGATTACATGACTATTGAATCTCTTAAATAGAGATACACAAAATCGATATAGAAAAACTACTAAATAGGAAACTTCTAACCTAAATTACAATAAGAAAGATACCAAAAATACAATATACGTTTTACACCCCTCTCAAACTTATAAGGTGAGCCCCAAGAGCATTGAGAGTTTGCTAAGCAGAAACTGGAAGTGGCAAAGTTCGAGTATTAGTAAAGAATTTAGCAAGCCGCAAGGCGGAAGGGATAGTGCCAAATTAAAGATGGTGAAGCACAAAGTGGCTGTCAATCTCGATATGTTTAGTTCACTCATGGAATATTGAATTATGTGCAATTTGAATGGCACTCTGGTTATCACAATAAAGAGGAGTTGGAGAAGGCGAAGAACTCCCAAGTCCGCGAGAAGCCAATGAATTCAGCAGTAGCATGGGTCATAGCCTGATACTCGACCTCAACAATAAACTAAGCAACAACAGTTTGCTTCTTACTCTTCTAAAAGATGAGGGAATCACCACCAAAAAAAAAAAAAAACAAAACAAAACAAAACAAAACACACACACAAAGGCCAGTGGTTGAATTGCGATTAGAAACTTCACTAGCCCAATTAGCATCAGCATAGGCATAGAGGCCTAAAGAGTTAGAGAAGAGGTAGAAGACGAGTAAACAACAATAACTCGAATCAAAGTAGCCCAAGGAGTAGTGCGTGGAGCAGAAACAAACAAACTAACCACATTCATGACATAGGCAATATTAGGACAAGTCACAGTGAGGTAGACCAAACACCCAACCAACTCCTAATACAAAGTAGGATCCTTAAGAGGAGCACTATTAGTAGTGAAGAACTTGGCATGAAGTTTAATCAAGGTATTAGTTGTCTTCGTATTAGTGAGACATGCAGGATGGACAACCTCATTGGCATACTTGGGATAGAAAATAACCTTTTGGAGAAGATGCTAGTTCAATACCAAGAACGTATTGCAGAGGACCCAAATTATGTATTTCAAAAGTCCAAAACAAATGTGTAACCATGGTAATGGTAGGGGTGTAAATCTAGCCCAGCCCATGTCGGGCCTCGCGGGCTCCCGCCAAAATTTGGGCCCGCCCACGGGCCAAAAACTTAAGCCCGGGCTCAGGCCCAAGCCTAGGGGTATTCAGGCCTTGGGCGGGCCAATGGGCGGGCCCAGTGGGCTTGGGCGGGCCTAACTATTTTTTTATTTTTTTATTTTTTTTCTATCAAAATTTTATTATTTTCCATTAAAAAATACATCGGGCCCGGCTCTAAGTAGGCCTTAAGCGGGGCCGATGGGCTGGGCTGGGCTTCAAAACAATGGCCCAATCCCTAGCCCAGGGACTCGGGTTGGGCTCGGGCCTGGGCCCAAGCGGGCCTAAACGGGCCGAGTCCATCTCGGGCTGCGGGCTGGCTTCGGGCCACCCATGGGCCGCGGGCCATTTTTACACCCCTAGGTAATGGATGAAGAATCAGACCCAATGATGATTATATCATCAACATATCAGAGAGATATGTTGAGAGAGATAGAATCACTAATCACAAACAACAATGTGCATTTACTGACATGTCACAATCTAGAGAGATGAACCAAAGATTGATGAGGGAGACGACTTAGAGTACGCAAACAGCTTCTAGTGTTTCGGCGGTGGTGGCTCTGATACCATATAAGAATTCTGGAAGAAAAGATGTATTATTTCTTAATAAAGATTATGCAGCTATTGAATCATTTCAATAGAGATGCACAAAATCGAAATAGGAAAACACTGAATAGGAAACTTCTAATTTAAATTACAATAAGAAAGATACAAAATATATAATACACGTTTCATAGTTATCATCCCACTTATGTGCCAAAGAGGCTTGAGTATCCGTAGAGAGATTCCATTTTAGGAGGAATTAGAGAAGAATTCAAGTGCCATTTGGTGGATTGGAGCACGGGTTGCTCTCCTATCAGAGAGGATGTCTTGGTGTGCAAAGCCTTGATATCTTTAACCAAGCTCTTTTGGGGAATTTGTTTTGGAGGTTTCCTTGTGAAAGGGATAGGCATTGGAGAAGGGTGGTGAAGTATGGAGGTATGTGAGGGGATTGGTCTTCATCGGAGGTGTCCATATCTTTGAAGTGTATTCAAATTGGGTGGATTATGTTTTTGAGCCAAGCTCAATGCATTGGTGGGAGTGGGCACAAGATTCTTTTTTGAAGTCATCATTAAAGTGGGGAAGAGGATTTGGAGCTGTCTTTGCCTTTTCGTTCTAGTATTATGACTAATAGAGATGCTTCTATTAGTGATTATTTTAGAAATGAGGGAAATCAAGTTTCTTCAGATGTGGCTTTCCCTGGGAGGTGGTGGAATTGATGAGGATTTTTTGTCTTTTTATATACAACTGCCTCTCTGCTCTATGTGGAGGGAGAGGACATACTGAGTTTTTGTTGGTTCTAGGGTGTTGTTGGACAGTCCTTGAACCAATTTTTGGATTTTGTAGTCATTGGAGTAGTTTGATGTTTAGGTGACTGTTGTTCCTTTTTCTTAGCCTCTGTAGACTGATGGCATCCCCTTGCTGCCTTTCTGATTTTTTTTATAATAGACTCTTCTCTTATAAAAAATAAATAAACATAAAAATAAAATGTTGCTTTTTATGCCCGTCATCTTAGCATTTGGTATCCTCTTTGTTAACTTCTTCTTTTTCAACAGGAAACCTCAAATACCTTCTATGGCCCCTTTTAATGGCAGAATGAATGAAGTTGGCATGTCGAATTCGTCATATAAATGGCGTAGGGTTTTGCTTAAAGTAAGCGGAGAAGCACTTGCAGGAGATCAAACACAAAACATTGACCCAAAGGTTGCTATGAAAGGCATGCTGCTTAGTATGTTGTAATACCTTTATTTTCTTGACAGAATTAGAACATGATATTAGTGTTGCAATGTAGGTTACAATGTCCATTGCAAGAGAGGTTGCAGCTGTAACTCGGCTTGGCATTGAGGTAAATTTGACACCTGCTTGTGTATATATCTGATTCAAATGCTTGTTCAATTATGGAGCATATATTTTTGGAGTTTTGTAGTTTTATTGGTAATTAATAATACATTTATACATTTTATAAATTTTGTAGTAAATTCATATTTAATCATTATTAAGGGCTTAAAATTACTTTGGTTTTGTGTTTAATTGGAAGATATTACAATGGCTTCGATTGACTTTAATAATGAAGTTTGTATTTATTTATTTATTTTTCCAAAGAGGACTTGATGTTTGTTAAAAATTAGACTTAGGAAATGGTAGGTTGTCGATCTAGAACCCATTTGGAATAAATATGTTAAGCAATTCAGGAATTTTTATTTTAGTTTATTTTATTTTATTTTATTTTTTTAATACCATATTAGCTAATTCTTTGATCATTCTATTGGTTGGGAGAATTTTGGTTAGTTGTAACTTTTGTTGTAGTGATTAAAAAAATGAAATCAGATATCTACTCAAGAATCTGAAGGTTCTAATTAGCTTTCAAAGAATGGTGTCTGAGTTATTATTGGCTTGTGTTTCAGGTCGCAATTGTTGTTGGTGGGGGAAATATCTTCCGTGGGTCCTCTTGGGCAGGAAGTAGTGGCCTCGACCGCTCATCTGCTGATTACATTGGGTATTCATGTTAGCTAGATTTTATTTATTTATTTATTTTTCTCACTTTCCTAGTGTTCTTGTGGAGAACACTATTTGTTTTTCAAGTCATCTGCTAGTGATTGGATTGGCTGATTCAGGATGTTGGCAACTGTTATGAATGCCATGTTTTTGCAATCAACAATGGAGAGCATTGGCATCCCGACACGAGTCCAGACTGCATTTCGAATGTCTGAAGTTGCCGAACCATACATACGTAGAAGGGCTGTTAGGCATTTAGAGAAAGGGAGAGTTGTGATTTTTGCTGCAGGAACTGGAAACCCATTCTTCACTACAGACACTGCTGCAGCCCTTCGTTGTGCAGAAAGTAAGCCTGTATTTGCTATATTTTAAAACTGCTACCTTAGCATTGTAATGCGTTGTATCCTTTAATTTTATAGGGAAATGCGATTTAACTCACTATTTATATGGAAGACTTTCTAAAACCCAAATTGTTATTAAGGAGCCTCCTAAACTATATATATTCCTGACCTATTCACTTCATAGTATTAAGGAGTCTCCTAAACTATATATATTCCAGACCTATTCACTTCATAGTATTATCAAGATAGATTCTGAAAGCTATGAATACTTTCCTGACCTATTCACGGTATTTCTGAGCTCAGTATTGGATTCAATTGTTTATATCCAGTTAATGCGGAGGTGGTGCTGAAAGCTACGAATGTTGATGGGGTCTATGACGATAATCCCAGGCATAATCCAAATGCTTCTCTTCTGGAAACTCTAACTTATCAAGATGTGATGTCAAGGGACCTTTCAGTGATGGACATGACTGCTATTACGTTGTGCCATGAGAACAACATTCCTGGTATGGCTAGATTGGCTATATTTGATTTTTTTTTTTTTTTTTTTTTTTTTTTTTTTCAGAATCATTCGTACTTTCTACTTATGGCTAGATAAAAGTTAATTTGGCACTATGAAGTTTGTGCCATTTTTGTTATGGATAAGAAGGGGTGTACTTATTGCAATAACTTATTTTTGCTGTGATATAGTTGTCGTCTTCAATCTTAACAAACCGGGTAACATCTCAAAAGCCATTATGGGAGAAAGGGTTGGAACATTGATTGGAGGGACAAAGGATTCGGCACCAGCAAGGCCATAAGCAAGACGGTTTGTAATCTCTACTGCTATTGAATTTGGGCCTTAACATTTGAGGACATTTCAGTTTTGTTACAACTAGTGTCTGAGTTTTGGCACGGAAAAGCATTTAGCTTTTACCTTTGGGGATCGAAGAGAATTTATGAATTTAGAAGTACCAATCTTGAGCATTCATATGCTCGCTCCAATGATTGTGTATTGATGCTGACACTGTAAATATTATTGTGGAATGTAGGACTTTAATTATGCAGAACTTTGGTTAATTAACCTTTGTTAGATATTTTGTGCCAGGGCGAAGAGCATCTAGCTCAAATGAAGCGAAGCATGAATCTTAGTCCATAACTTGGTAGCCTTTAGGCTGAGATGAGTAAGGAATGGCTGAATGTGCAACGACTGCAAGAGCAACTGGGATGAATGGGTTAGCCCGACCCGATTGCCATTGGAGAAGTTGATAGGCTTCATCTGTGTAAACCTACAAGGTTAGAATAGGGCTGCAAACGAGCCAAATTGTTCATGAACAGCTCGAGCTCGGCTGTTTAAAGTTCATTTGAGCTCGATTCGTTTACTAAGCCTTTGTTTGGCATGCCAGGCTTTTTGGCTATTTTAGCCACAAAAAGACAAAATAGGCTTTTTAGCCCAATAAGACAAAACATCACATCCAACCTATAATCAATTTATTTTTTCTCTCACAAAAGTCAAAAAGTCTATCCTAAACGAGACTTTTTAGCCCCAGGCTAAATAGCCAAAAAATCAACCTACATCCCAAATGAACCCAACGAACTCAAGCTTAATTTTTAGGCTCGTTTATTAATCGAGCCGAGCTCGAGTAGCCCTAAGCTCGGCTCGATAAGACTCATGAACATAAAAATGAATTAATTAATATTTATTTTTAATAATATATTAAATAAATTTTCAATAATCTATTTTATTTTTTATTTATGCTTGGTGTTTGTGTAAATTTACATATTTGATTGATGAAATTTATTATTAATATAAGTATTATTGTATATTTTACTCATAATTTTGCATTTTTTTAATCTTATTAAGTAAATTAATTTAAATTTAATTTCTTTTCAAGCTCAAGCTCAAACTCGGCTCGTTTATGTAATCAAGCGAGCTCAAGTCGAGTTTGAGTTCAACAAATATTTGACGAGCTGAGCTTGAGCTCGATTTTTGAAGCTCAATTAGAGCTCTGTTTGAACTCGAGCTCGACTAATTCTTAATAAACGAGTTTGAACATTTAAAAATTCAGTTTGGTTGCGGTCTTAGGTTAGGTGCTTAAGAATATGATTTATCCTTAAAGAGGTAGACAGGAGTGGGTTGTGTGTGTGAATGGGAATTGCAAACCCACTATGACTACTAATATAAAAGCCACAAAGTTCATCCAGTAAGGGTAACATAGTTCTAAATACTCGAACTCCAGTGTTTTCCTTGTTATTGATCCTTATTGATCCTAAAACTAACTTCTGCATTGAAGGGGTTTTCTTCAACATACACCCGTTGGTAGTTTTTCGAACTCTATTTTATAGATTAAACAGTATTGTTTGTAAGGAACTAAGTTTGATCATGAGGTGTTCGCGTGTGGAGAAATTCAAGGTCCGTGCAAATTCATTCCCATAACTATAGAAATGGAAAGATGAACCCTATCTCAACCAAAGAGAATAAGAGAGTGAAACCCTACAAATGAAATGCGATCTGCGACAAGGAGGTGGAAGCCCTTGAGAAGGCCACACACTATCGTAAATGCAAAACTAAGCTTCCACAGGGCAACAATGGAGAGAAGGAAGAGAGGGAATGTTGGAACAATCTTCTGTGTAAACAAAATGAATTGAAACAATTCAAACAAAATAAAATAAAACTTACAGTATTTATTTTGTAGAACCGAATAAATAATTCAAAGACCAAGTCGAGTGTGTGACACTCTGTCCTTAAGACAGATTCGCCCCGCTATGGTGCTTACGATTGAGTGGCGTCTATCTCCCAAGATACAATGATCTTCACAAAATTGTTGTAGCACACCAAACAAATTTGTACGGCGAACCAAACCTTGTGTTCTATACTCTCTTTAATTTATTCCTAAAATTATATGTGAAGAATAAATGCACTAGAGTGAAATGGATAGCAATAAGACAATTTGCAGACTGATTTTCGGATTCACAAACTGTTGGAATCATGGCTGTATTTATAGGCAATATATATGACCCAAACGGTGCTTTAAGGAAGTGAACAGGTGGTATTTTGAATGAACAGATATCATTCAAAATTCAAACAGATTTGGAACAAAACTGTCCAAATTTGAATCTGTCTGGACAGTTAAGAATCTGTCCAGTTTTAGACAGTTAGAAAAAACTATTTGAACTGAAAAATCTGTTGTGGAATATTTAGACACGAAAAAGTTTGTTTGGACAAAAATTTAAATTCAAATTTGAATTAAATTCTCGCCAAAAAATTAATACAAGAACCGACCCGACCCACAACCGCGCCCGGCACGGCTCGGGCTCGGCCGGACAGCGCGTGTGCGTGTGTGGTGGTTTGGGCTAAGGTTCACTTTGTCCATAACTCCTCCCTTCTACAAACTTTGGGTGCCCCTTGGGGCCCAACCCAAGTGTTGTAGGCTAGAGTTTATATACTCAACAAAACTCTCTTAAAGTTTCAATGTGGGATAAGCCTCACAAAGAAACCCACGTTTAAAACTTAAATGTTCAATTCCACGAATCCGAAAACGACGTCAACTTCCCATTCACTCATAGATGGTTTTGACGTACCGTATTCACCGTGTGACTTGCCACGTGGCAAGGAACACTTCACCTCTTCGGACCCGCCCCAAAAGACGTTCAGGGCCTATTCAATTTTGAGCTCAAAGTCGGCCCAAAATAAGCCTATATAAACCATTTTTCCAACAATCCCCCACATGAATGGAATTTGACGGAGAGAAAATGCAACAACATGATCTAAATACAGAGAGTACAGAAATTAGAAATATTCTGCAAAGGATAGGTAGCTTTTGGTTTTGAACCTTTCCTTGTGAGACACTATCGGATTTACTAGCTAACTAGTGAACATGATGTCTTGAACTGTTCAGTCATTTGTGTAAACCAAGACAATAGAACTCACACAGTATATCCCCAGACACAGTTTAGTTCTCACTAATATGTTCATTTTGGCCCTGAACAACCTGGTCTTTCATGAGTACTCTAGAGAATTGTAGCCCTTTACAAATCTCATAGAACCGGCCCAGTTCACACTCATATAGGTGATTCTTATGAAGAGTATCCTGCCATACTCCACTAGGTTTACCTAGATATAAGAATCATTAAAATTTTATTTAACCTCAAACGCTGTAGACATCACTATTTTATCAAAGAAATGGGTAGGAGTTAGACTCCCCAGTGATCCTTCTGAGTCATTCACAACTCAATTGTCCCTTTGAACCTAGATCTTGGGATCTCCAGTGAACTAGGTTGGGTTGCCGTTGTGGTAACTCTTATTTAATAAGCTTAAGTCTCATTCCCCTCGATGAATTCTCAACTAACTCTCTTGCTAACCCTTTGGTTAGTGGATCCGTTATGTTGTCTTTAGACTTCACATATTCAATGGAAATAATTCCATTAGAGAGTAGTTGTCTCACGGTGTTATGTCGACGACGAATGTGTCTAGACTTACTGTTATACTCTGTGCTCTACCTATTGCTGATTGACTATCGCAATGTATGCATATAGCAGGCACCGGTTTTGGCCATATTGGAATATCTTCAAGGAAGTGGCGAAGCCATTCTGCTTCTTCCCCAGCTTTGTCTAATGCTATGAATTTTGATTCTATAGTAGACCTAACAATGCAAGTCTGTTTGGAAGATTTCCAAGATACAGCCACTCCACCAGAGTAAAGACATACCCACTGGTAGACTTTGAGTCTCTAGTATCCGATATCCAATTTGCATCACAGTATCCTTCAAGTACTGCTGGATACCTAGTATAATTCAGCCCAATATTACGAGTAAATCGCAGATACCTTAGAACCCTTATAATAGCTTTCCAATGTTCTACTCCCGGATTACTCATATATCTACTTAATTTACTTACTACATAAGCTATATCCGGGCGAGTGCAGTTCATCAAGTACATTAAGCTTCCAATAATTTGGGCATACTCTAATTGAGAAATACTTTCCTGTACATTCTTAGAAAGATACAAATTAACATCTACAGGTGTTCTAGCAAGATGATCATCATCTTTGCTGAATTTGTCAAGTATTTTCTCAATGTAATGAGATTGTGACAAAGCATAACCTTTTGATGTTTTGGTAATTTTCATGCCAAGAATTATATCAGTAATGCTCATGTCCTTCATGTCAAAATGTTTATTCAATATTTTCTTGATAGTTTTAATCATGTCATTATTACTACCTATGATGAGCATATCATCTACATAAAGACATACAATAATATAACATTTGTCTGTGTTTTTAATAGAAACACATTTGTCACACTCATTAATTTTAAATCCATTTGACATCATTGCCTTGTCAAATTTCTCATGCCATTGCTTTGGCGTTTGTTTTAAACCATATAATGATTTAACCAATTTACACACTTTCTTTTCTTTCCCTGGAATAGAAAACCCTTCTGGTTGTTCCATGTAAATTTCTTCCTATAACTCACCATTTAAGAAAGCGGTTTTAACATCCATTTGATGAATTTCTAGATTGTATAGAGATGCAATGGCAATTAGCATTCTAATGGATGTTATTCTAGTAACCGGTGAGTATGTGTCAAAGTAATCAAGACCTTCTTTTTGTCTAAAACCTTTGACCACAAGTCTTGCCTTGTATTTGTCAATTGATCCATCTGCTTTCATTTTCCTTTTGAAAATCCACTTATATCCAAGAGGTTTACAACCTGGTGGCAAATCCACCAATTCCCAAGTGTGATTTTGCAAGATGGATTCAACTTCACTATTGACAGCTTCTTTTCATAAAGGAGCCTCAGGACTGGACATAGCCTCTTTAAAAGTTAAAGGCTCATTTTCTAACAAAAAAGTTAGGAAATTTGAACCAAAAGATTTTGAGGTTCTAGCACGTTTATTACGCCTAGGTTCCTCTTCCTCATTTTGATCTAACTCTTGTTCTTAATCATGTTCTTGATCCTGACTAGTAATAGCATCATGAGATATTTTATTGTTACTAGTCTCTTGTCCAGTCTTATTTGGAAATACATGTTCAAAGAAAGATGCATTCCGAGATTCAATAATAGTATTTACATGCATTTCGGAATGTTCTGATTTATGAATCAAAAACCGATATGCACTACTATTCTTGGCATAACCAATGAAAATGCAATCAATGGTCTTAGGACCTATTTTAGTCTTTTTAGGACTAGGAATAGCCACTTTAGCCAAACACCCCTACACTTTTAAGTATTTGTAGGATGGTACTCTTTCATGCCACATTTCATAAGGTGTTTGATTCACTTTCTTTCGGGGTACTTTATTTAAAATATAGTTAGCAGAAAGTATTGCTTCCCCCCACAAGTTCTGAGGTAATCCAGAACTGATTAACATGGCATTCATCATTTCTTTTAAAGTCCTATTTTTCGTTTCAGCAATTCCATTTTGCTGAGGTGAGTAAGGAGCGGTGGTTTGATGAATTATTCCATGTCTTTTACAAAATTCACCAAAAGGTGATTCATATTCACCACCTCTATCACTTCTAAGTTTCTTAATTTTCTTACCAAGTTGATTTTCAATTTCATTCTTATATTGAATGAAAGTTTCTAAAGCTTTATCCTTGGTTCGAATTAAATAAACATAACTATATCTAGTATAGTTATCAATAAAAGTGATAAAATATTTTTTCCCACCTCTGATTTGAATTGATTTAAAATCACAAATGTCACTATGAATTAATTCAAGTGGTTTCGAACTTCTTTCAATTTAATGAAAAGGAGTTTTAGATAATTTTGCCTCAGCGCAAATTTCACATTTATGATTTGAATCAATGTCAAATTTAGGTAAACATTCCATATTAATTAATCTACGCAAAGATCCATAATTAACATGTCCTAGTCTACCATGCCATAAATTTGAAGACTCAAGCAAGTAAGAAGAAGATATATTTTTATTAATAACTGATGGTACAATGGTTATTACATTCATCTTGAACAGGCCATCAGACATGTAACATTTTCCTACATACATCCCATTTTTGGTAAATACAAACTTGTCACTTTCAAAAACTAGCCTAAACCCATTCTTACTCGACAAAGATTCGGAAACTAAATTCTTGCGAATGTCCGGTACATGCAGCACATTGTTGAGAGTGAGTTCTTTTCCAGATGTCATTTTCAGAATAATCTTTTCTTGTCCTTCAACTTTAGAAGTCGAAGAGTTGCCCATAAAAAGTTGTTCACCATTGTCCACTGTAGAATAAGATGTGAACATCTTTTTGTCGGCACAGATATGGCGAGTAGCACCAATGTCCACCCATCACTCTTTAGGATTTCCGACAAGATTTGCCTCGGAAACAACTGCAGAAAGATTTATGACATCTACACCATTGGAAATTTCATCCATTTCGGTCATTTTGGCTTTAGCAACCTTCTTACTTGATCTTCCTTTGCCTTTGCGTTTGTAACAGCAATCTTTGGCCTGATATCCCTCTTTGTTACAAATGTAACACATGCCATTAAACTCGTACTTCTTAGCTTCCCCTCCTTTAGATAGCATTTTCTTCTGCCATCTTCTAAAAACAGTTCCTAAGAACTTCTCTGGTTTTTCACCATGATTCACTGACACAGTCCCAACATAAGGAGAGATTGGTGTGATGGCAATCACCATACCAGTACTTGTTTAGATATTAGTTTCAGTAGCCATCAATTCTAAATTATAAACAAAATTATAATTAGAATTTATACTACACAGAAAATTAATCCAAATTCACAGAATGAAATTTGGTAAAAATAAAAGAAACAAGACTGTAACTTTTATTTTTCAAGTAATTTGGAAATAAAATAAAATTTTATTTAAACAAATTAATTCCACATAAGAAATTAAATTCTGTAAAATAAAAGAAATAAGATATAACTTTTATTTTTCAATTAATTCAGAAATAAAATAAAATTTTATTTAACCAAATTAATTCCACACAGAAAATTAAATTCTGTAACACTTCAATAATTAAAATACTAAAACAGAATTTTAATTAATGAAAACTCAGAAAATAATTTCTAAAACCCAAAAATAATTTCTGAAAAAATTCTACAAAAATATATGCTGAATTGTTAATGACACCAGTATCGTACTACTAGTTGTCAAAGAAAATAGACAGTATATTACTACTATCTGTCAAATAGCATATAATCACTATTTATTTTTCCAACCAGAATATTATTTTGTAAATCCACAGAAAATAATTTTCTTTAAAAGAAAAAAGAGAAAAGGAAACAAATGAAAAATTCTATAAACAGAATAATTCGAATTTGTCTTAGGATTGTTGGAACAATCTTCTGTGTAAGCAAAATGAATTGAAACAATTCAAATAAAATAAAATAAAACTTACGGTATTTATTTTGTAGAACCGAATAAATAATTCAAAGACCAAGTCGAGTATGTGACACTCTGTCCTTAAGACAGATTCGCCCCGCTACGGTGCTTACGGTTGAGTGGCATCTATCTCCCAGGATACAATGATCTTTACAAAATTGTTATAGCACACCAAACAAATTTGTACGACGAACCAAACCTTGTGTTCTATACTCTCTTTAATTTATTTCTAAAATTATATATGAAGAATAAATGCACTAGAGCGAAATGGACAGCAATGAGACAATTTGCAGACTGATTTTCGGATTCACAAACTGCTGGAATCATGGCTGTATTTATAGGCAATATATCTGACCCGAACAGGTGCTTTGAGGAAGTGAACAGGTGGTATTTTGAATGAACAAATATCATTCAAAATTCAAACAGATTTGGAACAAAACTATCCAGATTTGAATCTGTCTGGACAGTTAAGAATCTGTCCGGTTTTTAACAGTTAGAAAAAACTGTTTGGACAAAAATTTAAATTCAAATTTAAATTAAATTCCCGCAATAATTTTTAGAAAAATTCAAATGAATTTTGTCCAAAAAATTAATACAAGAACCGACCCAACCCATAACCGCGCTTGGCACGGCCGGACGCGCGCGTTTGGTGGGTTGAGTTAAGGTTCACTTTGTCTATAACTCCTCCCTTCTACAAACTTGGGGTGCCCCTTGGGGCCCAACCCAAGTATTGTAGGCTAGAGTTTATATACTCAACAAAACTCTCTTAAAGTTTCAATGTGAGACAAGCCTCACAACGAAATCTACATTTAAAACTTAAATGTTCAATTCTACGAATCCAAAAATGACGTCAACTTCCCATTCACTCATAAATGGTTTTGACGTACCGTCTTCACCGTGTGACTTGCCACGCGGCAAGGAACGCTTCACCTCTTCGGACTCGCCCCAAAAGATGTTCGGAGCCTACTCAATTTTGAGCTTAAAGTCGGCCCAAAATAAGCCTATATAAACTATTTTTCCAACAGGGAATAGAGGAAATAAAAAGAGAGTGAGGCTAGAGGAAAAATGAGTGTTTTAAGATATGAAAGGGGATATGGGTCACAAGGTGCCATGTTGCCAAAAAATATCTAAGTTGTGACACTCCGCTCGAGGAATGTTTTAGCAATCAAAACCTATGTTTGCAGCCAAAGCTGCTTGGGCGAAATTTATTGGCGCTCGAGTGGAAAATACTTGTTGCAACACCAAATTCTCTGGATTAAATTGTTGGGATGGAGCTCCTCTACCGTTCAGTAGGTTTCCTCAGAAAAATGGAGTAGGTCTAGATTTCAATTGCAAGAGCCAAACTCACTCTCCCACCTCTAAACCAAGTTACAAATCAAAATCACAACGTAAAGGATTCAATTTAGCTCTTCCAACATTATAGAAACGATTAGAACAAATAAACAACCAACTCAATAAAACATTATAACTCAAAACTGAAAATAAACAATCTAAAACCAAAAATAATTCATTAAACTCAAATTTAGGTACTAGAAATACTACAATAATATAATTAAATTATGAGCTCAATGCTCAGAGCCTAAGGCTCCATTTGATTAGAAATAAATAAATTATGAAAAGTGAAATTGGTAGAAAGTAAAGTGAAAGAAGAAAAAAAATGGAAAATAAAATATCTTTTCTTGTATGAATTTGATTATGATGAAAATTTTGTAAGAAAATAAGAAGTCTAATTATAAGTAACTATTTTTATAATAAATTTAATTTTTTTTGTATTTTCCTGTATTTTTTACAAGAAAGTAGAAGCTTATTACCACATTATTATGAGTTGTACAAGAAAATTAATTTTCTTGTAACTTCTACCAATTTCATGCTAAACAAAGTTTTTTTTTTTTTTCATCCTTACCAAATTGAGCCTAAGATTTTGCTTGGGAATAGACTATTTTAGTAATTTTTTGACTTTTTGACTAAAATATGAGGTGAAAAAAATTAATACATTTGAAATGATTTTGACTTTTTTACGAAAAAGGCATCCAAAAAGTAGAATAAAAAGAGAATTTTTGATTTTTTTTATATAATTTTTTAGTTTTTTGATTTTTGGGTAAATTACACTAACACTTCTTGAAGTTTCTATTTAATATAGATTTTTCTCTCATATTTGAAAAATTACATTTCCCTCTCTGAAATTTGTAATCTCATTACAAATTGCTCCCTAAATTGCTGATGTCATACTCTAAAATTTTTAGGGTAAATTACACTAACACCCCCTAAGGTTTGGTCCAATTACATCCCATTTCCTAATGTTCTGGAAATTACATTCTCACCCTTCTGGTTAATAGTCTAATTTCACAAACTCCTCTACTTATATAAAAGGCAACAACTTTTAATAGAAAAATAGAGGAAATTACATTTTAAAAAAAAGTAAAGCAAAGGAAATGAAGAAAAAAAAAAAAAAAAAAAACAGAGAAAGTAAAGCAAAGGAAGAAAAGAGAGAGTGCGCGAGCTCAATGCCTTCATTTTATCTAAATAATTACAATGATAAGGGGGTTAGTATAATTTTCCAAACGTTAGAGGGTGATACGTATTAAACCCAAACCTCATAGGGTTACCCAATTTTTTAAATGACCATCTTGTCCTTTTTCCTACAATTTCTTTTTCCTATCATCATGATTACCTTCTATAATTTTTCATCATTAAATTCTACCTGAACATATTCTTATTAAGTGATGATATACAAACATAAATTTTATGTACAATTTTCAAACACAATGATATAACTTAAGGGTGACCTTTCACTTTAAAACAAAACACTCATAAACATGATTTATATTTATAGCAATCTCACTATCACAACATTTTTATGATATTTTTTGTATAAATTTTTATATATGAATATAATTTTTTATTTTTATTTCCATCATTATATCTAGATTAGATCAATTTAATCTAGAAATATTTAAAAATTATATAATTTGTACAATTTTTTTAAAAAAATCCATTGAATACAACAAAATAAGATAATATATTGAATATATATATATTAATTTTTTTGTATTTGGTGAATTTAAAAAAAATTACTAAATATTATACTTCTTAAGTATATCTAAATTAGGTGTATCTAAAAAATAAAAAAAATGCTTAAAATATTTAAAAAATTCAGTAAAAAAAAAAAACACGAAAAATAAAAAAACACAATTTTTTGTGTGAGTTAAACCAAAGAAGATGATTGTTATTTCTCTTGAAATAACATGAACAAAACGTCTGTATTATTTTATTATTTTATATGTATAAAGGCTAAGGGGCAAATATGTCATTTTAATCTAACAAGGAGATAAGTGTAATTTTTTAAATGTGAGAGGTGGATCTGTATTAAACAAAAATCTTAGGGGGTGTCAGTGTAATTTACCTTTGATTTTTTTAATGATTTTTTCACTTTTTAACTATTATGGTTACTTTCCAAACTTGCAAGGGATTCTATTTGTACCAAAAAAAGTATTAAGTGCGCCCAATTTCTCAATATACTCAATTAACTTATTTAGGTTTATAATTTATTCTCAGTACACTCTATTTTCTTTTTCAAATTATCCTTCAAGTCACATTCAAATAATAAACAAATTAAAAAATCCAAATTAGTTTGAAAAAACCTTTTCAAAACCCTTCCTCCTTGTGAAGCTGAAGATTTCTGTGGGGGCCGAAATATTGAGAGATGTAAATAGGCCAAATAGATGAACCAGGAGAGTCGAAATATATACATCGCATTCGGTCCTATTCGGCCAAATAGCTGGTTGATTGAGGGGTCGAGTGGAAAGAGGTTTTGCAGCAAGAGGAGCCGAATAAGTAGTTATACGGCGAATTGGAAGTGGGCCTAACCCCGAGGCCCAGGAAAGAAAAAGATATAAATAGAAGAACGTCAGACAGAAAGAGGTATGTGAGAACTAGCATGCTTAACTTAAGATACAAGCAATCAAGAGAGTATACACTGACTTATCCGTCGGAGTGCTAATTTTGGCACCCCCGACCGGAGTGTTCATCCCTTTTCAGGTGACTAGCTGAGGATCACGAGCGCCCCTCAAGATCTGAAGAGTATTTCCAAACCACCTTCTCCACAATTGGCGTCGTCTGTGGGAATACTCAAATACATATATGGCGGGCGTAACGGAAGACCTTCCGATAGTCACTGACGAAACCACACAGAGAGACGACCTCACTCCAACAAACATGCTTGGACCGGAGACTATCACCGCAAGACGCGCCTTGAACTTCGCCTCGCTCTCGACTTCAGCACATGAGACAATGCAAGCGATTATGGAACAAGTAAACCAAAACGAACAGAGGTTGGAAAACATGATCGCTGAGAACGAACGTCTTCGTTAGGATTTGGCCTTGGAAGTGGTGAAGTCCAAACAAGCTGTACGCCAAGATCCGGAACGACCTCTGAGGGCAAGTGGTCGACGACCTCGAGCCCGACAACAAGACACTGATACCGAATCCGACTCATTATCCCCGGAGCCCAAGAAGAAGGGACGACCCGAAACTATCAGTTCCTCTGAAGAAAGTCCACGTATAAGGCATAAGCGAAGAAGAAACAGTTCAGATGAAGAAGACCAGCACAATCCCTTTGTATGACGGATTGCAAGGGTAGTGCTACCCAAGAAATTCAAAGCACCGTCATTCACCTTGTACGACGGTAAATCAGACCCCACCGATCACATCCGCCATTACAAGCAAGCCATGACGCTGCATACAGAAAACGAGGCTCTCATGTGCAGAATATTTCTGAGCAGTTTGGAACCACTGACTGTCAGGTGGTATTATAAACTAGAGCCGGCTTCGATCAAGAGCTTCCACCAACTCCAAAAATCCTTCAGGGCAAGGTTTATCACTAATAAGGTCCAGCCAAAGCAAGCTGATTCCCTCTGGGCAATGCAGATTCAATTGGGAGAAACCCTTCGTGCGTATTTGATGCGATATTGGGAGTGTTTTAATCTGGTGGACGATACTTGCAATGACTCCATAGCCATTACCGCCTTCAAGATGGGATTATATCCCGACAGTGCCCTCCGCAGCTCTTTGACCAGACGGCCCCCCAAAACAGTCTGGTCGTTAATGAAGAAGGTTGAGGAATACTGCAAAGTGGAGGATGACGCCTTGCGGGTTAAAGCCGGAAACGTGGCCAACAAGACAGCCCCTTCTGAAATTGCTCAACCGATAAATTCTGTACTACCTCAGAGCCCTGAACCACGGCATCGGGCTAAACAAGACAAGAGATGGGATTCTCGCCGATCAAGCGACCAATGCCCCCACCGAGCAAATGAACAACTGCAAGTCGATGGCAGGCGCACAAGGCGCGCCGACAAGAAATACACGAATTTGTCAGAGCCGATCAGCGCGATTATGTCCAAAGTCCAACACCTTCCGTTCTTCAAATGGCAGTCCAGAATGGTGGGACCTCCCGAAAAGAGAAGACGGGATAGGCGGTGCGAATATCACAAGGATCACAGTTATGATACTGAGAGTTGTTACGCATTGAAGGATCACCTGGAGGAACTGGTACAAGATGGTCGGTTACAACAGTACGTCCGAAAAGGCAACTCAACCAAAGCAATAGCCTTACGACAGGATTCACCTCCACTCGGCGTGATCCACATGATTTACAGCCTACCAATGTCATCCACGGTGCATACGATTTAGTCGAATCCCGACCCTCAAAATCAACTCACTCTAGCTAAATGGCCCCATGAAGCTGAGAGCATTACTTTCGATGATTCAGATTTGGCCGGAGTGACACTTCCACACATCAATCCCTTGATAATCGAGTTACGCGTAAACCGATTCACCGTTGAACGCGTACTCATTGACTCGGGGAGTACATCGAAAGTTATGTATTACAAGACTTTCACCAAACTCAGCTTCTCCGAATCGGATCTTTCTCTAGCTCCTTACTTATTATTCGGCTTCAACGCGAATCCAGAATACCCGTTGGGGAAGATCACACTACCCGTTCAAGCGGGCTCCTGAACAGTGGATGTGGAATTCTTGGTCGTCAAGCTGCCATCGCCGTACAATCTCATCATGGAGGCGAACTTGGTTGCATATTATGCAGGCCGTGCCAAGCACCTATCATCAGCTACTATGCTTCCCGACAGAACCCGGCATTGAGCAAATCCGTGGCTCCCAGAAATCGGCACAAACATGTTATCTCCTTGCTGGAAAGACGCAAAAAGAGTTGCAAGTGAATTCAATTAAGGTACCGGATCGAGAGAGCCTCGACGATGTTGGGCGGCTCCCAAGTGAGAAGGCCACGGAAGCCCTAGATCGAGTTGAGATTGACAGCAACCCAGACAGGTTCTTCATAGTCGGCGCCTCCCTGAATCAAGCCGACAAGCAGCAGCTAATTTCCTTCCTACTCGGCAACCTTGATGTATTTGCGTGGACTCCATATGAGATGCCGAGTGTAGATCCGTCAGTTTCGCAACACCATTTGAATGTTGACCCTAAGTGCAAGCCGATCATTCAGAAAAAGCCGGCGGTCAGCCGCAGAGCACACTGCCGCCGTTGTTGAGGAAGTTGACAGGTTGCTTGACGCCGGGGCAATCAGGGAAGTGACCTACCCTACATGGCTCTCTAATACTGTGGTTGTGAAGAAGAAAAATGGGACTTGGCGAGTGTGCATTGATTTCACGGACCTAAACAAAGCCTGCCTCAAAGATTGTTTTTCCCTACCCAAAATTGACCAACTTGTAAATGCGACGGCACGCCATCAGCGCATGAGCTTCCTCGATGCTAACAGAGGCTACCATCAAATCGCCATGCATCCGGAGGACCAAGACAAAACTGCATTCCTCACCCCAAGAGGAACCTTCTGCTATAAGGTTATACCTTTTGGACTGAAGAATGCAGGGGCAACTTACCAAAGATTGGTCACTGCCATGTTCAAGGAGCAACTCGGCCAGACTATGGAAGTGTACATTGATGACATGGTGGTCAAGTCCAAAGAAGAGCAAACTCATCTAATCGATCTGGAAGAGACATTCGGCATTCTACGCAAATACAAAATGAAACTGAACGCTTCCAAATGTGCGTTTGGGATCAGCTCTGGCAAATTCTTGGGTTACATTGTCAACCACCGAGGAATCGAAGCCAACCCGAGGCAAATTACAGCAATCTTGGAGCTCGGCTCCCCTTGTTCAGTGAAAGAGGTTCAAAAGTTGATGGGGATGGCCGCCGCACTCAACAGGTTCATCAGTCAGTCCACAGATCGCTGCCGACAATTCTTTCATACACTACGGTAGGGGCAAGGCTTTTGAATGGTCCGCCGAGTGTGAAACCGCTTTCAACGGCCTTAAGACCTACCTCCGATCAGTACCACTTTTGACAACAGCTTCGGCAGGTGACCCGCTCATTTTGTATCTAGCAGTTTCTAACCGGGCCGTCAGCACCGTACTGATAAAGGAAGAGCTGGGGGAGCAGCGGCCAGTGTATTATGAGAGCAATGCAATGGTTGATACCGAAACACACTACCTTCTGCTGGAAAAACTCATCATAGCCCTAGTCATGGCGGCAAGAAAATTGGTGCATTACTTCTAGGGGCATAGCATCGGGGTGCTAACAGATTATCCCCTCCGATCAGTACTACGTAGTACAGAAGCATCAGGACGTGTTTCAAAGTGGGCTCTTGAACTAGGCCAATACGATATTCAGTTTCTACTTAGAACCTCAATCAAGGGACAGATGCTTGCCGACTTTGTTGCCGAATTCACTGGGGGTCTTGCCAACTTCAAGTCTGATGAAATTCGACCGAAGCCGAACTGGAGAATTTATGTTGGGGACATTTGGTAGTTGTACTGTGATAGATCATCCAATCAGCAAGACAGTGGAGCCGGAGTAGTAATCATGGCTCCCGACGGCACAATAATTGAGTAGGCCGTCAAGCTCGGCTTCGAAGCATCAAATAACGAAGCCGAATACGAAGCCCTTCTAACCAATTTGCGGAATGCATATCTTCTGGGTGCTCGGCGTTTGCTTGTATTTTGCGATTCAAAATTGGTGATCAATCAGCTAAAAGGGGAGTATGCGGCAAGAAACGATCGTATGGCGGCTTACATGAAAACGGCTAACTCCTTGCTGGCAAAATTTGACCATCATGAATTGAATCAGATAACACGTGATCAGAACACACATGCAGATACCTTGGCTTGCCTAGCCTCTGTCATTAACTCAGAGATTAAACGGACCATCGAAGTAGGTTTCATCCCGGAGCCGAGCATTGGCCCTTCGGAGGAAGTCCAGGTTAATGTCATAGAATCTGGACCGAGTTGGATGGATCCGATTGCTACATTCCTGTCTTCCGAATAGCTCCCAGAGGACAAGAAAGAAGCGCACAAGCTGCGAAACAAAGCCTTACGATACTATTTGGATCCGCAAGAAAAACTTTATAAAAAATCCCTATCTGGTCCATATTTGGAATGCGTGCATCCGTATAAAGTGGAAGAGCTTTTGACTGAAATACATGAAAGCAGTTGTGGCGCCCATTCTGGCGGGCGCTCTTTGGCCCATCGAGCCGTGACATAGGGGTATTATTGGCCGACAATGAGAGCCGATGCCGAATGTAACGTGAAAAAGTGTGAACAGTGCCAGAAGTTCTCTCCTTTGACCCACCTGCCTGCTGAAGAGCTAAGCTCCATAACCAGTCCTTGGTCGTTCGCCCAATGGGGACTTGACATCGTCGGACCACTGCCTCATGCCCCGAGTAACAAGCGATTTTTGATTGTCGCAACATATTATTTTACAAAATGGGTAGAAGCGGAGGCACTAACGCACATCCGCGATACCGACGTGAAGCGTTTTGTTTGGAGAAATATCATAACACGATTCGGCATTCCAAGAGCACTTATCTTAGACAACGGCACCCAGTTCGATTGTGGCGTCTACCGAGAGTTGTGCAGCAAGTATGGTATCTGGCCTTACTTTTCCACGCCGGCTTATCCACAAAGCAATGGTCAAGCTGAAGCCTCTAACAAATCCATCTTGGATGGCATCAAGAAGAGGCTAGAGAAAGCTAAAGGCAAATGGGTCGAAGAATTGCCAAGTGTGTTGTGGGCTCATCGAACAGCGCTGAGGCGATCTACTGGGGAAACACCGTTTGCTCTATGCTTTGGAACCCAAGCAATCATACCCCTGGAGATCGGCCTCCCAACCTTGAAATCGAAAGTTTTTGATATGGGCCAAAACGACATGATGCTGGCCTTGGATTTGATTCTGATTGAAAAACGAAGAGACCATGCCTTTGCATCCATGGCGCGGTATCAACAGCAGCTTGCTAAGTTGTATAATCAACATGTTCAGCTGCGCCGCTACACACCAGAAGAGTTGGTCCTGAAGAAAGTACTCACAGCTGCCAGGAAATCGGCTGATAGAAAATTGGGTCCTAACTAGGACGACCCCTATTAGGTCGATTCGATCGCAGGAGTAGGGGCATATCGGCTCAAAGACATATCTGGAAGGAGTCTGCCACGACCTTGGAATTCAACGCAATTACGTAAATTTTATCATTGACCCGACTTGTGGGACTTGATACTTGTACATATTTCACTTTTGCAATGCAAAGTTTCTGTAACAACCCCATACTGTTTACCGGAAATTTACTGAATTACATACTGATTACTGCTAAACTGGACCGTTTATGACTGATAATTGAACCAACTGAAGTACTGAATGGGCTGGTTGAAAATTGAAACCGAATTGACTGAGCATGTTTATTGTATTGCATTTTTATCTTTTCGATTATTTGATTATCTGTTCGTGTTTTTATGCTTAAACTATAAATTGAAGGCCTTATCGGCGGCCGAACTGAGAATTGTTTAGTGTTTCATGATCAGTAGGATTTATGTGATTTTATGGTGTATTTATCTAAAATGTGGTTAGGAATGATTAAACTAGATTAAACAAAGCCAATTTAAGAGTTTGCCTTAATTACAACTTTGCCACCTAGTGGGGCCTTTGTTTATTCACATATGTTGAGCCTTATACATGTAGATTAAACATTTCATCAGCCTTTCTCTCACACTTAGCCGACCAAACAAGAGAATGAGAGAGAGAAGGAGTTGATCTTGTGATTTTGGCTTGGATTTTGGTAGAATTGAAGTGTAATTGTCAAATTGGACTCCTAAACCTTGAACACAAGACTTAGGCAAGGTAATTGAATCCTTCATTGTTGCATTTAAGGTTTTCTTGCATGAGACAAGTTAAATTGTAGAGTTAAGACTTGAATTGGTTCAAAAGTGTTGATTTGGAGTTTAATTCATGCATGCATGTTTGAATTGATGAGTTTTGAGTTGAATCCATGGTAAAATTGTACATGCATGTTCATAATTAGGCTTGAGTCCATGATTTCATCATGTTCTTGAAGAAATGAGTCCATTTGGACAAGCTTTGAAGGTTGAATTTGGTTTGAATCCATGCATGTTGCATAATCTCCATGTTCATGGAAAATGGGTTTGAAAAATGGTTTCAATTGACTCACCTTTGGGGCTTGAATTCATAAATTGAGCTTTAAAACTTGTTATATATTGGATTTGGATGTGTTTTCCAGAATTTGGGCCCAAGAGGTCGAGTTTTGAGTGAAAGAATGCTTGGTTTGAGCTTAGGAGACAAATCTGGAAATTCCAGAATTTGGCTTCTTCGCTCGAGCGACCAACCTTTGTTCGAAGCTATGCTCGAGCGTAGGATTGGTGGTTCGAGCGTAAAATTTCAGCATCCAGTACTTTTACTGTTTCGACAGCTCGCTCGAGCGAAGGATTTCTCGCTCGAGCGAAGCCTTTGATTTTGGAAGCTCGCTCGAGCGAAGGAAGGCTCGCTCGAGCGAGGCTCCTATTTTCAGCAAACTTTGCAAAATGTTTTCTAAGTGTATTTTTGCATCCTCATCCCATTCTAGGCATTCTTAGACCTAGTTTAAGACATCTTAATGAGGATATAGATGTAGAACACACCAAGGCAAATAAGGGATTAAGTTATGATATTTCCCAACTGTGTAGCTTAGTGTGTGTTCAACCTGTGAATTGTGTAGGGTTGGCGACTGGGGAGACACGCTATAGCATACTGTAGCCCAAACTCTGTGAGTAACAATTGTGTAAAGATATGTTCAACTGAGAATGTTTTCTGACTGATTAACCGAACTGTTTTTTGAATTGATTATTGTTAATTGACTGAACGTATGTCCTATATTCTGAAATGTACTGTAGCATCCTTAGCCCCTACTGTTTACTGTTACTGTTACAGAGATCTCTGTCGGTTCCCTCGCGGAACCACTACTGTTTACTGATTGATGGCCATCATTACTGTTCGGTCTTTAAGACCTACTGTTTACTGCTATGCTAATGGATGTACCACATATGACTGAATAACTGTTCTGACTGAAAGACTGGAATATTGTTTAATGAACTGTTTTCATTACTGTAAGGACATTTCATTCTTAACCTCTTTACCCATTATGTTATTCACTGGGCTTTAGCTCACTGTTTATATATATATGTAGGTGCTCAGCCACCAGATCGGAGCTAGGAGCGTGGGTTAGACTCCAGTTTTGTCAAGCCAGCCTATGTGCCTCACTGCGAGGTTCCGAGTTGCCATGTTATGGCTTTGGGGTGTTTTGTTTTTCCCCGTCTGTCTCCGTACTATTTTGGATTACTGTATAGACTGTCAGCTACTAACTGTACTGTTATCAAGGGATTGGGTCCCTCTACTGTGTGACTGTAAATTTTGTATAGACTGTACTGTTTGAATGTGTGAATGCATGAAAAATCTTTTTGGCATACAAACTGTCACAGCTCAATGGACATTGTTTATTTACTGTATTGGCTTCCGCCGGGCCCTGAACTCTGTTTTACTATACTACTGTTAAGTAGGCCTTCGGTAATCTCAGATTACTGGCCGGTTACAGTGCTAAACCCATAGGGCCGGGTTTGGGTCGTGACAGTTTCTCATTTCTTTATCGCGCAATTCAGTTCACAAGTCTCTAAATTCGGAGCCCCATCGGTGCGACACCTTTGGGCCGATTAAGCCTCTGGATTCGAAGCGCCGTTCGTGGATATCACGATTGGCCAATACAAGTCTCCGGATTCGGAGCCCCATCGGTGCATGACATATTTGGGCTGATTAAGCCTCCGGATTCGGAGCGCCCTTCGTGGATATCATGATTGGCCAATACAAGTCTCTGGATTCGGAGCCCCATCGGTGCATGACACCTTTGGACCGATTAAGCCTCCGGATTCGGAGCGCCCTTCGTGGATATCACGATTGGCCAATACAAGTCTCCGGATTCGGAGCCCCATCGGTGCATGACACCTTTGGGCCGATTAAGCCTCCGGATTCGAAGTGCCCTTCGTGGATATCACGATTGGCCAATACAAGTCTCCGAATTCGGAGCCCCATCGGTGCATAACACCTTTGGTCCGATTAAGCCTCCGGATTTGGAGCGCCCTTCGTGGATATCACGATTAGCCAATACAAGTCTTCGGATTCGGAGCCCCATCGGTGCATGACACCTTTGGGCCGATTAAGCCTCCAGATTCGGAGCGCCCTTCGTGGATATCACAATCAGCCAATATTTAAGCCTCCGAACTCGAAGCCACAGCCGTGCATAACACGTATTCGGCCGAATAAGAAGTCAGAGCCTTAAATATTCAAATATTCAAAGTGAAATGCTTCGTTAAGTTGAGCCGGCAAAAACTGTGTACACGTTAAAGCACAAACAAATTAAATGCTTAATCAACTTGAGTCGGCAAAAACTGTACACACGTCAAAGTGAAATGCTTAGTTAAGTCATACAAACATAAGCAAATTAAAACGTCAAAGTGAAATGCTTAATTAAAATGGCATAAGCAAATTAAAACATACAAACATTCAAAATGACACGCAAACATTTAAAACGAAATATTTTATTAAATTAACCGAAAAATACATTCAGTTCAGTACATTGGAGCGTTTACAATACGTTTAGTTCTATTCGGCATTGCCCTCGTTATCGCTCTTTTCAATTTCGAAAGTACCAAAAAGAAAGTGTTGACGTTGATATAATGGCGACGTCAATTCAATTCCTGCTCCTTGGAGTGCCTCTGAGGCTTGGAGAGCCTTAATCCATCCATGCCTAAAGCCTCGATTCTCGCATCGGCAGACCTCATCCACGAGTTTCTCTTTGGTCTTGTCTATCCCGACTTTCCGCCCGTCGTGGAAGCCTTTTTCATAACCCATGGTCCTTGCATTTTCTACGGCAAACATGCTTGTCGTATCTCGATCGGCAATCGCATGACTTAATAGCCATTGGGTCACTCTCTCCTCCACGACCGAGTTAGATTGACCTGCCGCACGCGGCTCAACGGTTTGAGCCTTTCTAAACTCCCTAAGCTCATACTCGGCCTTCTCCGCTCGAGCCTCCAAATGTCGAATTCGTTCGTCCTTCTTTTCTATCTCCGATTGCGTGACGCGCAGACACATGCCGACTTCATAGGCGGTGTATAGCCCTTTCACTGCTCCATGGATGCCCTCTCGAAATATTTCGAAATCCTATCGACCGACCATCTACTACTGGACTTCCAGTGGAAAAATCTGTCGAGCGAACTCGACTGCTACACCTGGGTCGTTGACAATGGAGTCCGCCTCCGTCATCGATTTATTCCTCACAAAAACCGCAAAACTCAACGGTCGTGGCATCGCGTTGGCCTCACTTCTCGATCACGGTTGTGGGGAGCTTCCCCGTTGCTGTTTCTCCTTACGGGATGATCTGCTTCGACGACTTGGGGGCTGACGTTTTTCCCTTTCCTTGGACGTCCTACCTCCTGTACGTGTAGGCTCGTTGCTGCGATTCATTGCAGTGTCAAGCTCAGCCAATGTTCGCCCTTCCCCTCTGCTGTTGAAGAACAGTCTATTTGACATTCGCACTTGTCTAACCTTACACAACAAATTGGTTTAAATTGAGTCTGAACACAATAAGTGGAATCACTGGCGCGAAGAGTCCACCTAATTTATTTCTAATGCTTGCAGCGCCCCTGAGGCGATTTCATTAACGCTAAACTCCAAAAGCCCGATGCCGATCGACATACGCTGCAACCACTCCATGAACTACTAATATTTGGCTTTTTGGAGTTCAGGCATTGGCTGGGGCAAGGGCAGATTTATTAATCTAATCGGCCAAATATCTAAGCCTGATACCGATCGGTCTGTGCCACAGCCACTCCATGAAGTAGTATTCGACTTTTTGGAGTTCATGCATTGGCTGTGGCGAGGGCAGATTTATTAATCTGATCGGCCATTGGACGATGATAAATTGTTAAATTGCCTAGTCATCTAATCGGCCAAACATCTAAGCTTGATGCTGATCGGTCTGTACCACAGCCACCATGAAATAGTAGTATTCGGCTTTTTGGAGTTCATGCATTGGCTGTGACAAGGGCAGATTTATTAATCTGATCGGCCATTGGACGAGGATAAATTGTTAAATTGCCTAGTCATCTAATCGGCCAAATATCTAAGCTTGATGCCTATCGGTCTATGCCACAGCCACTCTATGAAATAGTAGTATTCGGCTTTTTGGAGTTCATGTATTGGCTGGGGCAAGGGCAGATTTATTAATCTGATCGGCTATTCGACGATAATAAATTGTTAAATTGCCTAGTTATCTAATCGGCAAGTGTACATGAATGTCTTATCCAAAATAGCAAAAAACAGTACCATTCATCAATAGCAAAGTACAAAGAAAATTTTCATTAGTGAATTGGGCACAAACTGTATCCATTTTACATATGAAAACTACTAAACAAAAGCTATAAACTCGCATGTCACCTTACACATAAAAACTACTAAACTAAAGATTGCGACAATACATTCAAAATCCTTGAACAAAAACAACTAAAAGGTTGCCCTAATCAATCCTCGGAGTCAGACTCCAGCGGCTCAACATCCACTTGCTCGTATGGAATCAGCATAGCCAATGTCACATTAGTAGCGGCAAGGGCTTTGAGCTAGCCGTGTTTGAATCCCCGATTCTCGAATTTGGGGACTTGTTCTACATAGTTTGCGAGGGCAGCACTCTGTCCGGGCTCGTACGCCTTGGAAGCCTTAGAGTTGGCTACTTCCTTCGCCGCCTTCAATTCTTCCAAGTCGGCCTCAAGTTTGGCGATAGCCTCTTGGGCTAACTTGAGCGCAGCTTCACTCGTGTTCGCCCTCTCCTCGGCGGCCAATCTTAGTTGTTTTGCATTTTTGGCCCTCTCCATCTCGGCCTCGGCCCTCGCCGCTTCCATCTTTGCCCTCGCCACTTCGAACTCGGCCCTGCTCCTCTGGCCTTCAACTTCTGATTGTAAGCGGCCAAGTCGTTTGACGGCGTCATGCTAGCGACGGCCTATCTCGGCTATCCTCCTGACCGTCTGCAAGCAAAATAGGAAATTAAAACCAAAGTAATATTCGCACCAAAGGAAAAGACAAGGTTAAGGTATTTACCAGAAGAGCCAATTGAGCGGCTAATGCTATTGCCAAAAGATCCGGCTCTGCCCGAAAAGCCGCCTTGTCAGCTGGCAATGAGACGAACTTAGCCATGTTCTACGCCACGGTTGGGTCTTTAATAGTCGACGCGTCAGAAGAGATCGGCGTGTTTTTTTATCTTCGATTGAATGACGAAAGGCACAATCACATTCAACTACTCTAAACGTGGCAGTTTGTTAGCATGGTCTTCTTCAAAGCCGACCTCAACCTCGGTAGAACGCTTCTCCGTCCGCTCAGCCTCTTTATTGATCTGCACAACCGCCTCAACCTCGGCATTTCGGGTTTGAGCAGTTTCCTCTTCAACAGGCAGGGAGGGCTGAACTTCGGCGGCAGGTGGCACTTCAGATCGAATGGCCTCTGCCCTTCGCCGTGCGACCATTCTTTCCGCGTTTTTCTTTTTGGCGAGTTGTGTGAGGCTTAACCTAGCCATGTCTTCGGGGTATGCACCGGGAAGGTCCTCCAAACTGGTAAAAATGTCGTCAAATGGAAGGTCTCCTCGGCCTGAAGTGGACGGAGGGTTAGCAGAATTGAGGCCGGCTTCCTCAAAGGCCAACCTCAGAGCCTCGTCTACTTCGGCTTCGAATTGATCTGACTCGATGACCTCAGCTACTTCCGCCCACTCTGAATCGGACCCCTCCAAACCAACTTGCCGCAAGTTTTTGAAGTCGGTCAAAATAAGAGTCGTAAAAAACTCTTCACCCTTCGGAATTGGGATGCTTTCTGCCACCGAGAAGGTCGTATAAGTCGGCTCGTATCGCAGCAGAACGTAGGCCGCCCTCCCTTATTTCTGAAGACTCGGCGGCCGAAATATTTGAGCACGACTTTGAGTTCTGAAAGAACGGCGTCTGTGGTTGAAGTCAAGACTTTCTTCAAATCATTTCTTGCACAAGCAAAACCATGAGGACTCAAAAATGAAGTTTTATAAACATAAGAAAAATAAACACAAGAAGCTATACGGCCACCTGGTTTGCCCCTCCGTCTGGGAATAGGATCAAGGCGATCCTCACCTTCGCCGAATTCCCAGTTACCTTGGACAACGATCATAACATCATCGAACTCGCTTCCCAGAACTGAAAAGCATAGTCACTAATTGATGATCGGTGTCCTTGGCCCTAAGGAAATAACGTCCATGCCGACCAGAAGACTTGGCCAAGGCATAACAATGCCGAATAGCAGGTATGCCGAGGTTAATCCTAAGGCGACGGTTTAGCTCTATGACCCCCATTACGATTCTAAAAAAGTTGACATTGGGTTAGGAGGGAATTAGGCCCCAATGGCGGAGGATAGCCCTAAGAAATGGGTGAAGCGGGAAACGGATTCCGCCTTCAGCAATTGACAAGAGGGGAAAAACGATTGTGCTTTCATCAACCCTCTCCATATCGAGGGTGCTATCTGTCACAAGCGACAGACGGACGTCATCAGGAATACAAAAATGGCGTCGAAAGCCAAAGATTCGGTCCGCGGAGAGGAGGTCTTTCAGGTGCTTTGCCATTTCGGTCATCCTATAGGAGCGTACTAAACTAAAGGCAAACCAGGAAAAGGGATTCAAGGCAGAGGAAGAGAACTTACAAAAGATGGAGAGGACGGTGAAAGATGAATGGAAGTTGCAGAGACAAGTCGGAAGGTAGTCCAAAAACTAGCATCCAAAAATGTGTGTTTGAAAAGACGACAAGATTTTAAATCACAATGAATAGAAGTGTACGAAGGGGCAGGAAGTTGAAATGATAACCGAGAGGCGTGTGCTCTGACATTTGCGTTGGAATGAGATTAGCCGCCGAATTTCGGCTCTGACTTTTCGAGTTCGAAACCAAACACTTCAGCTAACTGTTGTTAGTGGAGTGCTTGAGGGGCAATTGTGGGGGCCGAAATATTGAGAGGCGTAAATAGGCCGAATAGATGAACCAGGAGAGTCGAAATATATACATCGCATTCGGCCCTATTCGACCAAATAGCCGGTTGATTGAGGGGCCGAGTGGAAAGCGGTTTTGCAGCAAGAGGAGCCGAATAAGTAGTTATATGGCAAATTGGAAGTGGGCCCAACCTCGAGGCCCAGGAAAGAAAATATATAAATAAAAGAATGTTAGACAGAAAGAAGTATGTGAGAACTAGTATGCTTAACTTAAAATACAAGCAATCAAAAGAGTATGCACTGACTTATCCATCGGAGTGCTAATTCCAGCACCCTCGACCGAAGTGTTCATCCCTTTTCAGGTGACTAGCTGAGGATCACGAGCGCCCCCCAGGATTTGAAGAGTATTTCCAAACCACCTTCCCCACAATTTCCATTTCTTATATGTTCTATTTCCCTTTGATGCTGAAATTTTTTTTAGGAATTAATTTTTCACATTTAATTTATGAATGAAGATGGCTTAGAGTAGAGTGTACTGTTGACCCCATGCAGCTCACCACAGATCCCGTTTCGATAATCCGAATCGTTTAATGTATAAAGTTCGTCAAGGACTTTATACCTATAAAAAATCACGTTGATTGAATATCGATAACCCCTTAATCGGAATACATTTTTTACAAGTATAAAATACACAAACTTTACCTATTGAATAATTCAAATTATCGAAATAAGATCCGTAATAAACCTCAGGAATCTAATAATACGCTTCAATCTACTACATAGATGGAAAAAGCCTCCCCCTTTATCAATTATGTAGCATCGGACCAAAACACGCATATAAAGCATTTGAGTTATAGCAGCTTCAATCAAATGTCAGTTCTTAATGCTGCAGCTGCACTACATTTTCCTGAGTAGTAAAAAAATAAGTGTCGTGTTGCATCAAAACTTCAACAAAACCGAATCACATTGTTTCAACTTTCAAATTCAAACACGGTTACTTTGTTTGGTACTGTCAAATAAAGTGAATTTGTTTGTATTTAAAAATTTGAATAGTGATGACATTAAACATGTTAAATATTTATTTTTACGTTAAAAAGAACACAAAAATTAAGAATTATATTTTGATATTTATGTGAATACTTACATCTTCTTTGATTGGTTGTTTTAAAAAATAGTTTTCATTATTATTCTCATCCATGGTTTGATTTTGTTCAAATTTTCTTCTGTTTACAAGAATAATAAATAATGATGTTGATGATAATGGTCAGTTTTAATGGGTGAATTGGAATTTTGGAATGAGGAGGAAGAAGAAAATAAATGATTAAAACTTGAGGAAGAAAATGAAGAATACTTGTAAATGATTAGGGTGTATCACGAGAAAAAAAAAAAAAAAAAAAAATTTATTTTAAATTTAATATGTATTATCATTATTAATAAATTTATATTAAAATATAATAACAACTAAAATTTTAAAATTTTAATTTAACGTATTCAATGATTTTTTTAGGTACAAATAAAATTACTCCAAACTTGCCCTAAAAAGTGATTAAAAGGTAGATGCAAAGTGGGCCTCTCTCTTGGGCCGACCAAACGAATCATCCAATGGGCTACTTTTAGTTCATATGTTCCCGAATTAAACATATTATTAAAATTAAATATGCAAGAAATTAATTAGACATCATAATTATTAATTAATAAAATAAAAAAAAATTATTAGGTCTTACATTGTTGAGAATAGCTAAAACAGTGAAAACCACATAAATTTTATCTCTAAAATTTGAGCTATTGAAATTTTAGAAAGGAAAAAAGTTTGAGTTCTATACTGTGGGCTTCTTTGACTCTTTTTTTTTTTTTTTTTTTTTTTTTTTTTTTTTTTGTATGCATTCAATATTTTTATTTTATGTGATCAAGTGCAAAGAAAATTTATTAGGTTTATTATAAAGCACTATGTAATTTATTGTTTGAATACAAAATTGATTATAGAATCCATCACAATCCATTATTAAAGAGAATATTTGACTTCCATTTTTTGATTGGTAATTTTTGTAAATAAATGCTATGATGGATTTGTGTCTTGAACTTAGTTGATTACTAAAATCTCAATAGCACAATTCTTACTCTTGCCATTTCAACAGTCACAAGAATTCTATGTCATAATTTTTATGCACCGCGTCAGCAAATATATAAAAAAAAAAACATTTTTTTGAATCAAAAAAAAAAAAAAAATAAAAATAAAAAAAAACATTTTAATCTTACCATTGCATTATGATTGAGGTCATTTGAGTCCTTCAAATTTTAAACGAGATAATAGGGAGTCAGACTTTATTTACAAATTCATTTGTAAATAAAATAAATATGCTTTTTTTTTTAATATGAGACATACTCATTTGAATTATTGTTAACCTACTCCAAAACGAACAAATTATTTTTCTTAATGATATATTCGAATTATTAAATTGGAAATAGATTTGAAAAGAAAAAAGAAAAAAAAATGTGAAAATTATATTTCATTCATATTTCATACATGTTTCTCCTTTCGCTTTTCAAATTCTTATCCAAATTCATGAACAGAACACAATCTAAAAATTTCAAACAATTGTAGCCTCTGTTTGGTTTGAAAATCTTCAAAATTGCTTTTTCAATTTCCAATTTATATATATATATATATATTATTTTTATTGATTTTTTAAAATATTTTAATCAATTTGTTTTAATTTTTAAATTCACTTAAAAAATTTATCAAATACAAAAAAATATATAAATTTAGTATATTTTCATATTTTGTTGTATTCAATAGTTTCTTTTTATAGATTTTTATACAAATTTTATCCTTTTTAAACATATCTAAATTAAACAGATGTGAAAAATTACAAAAAAAAAAAAACATTTTTATATTTTGTTTTATTCAATAATTTCTTTTTATAGATTTTTATACAAATTTTATCCTTTTAAACATATCTAAATTAAATAGATACGAAAAATTACAATTTAAAAAAAAAAAAAAAACGAATTTGATTTTTAAAAAGCTAGTAACTGGATTAAATACATTTCCTAAAAAGGGCCAAAGACAGCTTATTTGGGGAGCTGGGCACATCGCATTCCGTGCGCACAGTGAGCGCACGGTAGCCCCACCGATGAACTCTCGCCGCCTCAGCGTAACGTAGCCACCCTCCCCCCGTCCGCACTCTAATTCTCTCTCTCTCTCTCTCTCTCTCTCTCTCTCTCTCTCCATTTTCATACATTCATCTTCTGCAACCTCATCACATATACAGACAATACAATTGAATACACTACCATAATTTATTTTATCATTATTTTTCTTTCCCGTTAATTAAATCCGAATCAACACTCCCACCTTTTTAATTTCCTCCCGATAACTCAAAATGGCGCCGTCCAGCTCGCCGGCGGGACGTGTGTTTGCTCTCCGCCGCAAGGAGGTGGTCCGGCGACCATCTCCGCCCCCTTCTCCGCCGCCGAGGAAGTACAGGTCCATGGAAGAGGTGATGAAGTACGCGGCGGCGGCTGTGCTGATCGAGTCCAACGACAACCCCTCCGACGACGAGGAAGACTACAGCGACGTCGTGTGCGAGCAATGCGGCTACGGCGAACGCCCCGACGAGATACTTCTCTGCGACCGCTGTGACAAGGGCTTCCACATGCTTTGCCTCCGCCCAATCGTTGTCCGCATTCCCATCGGCTCTTGGTACTGCCCTAGCTGCTCAGATCAACCCTCAGTCAAACGTATGAATCAATCGACATTCCCATTCTATGTATCTATACATTTATGTGTCAATGTATGTATCTATGGATTTCGATTGGTATTGGGGGATAATGTATGTATGTATGTATGTGTGCTTTGTGTTTTTCAGGTTTTCCTCAGACAAAGATCATTGATTTTTTCAGGATTCAGAAATGTGGCGATTCAGCTGGCAAGTGTGCATCTCCTCAAGGTGGTTGTTAATCGTAATCATTCACTAAGATTCTACTACTGCATTGTTTGTTTACAACTTTGTTTTTAATTATATAATAGTTGTCAAAATTCTAGTTACTTTTATTATTTTGACATTTGCATTAGTCTTCTTTTTGGATCTTTGAAGGCTGTGTTTGGTTCAAGGATTTGGGTAGGGATTTTGAAAGGGAAGGAGAAAGGGAATACATCTGTGAAATGTAAGGGATTTTAAAACAAAAAGGGAATACGCCTGTGAAATATAATTATATTTTATTCATATTTCACCACATTTTTCCTTTTCCTTTTCAAATCCGTACCTATATTCATGAATCAAATACAGCAGAAACAAAATATTAAAATTAGAAATATTTTTATTATATATATAATTTTTTGCAGTTTATACATTCATTAAAAACTCTCCTTGTTGTATGGGTTGCCTTTCTTTTTTTTCCCCCGAAAAATTAATTATTCTATTAAGTGTTCGAATATGGTTATGAGTTTTTGGGATTGAATTTTTAGTTCAAGTGTCCGATTTTGAAACAGAAGAACAGATCATGGAAAGGATATTGGGGGAACTGCATTTGAGTGTGAAGGACGCAAATCAATTGGTAAAACATGGATGTGCAAGTGAGTCACTATGATGCAAAATAGTCACAGTTTTCACTTGTACTAGAGTGTACACCCATTTCTAGCAAATTAAAATCCATGATGAAAGACTATCTTTATCAGCCAACTCCCCTTTTTCTTTTGCGATTTCCTGGAATCCTCATCGAATCTTCCCCTCGGGCAACACATTAAATATGTACCTAAATTGGTAGGTCCTTGAGCGGGCTCAATGATTGATCTTCTACGCTAAGGCTAACATCTTATCCCATCTTTCATCCTATTGCTTTGAGCTCTCTTCGGGAAAGTGTAAAAATGTAACCTCTTGTTCCTTGATTTCATAAACAATTGAGTGCCTTCTGCTCTTTTTGTTTGATGCAAGAATAGTCACAGTTTTTGCTTGTACTAGAGCATACACCCATTTGCAGCTCCATGTTTTTTCAATTACTTTGAGTTCTTCCCACCAGAATGCAATCTCCTTGAGGATATTTGAGATGATAATTTATTTAAGAGTAAATTACAATGACCTCCTTGAACATTAGGATAAATATAATTGGCCCCACTAGTTTGGGAATGTTACATCGTCCTCCTCTAAATTTTTAAATCATGTCACACTTAAGTTTTAAAAGGTGTTGTTGAGGTTCGCTTCGAGATGAGGCTAAGGCGAAATGCATCGATGCTTTCATTTTCTTCTTAGTTTAATACATGATTTAAACATTAAAAATAAAAAAGATAAAGGACCTCGTTTGTGGCTATATTCCATAGTAAATGACTAATGAAGAAAAAAATACAAAACTAGAGAATGTCGATTTCGCCTTCGATAAGGACAAGTTTCCTTCTTAGTGAAATGTTCAATGCCTTGAGCAAAAAATTATCTATATCTTTATTATAATTTTTAATTTTTTTTTACTATTTTAAAATACTTTATTTATTTACTAATTATCAAAATTTGAAATGGTTACGTCTTGCACTCCTTAGGTTAAATGCCTCACATTACAACCTTTAAAAAGTTTGCCTACACCCATGTTGTTAGTCAACCAGATGGAATTTGATGATGCCATTGAGTTTTTTTAAAATAAAATACCAATTTTACCCTTGATTCTTTGTTAACTTCATATTTGTTTTAACATTTTTTAACAATGACAAAAGGAAAAGTAAAGTAATATAGAAAAAAGGTTTCCATTGCAATGGGCTAAAGGAGAAGGGGTCAATGGGTGATGCGGTTGTGGTGAGGATGGCGGTCAGTGGTATTGTTATGTGGTGTGAGCAAGGTTCTGAAAAGCGGTTGTGGTTGCCGTAACGGTGGCGGTGGCACGGTTGCAGTTGCGGGGTGTAAAGGCCGTAGCGTAACGGTTGCGGTACCCGGAACCGTGAATTTTTGTATTTTTCGCACAATTTGAAAAAAACTTACCGATATGCACATTTTTTTTCCATGATCATATTTATTGGGTTTTAAAATAAATATTGATCAATTTTTATAAATTTTTAAGTTTGATCCAATATATTTCATATTTTTAAATCACTATAAATTAAGTTTTTTACATTTTATTTTAATAATTAATGCCTTTATATTATACAAAAAATCAATCACTAACTATTATATATAAGATAAACAATAACAAAAGTAAAAGAATAAATAAAAGCCTAAATATATATAAATATATATTAATCAAGCCAAATAGATAATGACCACACTTATTATTATTATTATTATTATTATTACTATTATTATTATTTTCAAACAATATATAGATAGACACACACAAACAAAATGGTTGAATGATAGCAGCTGAATAGAATAGCATAGGTCTTACAACTTTAACAAATCAATAATATGTTCTTCATCTTCCCTATTCTTTTTCTCTATCTCTTGTTCCTCCATCTTCCCTCTTCTCTCTCTATCTCTCTTCCCCCATTTTCAACCCTTTTTTTTTTTTTTTTTTTTTGTGTTTTTTTGAAAGAAGTAATTCAGAACTGTTACGTAACGGTGTGTAACAGGCTGTTACGGCCGTTACAACCGCTATAGCGGCCGTTACAACCGCTATAGCAGCCGTTACGGCCGATACACCTGTGAATCTCAATCACACTGCAAAAGCGGCCGTAACGGGTGGCGGTAACTACCACAACCGTTACGTAACAGCGTTACGTAACGGTTGCGGCCGCTTTTTAAAACCTTGGGTGTGAGAAACAAGGTAGCACTATAATGGGGAGGATCAATGTGGGTGGGGATAGAGAAGAAAAGGAGGGAGAAAGAAAAAACAAGTATGCTGATGGTAGCCGTTGTAGAAGAAGATGGGAGAGATTAAAAAGGGGGTGGTTGCAGTGGCTCGTGTGATGGAACCTGGTGGCAGCAGATGATGCAATGGAGGATGGTGGCGATTGTTGGCAAGTGGAGATGGTTGGAGGCGCTTGCTGGCAGGTGGTGCAAAGGAGGATTGTGGTGGTTGTCGGAAGGTGGTGATGGCTGGAGGTGGTGGTTGCAAGCACATGGTGATAGATGGAGGTGATGATGAACAAGTTAGGGTTAGGAAGTGATGTAGAAGGTGAAGATGATTTGGAATTGTATTATTGTCATTTAAATTGGAGTTAGATTTGTAGAGGTAAAAAAATATAGTTTCACATTATATGTTAACACCACTGGCTTTATTGATATAATTGAAAAATTAGGGACTGATATGGGATTTGGAGTAAAGCGCACTCTATATGATATCTTAGATGCTTATTAACCTCAAGGATGTTATGCACTTGCGACATTTGGCTTACAATACATAGTCTAGAATCCATGGGAACTCTAGTTAATGCTGTGGAGACAAGGGAACTGAAATTTAAAGAGTGACTTATTGGAAACTTGGGTTCCTAATGGGTTTGGTGTTTTGTGTTGTACACCTGCTCAAAACAAGTACTTACATTCATTTGAAGTGTCCATGACATGACAGTTATCCAATACAAAAAAATACTTAGGGATGATCATGTCTTAAATCTTCGTACTTAAATTATATGCTTATTTGGATAGTAGACTTGAATACTGTTATTAGGTCTTAGGGATGCATGATCATTATTGGCCACTAACATGAGCTAGAGAGAGAGAGAGAGAGAGAGAGAGAGAGAGAGAACAATGCCATTGGTGGGGTGGGGCGTTGCACTTAAAAATGGAAAAAGTTAAAGCATGGTGATCATTTTTGGAAAATAGGTAGAAGTCGTCAAGACCCGGCGTTGGTTAGGCTTGGCGTTATGCCATAAATGGAGATCGTGTCTGAGGCAATAAATGAGATCTTAGTTTTTAGGGAATTAATTTGTATAGAATTTTATGTATTATAGTTTTTCTTATATTAGGTTTTTTTAATTTGATTTATAATAGGATTATTGGAACCTATAAATATAGGGTTGGATTGTACTGTGGATTATTAGATCTCTCTCTCCTTCTTTTGTCTTGTTTCTGCTTTTTCTTCATCCTTCATCTCTCTCTCTCTCTCTCTCTCTCTCTCTCTCTCTCTCTCTCTCTCTCTCCATATATCTCTATTATTTTTGTTATCTCGTCTCCTTGACTACTCGTTGGCTTTCTTGCCATCTCTGCTTCTATATTCTGTATATTCTTCTATTTTATTTCCTTATTCTGCCTCTTCTCCCTCTCTGTATCTCAACTTATTCCCTGTTGCTTCCTCTTTACTTCACTGTACTGCATCAATTTTGGTATCGGACAACATACTTGTTATTTGCTAACAATATTTTAACTTTGATGAGTTTTATTTGTGTATTTAGCATCGCTTTTTGAATGCTGTCAGAAAGTTTTCTAGTTTCATAAATATCTCAATCCTTTCCTTTATTGAATTTGATATGTCATATATGTAAATTATAACTTGACATATTTGTATATTTTTGTTTTCTGTTTGGGATTGTTTGGGTGCAACCTAGGGGGGTGTCGGAGATGTTGCGGAGCTGGCGGGGAGCTCAGGTGGGGCATAGACATAGGCGGGTCTGTTTGTTGGTGCCTTTTTGTTTGATGTGGCTGGTTTGGTTGGAGAGGAATCACCGTATGTTCCAAGAGATTTATCATGATGTGTCGTGGCTGGAGAATCGTTTGTTAGTTACTTTGTATAGTTGGTTGGAGAGAAGGGTGGATTTGGATTTATTTGCTTTTTTAGACGTTTAGGATGATGTTATTGGTTAGGTGTTTAGTTGCTTTTTGATCTTTTGCATTCTTGTATTCTTAGCATCTTCTTGATGCTCTTTCAATAAAGTATTCTTATTTATCAAAATATATATATATATATATATTGTGAACTTGAGGCTGTATGCTGGGGTCAGGAAATTCTTAGATTTTCTGCAAGTAGGATGCCTCAGTCCTTGGGGCAGGAGTTTTTTTTTTTTGTTTTTGTTTTTGCTTTTGTATTTTTTTTTTCCCCTTGGGGGTAGGGGGATGCATTATTTGTATTTTGAAGCCCATGACCCCGAGCATGGAAGGCTGAATCCTTTCCTGCTGTTTGGTGCATTTCTGTTTAAATAGTTCATGGAAAAAGACAATTCGAGTTCAAGCATTAATTCTACACGTTATTTCAGATTGGTAATAAAGCTAACAATATTGAAAAATTCAGTTTTGGGCAGTTGTACCTTATTTATTGACATCATCACGCTTATGATTCCTCAATACACTCCTGCATTAACAGAATCTTATAAGAATCTTTAACCAAGCGATGATGACTTTCAAAGTATACAAGATTGTTTTGTTTATTATCAAATCTTAGTTACTTCCCTTATACTTTAATAGCCCACAACTGGTCATGAATATCAGAATATATCACAACAATTTCCCAAATAACTAATTTAGACAGAGTGATCTCTGAAAAATATAACTATCAATTTTTTCCCATATGAAGAAGAGTTATTCTTGCAGTCACAAAATATGCTGACTTTCTTTCAAATTATTTCCGAAATAATCCATTCGAAACCCCCATTTCTTATAATTAGTAAAATGTTGTTTGGTATTATGTAGTCTGAAACAGAGCGCGTCAGTGTGGGGGCATTGCAGGTTATTTTCTAGTCAAATCTCCTCGGAATGCAGTTGTGTGTTGTTGCCATAGCCCCATCAATCACCTTCAGGACATGATTGACTCAATAATGTGTTTAACAACATTACATGGAATCTGAGGCATGCTTGATCAAACTGCATTTTTGTCTGTTTAATTGTCCTATTTAATGGAAGAATATCCATTCTCTTCAGCTCTTGACACGTTTTACGGAAACTATTGCCCTCGTTACTTTGTTATAAATTCCTTGATACTACTGCATTTTCGTGCTTGCTTTCTTTGAGCACATGCATGACTTCTTGGCATACAATTATGTTTACGTGTACCCATTTCCCTCTTCAGATAGCATTTATTTGACATCCCACTTTCTTATACATCAAGAAGGCCTTATATACAAACCATTTTATGTCACCTTCATTCTTGTTAAATCATAGCCCTTTCCAGGTTATCTCAGATGGCTTACCCTCATTGTCTTTAATTGATCATGTCGGCGTCTTTTTTCTTCTTTTTCTCCTTGAATTTTATTTTATTTTATTTTTAATTTTGGGAACTATCTTTTTTATTTTTTACAATTAATCACAATGGCCTATAGGAATAACAATTTGGCCATGTAGACATTACATAAAATTGTACCTCTATTTGATAACATTTTTCTGATTTTGCAACACTCAAAATTCATTGCTCTATTTGTTTCTTTACTCTTTGATTATATTGGCATAGTCCTAGCCACATCTCAAACCCTATGATACCTGCAGTTTTGTACCCCAATGTTTATGAATAATTTTCCAAAAGTTATGTGCCACTTAGTGCTGCCTAGCTTTGAAACCATTGGGTTCATTTTCATTATCTCCCATTGCTTCACACTATTCATCATTGAACATATTCTTGCTCGATAGGTGTACTTAATTGACACCGTTTTGTAACGTCTATTGTGACATCTTTGTAGAAATTTCATTATGTTCTTTTCTAAAGTTAACAAGTGTCATTTAGAGTTCCTTTTCTTCCTCCAGACTTTTTATTAAGTTGCTCAAGTAAAATAATTTCCATGCTTAATCATTTAAGCAATAAATAAGTTGGTTTCTCGATATATCTCATTTTGTGTTAGTTGTTGCCTCTTTGCTCACTTTGTTCTTGTGAGGTTCCTGTAGTTTGACTTATAAAAGTTTGATAGTTAAATGGTTTGCAATGTTGATTTGCACCTTTTTTTAACAGACTAGCTATCTAAACTCCAAATTCTTCTAAAACTTAAGCCTTTGTGATTTTTTTGATAAACAATAGAAGAAATAACTCTTCACTTGTGTAGGCAAATCCTCCTTCCAATAGTCATATTTTTTTTAAAAAAAAAATCCTCCTTCCAATAAGCTTCCTTCCTAATCTTTGATTAAGTTCTCTAATAGTCAGTTTTAAGTCTTTCACAAGTTTTAGGTGTCTACTTCCCTGGTAATTTATCTCAACAAGATTGTATATATCGCTGAAATTTCCCCATTGCTACATAAATGCCATGTTTGTAACATGCTCATTTTGCACTGTACACTGCTATGCTTCTTTTGATGACAGTTGATTCGCCTTTGAATTGTTACAACATTTTTCTTTACTTTTTTATGATTGTGTGTTTCTATTCATAAATTGGCTTATTGAGCGGGAAATTGAGGCCCTTTATTTATTTTTCTTGGAAGTTGTATATAAAGGCATACCTTGCTAATTATGATTATTTGAATTTAATTAACCATTATTTTGGCAGGTGAGGTGGGTTATTTGATCCTTGCTAGTAAGGTCTGGCTTATGCACCACTACTGTCTCAAAAGGAGCCTTCTCTATATGAAGAGTTACTTAGAACAGTGCTTCACTAAAGATAATTTCTTATATGGGGTAGATGATCCCTGTTAGGGGTGTGAATTAGGTTACTGGAGAATCCATGAATCATCATCTTCTTCAATATACACCTTCCTTTCTTATTATGAAGTATATTCAAGTTTATGCATAGGTTGATGCATGATTTAGCTAGTTTGCTGCATTTATATATTGTCTCCATCCCACATTGTTAGTCCTTTTTCCCAATTCAGATATCCCAAAATGTTAGTTCTCTTCGAAAAGTCCAAACATAAAATTTTACAATTTTCCCAAACTATCCCTTATAAGTGACTATGAATATATTTAAGAGTGGGAATAAAGGTAATTTGGAAAATAATGCCTTTTGATTTGAATTTGAGTGCATTAATTGCATGTCCCCTTTAAAAGTTGTAATTTCCCAAATGGGACTAACATTGTGGAATATGGATAGAGTATTTTTTTTAAACATTTTAATATCTCTTTAGCCTTGATTACCCTCCTACACTCAAGCCTATCTCCTTTTACATCTAACACAACCATGAATTTTGTGACTTTAGGTTGTCTGTTATGATATTTGCAATCTTTAAATGTGCTTTAGTTAAAAACCTTGTAGCTAAATCTTTGGTTAACTGTTACTTCTCCTATGTGTTCATTGTTATTCCCATTCAAGGATAGGGCAGACTAGCTTGTATAGAGTGGCTTGTTAATCTTTTTAGAATCCCTTTGAACTTGGTTTTATTTACATGTTATTCCCATTTAATGATGATCTTCAATTGACACATTTAAATTGTTTTATCGGTCTTGACTTCTAGATAGTAGAAAACGTCGGAGACGTGCCAGTATGTTGGTTTTTCACAAGAAAAGGAGGAGACTGTTACCATTTACTCCGACAGAAGATCCTACCCGAAGGCTAGAACAAATGGGTTCCCTTGCTTCTGCTTTAACAGCATTGCATATGGAATTTAGTGATCAGCTCACTTACATGCCTGGCATGGCTCCTAGATCTGCCAATCAAGCCGAGTTTGAAAATCATGGCATGCAGGTATGAATCTGAAACTTTTTGTTTGCTTCCAATTGCCATCTAGAAATATTTCTTTTTGGTTTTGATTGGTTCTCTATTAGGTTCTCTCCAAAGAAGATACTGAAACCTTGGAACACTGTAGAGCTATGTACAAAAGAGGCGAATGCCCTCCCCTTCGTGTAGTTTTCGATTCATGTGAAGGGTATATCATTTTACATTTTTTGAAAAAAAATTCTTGAACTAAAGCTGTGTTATCAAATTTTTATATGGTAATTCTAATTCGTATTGAATAAATTTTGTTGTTATTTGTTTGTAATGCAGTTTTACTGTAGAGGCTGATGGGCCTATAAAGGATATGACATTAATCACAGATTATACTGGTGATGTGGATTACATTACAAATCGGGAACATGACGATTGTGATAGTATGATGACCCTTCTTCTAGCAAAGGACCCATCTAACAGCCTTCTTATCTGTCCTGATAAACGTGGAAACATTGCTCGCTTTATTAATGGCATTAACAATCATACTCCGTAAGCTTGTGTATCCTCTCTCATGCTGTCTAGATTCTAGACTCAAAAAATGCTTCCCTGCTTTCATTTTGATGGTGACTTTATCCATTTCATCGACTCTGATGTCTGTACTCCATTTCTTCCAGTGAAGCCACATAACAAAATTCTTTGTTTTTATCGACATCAAAATAAATTTAAAAATTGAGAATATTAAACCTGTTGTTCTTGAAACCTGTCCAATTTTGTGCAGGGAGGGTAGGAAGAAGCAGAATCTTAAATGCGTGAGGTACAGTGTAAATGGTGAATGTCAGGTCCTTTTGGTTGCTACTCGTGATATTGGCAAGGGGGAGAGGCTATATTATGACTATAATGGATATGAGCATGAATACCCAACCCATCATTTTGTCTAAGATCCACATAGATATTCATCTAACGAGTTTGCATAATTGTCATGCAATTCCAGATTCTGATAGATCCTTCGGATGTATACACATTTTTTTTCTTTTTTTCTTTTTTTTTCTTTTTTGTCGCAGCTTACACATTTTTGTTGCAGAGTGTCCACATTTTTCCCCAGTTTTCTAATTGTATCCTCAGCCCATCAATTGTAATTTATCATGTAGTGCTGGCCAAGTATGTGCTGTGAGAGAAATAGTGCAGGTGAGGGAACTTTCTTTGGAATTTAACATATGAAGGGTTTTAAATAATTACAAATTTGAGTTACATGGCATTGTCTTTATGTACTACAATTTCAATGAAATGCATTACTTTTATCTATGGTTTCCTTTAAGTAGGTCCGAAGATTACCATAATGGACTATTGGAGGGCTTTTCCTCCAACATTTGTTTCTCTTTCCTTATCTTTATTTGAGTTAGATGATATTATCTTTATGTGCTAAAGGTTTCAATGGAAGACACTACTTTTATTAAATGGCTGCCTAATGTAGATCCTAAGATAAACTCCGATAGACTGTTGTGTTATTATTATTAATTTTTTCTCCCACTAAAACATATTTCTTGATCTGTTGTTTCTGTTTTGGTTTCTCCTCTCTATAAACATTTCATCATTGTTTTTTTAAAATGCTAACCGTCCTCAAGAAAGCTCGAAGACAGGAAAATAAAGTAAAATACAAATAAGTTCTTTTTGGCTGCCTATTTCTGTATTATTAGGGAACTGTAGCTGGAATACCAGGGACACTGTTTGAACATTCATATTAGACCAGTATCTTCATGACTGGGTCGTTCGAATTTGGATATAGTGCCTTGATGCAGGGAATTTTGTGAATGTGTCATCATCATCCACCACTTTGTGTTGGAAATCCACAATTTGCAGAATCTCATTATGACTTATAAGGTGAAATCTCTCTATTTATTTATTTCATGTGAATTCTGATTAGAAAAGTTTTGGATAGATTTCTTTCTTGTAATCTTCCTGAAAGCCCTTACAGGTTTTTATACCATTCAATGAATGCAAAGATTCATACCCAGGTTACATGCTTTCAAATATGGAATTCTCTATGTTGTTATATATTTGTGGTCTTGTGTGATAATTTTGTGGATTGATTTGATGGCCCTTCTTTTGTGGAATTAGTTTTAGATCCATGGGCACTGCTTAGTTTCAGAGCATTTTAGCTGTATAGTTATATGAACTTGTGATATTGCCTAAATTTTTCATTTATTTGTTTTGAATGCACCTTTGCATCTGATTGTTATTCTGATGCTGGTGATGGTGTTCCTGCTCCTGCTCCTGTTGCTGTTATTTCTTTTATCACATTCATCCAACACATTGTTCTTGTTCTTTAAATTTGTCAGTTGCTTTGACTTTTGTATGAACCCTCAAAACAAAACATGTCGGGATGCCTATTTTTTTGTATCGATTTCTGACTCCTACAGTGGACAGTTGGTGCAGCATGTTGGCTTCCACAACCCAATGCAGTTCCCATGCCATCTAGACACTTACCCAATTCTTGTTCTCATTCGCATCCTATTCTTGTTTCTCGCTTTTCTCTCATTCCTTCTGAAAATCATGTATTATGCTTATTTTCCATTTAGTGATGCTTTCATCCTTTCATCTATACCTCATTCTTTTAGTTGCAGTTCACAGAATTCAGCTTTTTTTCCCTTTTGCTTCAGCTGCTTTTGGAAATTAGTTGGATTTTGACTCGATGACCATATGAATGCATGTGGTACAAAGATATGGCCAATTAACAATATATTATTTTTTCAGTAAAGAGACTCAACTTAAGATCTCGAAGCTGGCCCCAGAAGAATTGCTGACACTTCATGTTACCACTTCCATTCCACTGAAGAAATGTGTTATTTTTCATTCTTCATAACAGGAAAGTTTAAGGATCAGTGGAGAATGAAGTCTCATGCATGGGTGCATTGGCAAGAATGTTGGCCTTCAAGGCCTGTGGCATTGAGAAGGTGTGAAGAATTGTGTTTGGAGTTTGTTTGTCATGCATATATGGTTTCTGAAATGAACATCAAGTCTTCTCTTCCAAAGGCCTAATAGTTCTGTGCTTAACTTACTTGGAAGAGCAGAGACTGCAAGCATTTCAAATTGTTGTTTATCCTAATGTACATGAATACTTTTATGTGTTGTCTATCTGAAGTTTTTTTTCAGGTGTTAACTTTAATGCTATATAGCTGCAGTTTCGGGGCAAGTTGCTTGCTTGTTTGTATATGGATTGGTGGAAGGTTGAGCTGAAGTAGGATAGAGCATGTTGGTTTATATTTAGAAGAATGTAAATAAGAATATGATGATGATGATATGAAGGAATGTGTTTATGTATGAAGGTTGTTATGTCATTAACTTGTCTCAGTATTATCTTTTATAGGAGTAGATAAATTCTCATTGGAAGGAAGGTGGAAGTTTGGGAGAGAATTTTAAGATAGGATTTTACTCTACTATTGGATGTGAGGAAGGTGCAACTTTGTCAATGCTAAACTTGTTTGTTTGGCTTCTAGGTTCTCCTCATCCTCCTGGGCTACGATTTTCCCCAGTTTTCCCCTCTTCTTTTCAAGAATGGTTTGTATCGTATTGTATTGATGTTGCTGCGAAAGAGAGTGCAATTTTGGGTTAAAGAGGATCCTGTTTCTGTTTGTTATGGAAGGAAAGAAAGAAAGCCTTTCTAAAGGGGTCTGTCTCTCTATTAATTATTACACTTGAATTCAATTCAATTGACCTCATGCTATGGTTGTTCTTGAGCATTAGTACACCCACGGATGGGGCGGTGGGGTGGGGTGTTATGGAGCCTAACATTATGTTCACTTTTTCTGGTGGATGATGGTTCATGGAAGGTGAATAATTGGCTTTGTATAGTGTTCTGTCTGTTTGCAGATGGCTCACTACTTAACCAGTTCTCATCTTCTTGCTGCTACTCTTCCTCTTCACTTCAGCTCATTCAGACACAAATAATGAATGCTCTCTCTCTCTCTCTCATGTACATCTAGCCAGCCAGCCAACCAAATTGTTCATCAACTTACCTTTTGTAGGAGTGGTCTCGTACATTTGTTCATCTTATTTGACTCCTAATTTGATTTTTTTAACCTTGTTACAATATCTAAGAGAGAGAGAGAGAGAAATCTGTATTATATTGAATGAATTTAATAAAAATCTATATTATATTGAATGAATTTAATAAATAGGTACAAACTCCGTCATACAGGAGAGAAGTTAACTATGGTAATACACAAAATATGGTATGTAAATATACAGGGAATATATACTATATATAACATCCCCCTCAAGCTCAAGGTCGTTGTAACGTCCCAAATATTTTTTATCATAATAAGGTTTAAAACTAAAAATCATTTGGGCAAGGCTTCTGTCCAGTCCTTAATCGGACTGGACTGTGCTGTTGGGCCCGTGGGGGCCCACCACGGGTCCCCGTTTTGATAATCTGAACTGTTGAATGTGTAGAACTCGTCGAGTACTATATGCCTATAAAAAATCACGTTAATCGGATATCGATAGCTATGTGATCAAATCAGTTTTGTATAAAAAAAAATGGACGGTGAATAAATTAAAGGTTGACAAAAATCTGTTTTGATCACATAGCTATCGATATCCGATCAACGTGATTTTTTACAGGCATATAGTACTCGACGAGTTCTACACATTCACGGTTCAGATTATCAAAACGGGACCCGTGGTGGGCCTCCACGGGCCCAACAGCATGGTCCAGTCCGATTAAGGACTGGACAGAAGCCATTCCCAAATTATTTTTTCTTAATTAAGAACTTCTAATCATTGTTGCCACCAAGTTTGCCATCATCGATTAATTTAACAAAACAAAAATTAAAAATTCTTAAATTACAATTCCAAAGTAAACTTAAAGCTTCGTCTTAGCAGATTCATGACAGAAAAACACAATTAAAAAAAAAGTTTGAGAAAACTAGATAACTTAAAAAAGGGTTTCATGGGATTGGGCACACTTAAAGCTAACCAAGGCTGAATGTTGTCTTCTAAGACCTCGGTGTTTCTTTTGATTTCTTCGATACCTGGCATAAAACGCCAGGGTAACGGGAATGCCAATGAACGATGAGTTCAATAAGATACTACAATCCGAAAATATCCATCCAGATAATAATACTCACAAATAATGAATACTGTGTAGTAATAGAGTAACAAGCAACGTTTAATAAAATAAGCATAACATGAATGCTAACAGATAAAATAATAACAATAGATAATAAGAACAATGGCAAGCGGAAACAGTAATTCATCATAAGGAAAATATCAAACTTTTCTTTTGAATTCTCATAGGTTTAGTTTATCAGGTAAGTCTAAGTGACTCCCCGCAAAGCACTCAACCACTAAGCAAAGGCCACGAGCAATTCTGACTCTCCTTGGTCAAATATTCAAATGTTACTTGCTATAACTACCGATGATGTCCACGCACCAGGGTTACGTACCCGAGTTGTGACATCACGATTTACCGCAAGGGAACGGTCTATGTTGTGATGTCTGTACCACCAACCTTATATCGCCTATACCGATAAGAGACAAAATACCTTCCCGTGCCATGTTAGGGTTCGCAACTCACTCGCAAAAGACTCTAAACCAGGCTCACCCCATCGCTTTTAACTTTTAATACATCGGTTCAAATTTGTATTTCTTTACTTTGTCAAATTCACATTTTGATACATGCGCGAGTTTTAGTTTGAAAGCCACAGTGACATAAGGTTTATATAGCACGACACAACCATGTATGGCAACCAAAATGAATATTACAGAAATGTCTTAGGAGTCATCACAAAATTTCTTAGAATTTCCGACATTTCTTATTTTCAGCACTGAATTAGTGGACTAAAAATAATGAAACTCATACC